>JARTUT010000011.1:1200000-1612237 GCA_030674115.1 Micraspis discolor
TTGTCCATTCGGCGAATACAATGTGGAAGCATATATCACTTACTTCGGTCAGAGGCGCATGGGCTGAATCCAGATTACTCCTCAACTCGTGCCCTTTTTTGGCACATTCTCAATCCTCTGCATTCAGAACATAGAATGAGGAAACGAAAAAGAAACTATTAAAGGGTCCTGGATATAAATAGCTATGTTGGACCGTGGGGTTCTGAATTTCAGCCGACTGATTATCCGCCACAGGAAGGTCTTCAGTGAATAGATTTCCTTTGTTATGGTTCAGTTTTGGAGGGTGAAGATGTAATAATACATACTAATAAGTATGGCGCTCATGAATACTCATGACAAACTTGTTTGTCTCCCACAGAATGGAAGAATTCATTCATGCGCAAAAGTTTTATTATTTCTCTCTCCTCGATAGTTTTCTGTGATTAATTTGCAAAAATTAATTGCTCATGCGTATTTAGCTTTTTGAACTAACATACAATATAATTCATACTTCGACACGTGCTCAAAGTGATAAAAGTTCCAAAAATCTACGCATATTCTAATGCGGCCAACTCACTAGAAGAAAAGCGCGAAGGTTTGAATGCGCGGTACGGTACGGGGTACATCCAAAATGGTGTGTGTATGGCGTTTGGCAAGACGCAATCCGCTCGGTCGGAATCAGGCTAGTCTTGATTTTTGGCATGTGCAGTAAAAACGTTACAGTGAATAACGTCAGTGAAAGATCGACAAGTGTTCGAACGTTTCGTATTTTCACCATTACAGGGGTTCAGTATTTTTATATTATTATTATTATTATTATACACTTTTATCTAGTAACTACATACGTCACTGCCATTAATATAAGATCCTTTCTCGGCGTCATATCACGCTTGTCACACACTTTTGTCAACAAGCAAAAGTGTGTGGGAAATATACACGATAATTCTATAAAAAGCACATTTTTCCTTTTCATTGAGTGGGGCCTTTAGGATTTGCTCCTGTGGCTCTATGGAAGTCATCTGTCGTTATTTCGTTCAAATTAGCTGTTTTGGGTTCTTTTTTTTATCATGTGAGAAAAGTTGTAAGATCAGTGACTCCTTGAGTTACATGTCACTGGGGATAGTTATTTATACTCTAAGGGATGTGTGAAACATTTACCGGTCAAGGACGAGTTTGCGCCTGAGTGATAGCGAAGGCTGGTCAAAAAGTTCGATACAGGGTTATGTACAATACTAACATCCCATTCTCGTAGAGTATATAACACCTTTTCTCCTAGCTGTTATGTATATTTGCAGGAAGACGTTAAATGTATTTTTGGGTTTTCATTATTATTACATTTTCATCGGTATATGGCATCTGTGGCAGCCATAATCCGTCGCTAGAGCAATAAGTTTTTATTTCATCATCAACAAGGTTAAGTTGAGAATTCGTAGTAAAAAGTTTCAGGAAAGCGAATAATTGATTCCGTGTGGACCAAACGGATGCGTCAGATATAGAAAAATCATAGAATATTAATAATGATAATAATAATAATAATAATAGAGATAAAAAACTCTACTACAGAAAAAGAAAAAATAAATTGAATCTTTTAATAATTTTTGCTAAAGAAAGACGGCAACTGATATCTCAGAAACATTAGAATTGCGTATTTCCAATAGAAAATGCTTCATTTAAGTCGCGTTCCTGAATATGGTGTGAGTAATAGATGTTGATGAAGTCCATGCTGAAAATATGATGACTAGAGACAAAAATTGAATGTGTTCAACAGGGAGGGTCTGAATAAGTTAATTCTAGCCGAGTTCCAGCCGAGGTTTCTGTGAGTAATTTATACCTGGGAAACTAGACATAGGATTGAGGTCATATAGCACAATAACATCCAGAAGCATCAACTTATAATTTTTGCATTTGCCACATTCACTTGCACCTACCAGGAGGGTCTATAGGTACTCAGCCTGATGATTAAAAAATCATAAAAAACCAATTTAACGTGAGAATGCCATCAAACTCCAGCAGAATTATCTATATATTGACAAAAAAACAGAGTCTGAAAGAAAATATGATTCTCGAAATAATGCATTTATTTATTTATTTTGGAAATGAAGGATAGTGAGGAATTCAATAAAATTTTGCCAATTTACAGAATTGAATGATGTAATTTTGGCGCATCGATCAGTGCAGACGAAAAGAATAATCAAATGTGATTGAATGGTTGCTCTGTATAATTATGATGTGGTATTTAATAATAGGGATTACCTCTTATTAACCTCCCTGAGGGGTGTAAGTAAATGAAGTGAATGTGTCGATTCTATGTCTAGTTCTCCAGATATTCGTATCTGTTTGAATGATCATTATGCCGTTACTTTAGCCTACCATGGGGGTGCAAGTTAGAGATAACTACTGAAATATTTTATTGTCGATATGTAGATTATTCTGCGGGAGTATGATACCATTTTTGCGTTTTGTTGATTTTTTTAAAATTTTTAATAATTAGGCTAAGTATCTACTGAACCCCCTGGGGGGTGCAAGAGAATGTGGCAAATGCAAAAATTATGAGTTGATGCTTCTGGACGTTATTGTGTAATTTGATCTCAATCCTATGTCGGGTTTCCCAGGTATAAATTATTCACAGAAAACTCGGCTGGAACTCGGCTTGCCCCCCTTTGGGAGTGCAAGTGGAAGTGAGTCATAAAGTTATTCTTTGTATGTAGAGAGACGAATAAATACAAAATTTCGTGCCGATTCTATGTCTAGTTCTCGAGATATTTATATCTACTTGAATCATAATTAGGCCGTTATTTTAGCCCCCCATGACGTTGCAAGTCAGAGATAACTACTGAATTATTTTTTTGTCAACATATAGATAATTCTGCAGGAGTATAAGAGCATTCTCATGTTTGGTTGATTTTTTTTGAATTTTTAATAATTAAGCTGAGTATCTACTGACCCCTCTGGGAGTTGCAAGTGAATGTGGCAAATGCAAAAATTATAAGTTGATGCTTCTGGATGTCATTGTGTAATTTGACCTCAATCCTATGTCTTGTTTCCCAGGTATGAATTACTCACAGAAAACTCGGCTGGAACTCGGCGGAAGAGGGGGAAGTGGAAGTGAATCATAAAGTTATTCTGTGTATTTAGAGAGGAGAATAAGTAGCAAATTTCGTGTAGATTCTATGTCTAGTTCTCGAGATATTCGTATCTGCTTGAATAATCATTAAGCCGTTATTTTAGCTCCTCATGGGGTTGCAAGTCAGAGATAACTACTGAATTATTTTTTGTCGATACATAGATAATTCTGCGGGAGAATAATAGCATTCTCACGTTTGATTGATTTTTTATGAATTTTTAATAATCAGGCTGAGTACCTACTGACCCACCTGGGGGGTACAAGTAAAAGTGGCATAAGAAGTAATTGTCAGTTTATCTTCCTGGACACTTTTGCCAAATTTGACATCAATCCTATGTCTAGTTTGCCAGATAAGAATATTTTTTATTGAACACTCGTCCGTTATTCGGCATATTCGACCCGGGGGTGCTGTGGAATGAGTGCTGGTGATGAATTTATCATGGGCCATCGTCGTAGAGAACGTACCGTATCCAGATTCCAACGTGAAAATAGAAAAATATCAAATTATGTCGGCGAATCAAAATTGTTTGCATCGCTATCCGGCCAATATTCCAGTGGCGTACGAAAAATTCTGTACAAAACTCGGCTATCTTACTCGGCTGTTTTCACATCAGACGACAATATTGCAGTAAGTTACGTAGCTAAGACCTCAGTAATAGAAGGGAATAAGCGAATAAATTTTTTTTCTGTGCCGTAATGAATTTGTTACAGAACTAAAAACATTGCTGTAAAAAGCTCAATACAGCATTGATTCTAGTTAGATTTTTCGTTTAATGGTTGCCAGCACTGGCTTTCTTATCAAATTTACACAACAGTCAAATGTCAATACCAGGTGATTGATTTTTTGAAATCACCGATCTTCGACACGTACAATTCAAATTCGAGTTGGGTAATATGTCAACTTTTCTAAGTGACGCCAACTATCAAGTTACAATAAAAAGGTCACTAGGAATATACAATACGAATATCTCATTAACTTTGAACTGTTTTCGACTAAATTTCATTTGAATAGAGAAAATATCCTTCAAAACTCGTTGCAGAAGGCCATTTCAATCTTCTTCGTCGCTCGTTTTCGAATTTCGCATTCGTGTTGGAATAGAATGCCTACTTTCAGACCTATCTAGAAGTCTCTTGCATTTCTTCAATAATGAAGTATTATTGGTTAGACATGGAGGATCTGTGGGGTTAGAAAACATAATATCTACACATTGAGAAGAAATGGATTTTCAAATTTTGCTAATAATATGAAACAACGTAAAAATTGAACTGTTAATGTTCATTTCGATTTATATCATCGGATGTTTGTTGGGAAATCTGTAATATGCTGCTAAAATAAAAAATTAAAAGCAATTATAAAAATTCCAAAATATTATTTCTTTAGGCATGTACCTATTCATATAGAGTTATATCATTTCGTTAAGGGCAGCTGATTCTTTGTTGAGTAAATTCTGCTTACGTTTGTGTGTTGAAATAGGTTGTAGGAATTACAGTACAGGGAGTGGAAAAAATATTGCGGCATCTCACAAGTAAGTTCTAACCAAGAATTGTTCAAATAATTGTTAATCGAATATGAATGCTTGATGAGAGAAAAGTATTATACACAAATCTCGAAACACATGTGTCTTATTCTATTTCATTTTTGATGATTTATCTATAGTATTTTTGAATTGTTTTATGTTATAATGAGAATGAAAAACTCTTTTATTCATCAAAGAAACATTGTTTTCTAAAATAAATAATGGTATCATTGATAGTTTAAAGAAGTGTAATACTATAATCGTCAATTTCAGATATTATTGATTTAAATGTTTAATATTTATTTGGATTATGCAACAACAGAAAACAACATATAAATTAATATATAAAGCAACTATTGATATGATGTGTTATTTTCTAGTAACACAACTAGGACGATAAACTGAATTCTTTACCAAAAAGGGTGGTATTGATAAGACTATGATTTAGTTTAGAACGACTCGGAACTGACCAAAAATTCTATCCGAACTATCAAGAATATTATATATTTTGAACATTATGTTTTGACATACTCCATCCTTATAATTCCGAAACCTATCTCTAAATATACAATTTTCATATGTTCTATTCTTATGATATAGTGCTAAACCATAAACCCAGTTTTCAATACCAACTCGTAAATAAGGCAAAACTTGCTCATATTCCACCACTCATCTGATCTACTCATAAATGACTAGTGAAAGCGCATTTAGTTCCAATACGGAACTGTTAGAATCGGAAAATACGCTTTTCAAAAGCATTGTTCGCAATGGTTGAGGGCGTATGGAAAACACGGATAAGTTTCGTATTCCGGTTTCGTCTGAACATCGAACAGCTGGATTTCCCTGAATAATTGCGTGGGTGGCTTTTGTATTTCATCGAGAGGCTCTGAAAGACGTGGATTCTGTGAGGATGGAGTTGATCACATATGAAGTGATGGCAGAATTAGTGGAAATAGTTCGAACTATCTCTGGATTTGTTCTATATTTTATTGAATTATTTATTTGGACAATTACCATAATCTATTATTATTCTTATAACCAATGTTTCAACAGACATCTTCTGTCGTTTCAAGGAAAACTTAGCTTTTACAACTAAAACTGTTCAAACTTAATGAGATATTTGTATTGCATCTTCCTAGTGAATTTGGCATTGTAACTTGGCAGTTGGCGTCACTTAGGAAAGTTGACAGATTACGCAACTTGAATTTGAATCGATTTGATAAGAAAACCAGTGCTGACAACCCTTAAACGAAAAATCTTACTAGAAACAATGCTGTAATGTTTGTAGTTCTGTAATGAACTCTTTATGGCACAGAAATATAGAACATTTTATTCGCTACTTCCCTTATTTTGCTGGGGTTCTTAGTTACTTAACTTACTGCAATATTGTAGGATATTAACCATGTTGCTTGATAGCTAATACATCAAGTCCAGTAGGTATTGGCTTATAAAATTGCCGACGTTCTCAATTATTTTCAGAAATTCCAAAATTTAACTTAGATATAGCAAAAACATATGATATCTGACAGACTAGTTCAAGCATTCTCAATTTTATATGTCATAAACGAGCACTGATTAAGTTCAATATTCTAAAAATATCGTAATATTTCGTTCAAGTTAGTCATTGGGCTAAATAGTATTTGTGATTCAAATGATGTTTGAATAATGTTGAAAAAACAGGTTTCCAAAAGTTTGTTGAAATCGTCGCGCTAGATAATAAATAAAAAATTTCATTTTTTCTCATATTGAATTTGGATTATACAGGGTGAGTTTTTGACCACTGCGTTAATTTTAACCATAGGTTCTTGAGATCAAAAGAAACACTTTTTCCATTACGGGTTTTCTATATTCAGCTGCGTTGAAAAGTTATAAGCATTTTAAGTTTTCACACTGGGCAATACCCCTCTGTAGTCCAGTTTAGTTTGAATGAAAAATACCTTCCACAGCATCCACTATTGAATCTGAATTGTTTAAAACATTATTTTCTCTCTAAGAAATGATTCACTCACTTATGTTTCATCCGATGAGGTCCATATCCAGAAGGAAGATACAAAATACTAATTTTCTGGTAAAAAAATTCAACACCATGAACACAGATTTTTGTTGTTCTACTATATTTTCTTTCTACTTCAAGATTATAAACCATGCCTTTCTAGTGAGAAATTCCAAAAACACCTCAGAATTATTGGGTGTTATCATCATACATTTGTAATTTTCTTCTTAAAATTTCCAAATCATGAAAACCATCATTTCTATGGAAACTCCCAAGGCTAGAGGTTGTCACTGTGCTTTTTTTTTTGCACTCAAAGCCAGAAAAAATCATCTCTGATTTTCCAAACACTGATATTTCTGAAGTTTCTTCTCCTTGACAGAGACCAGTGAACAGGTCTATGAGGTCTCTTGATATCATACTATTAAAAATATGAAAAACCTTTTTCGAAATCTTCAACAACAATGATAGATGTCCCTACGAATAATCATTTTAAAGTGATGTTACTTTGCTTGATGATTATTTTCTGTACTGAATCCCAATAACAATTTACCTGGATAGATTACAAGTATTTATTTATTTTATTTTATTTAGGTGTGCAAATATACTTTCTTGTAGAAATACCTAAATTTGATTTTGAAAAATCAACTAGGTGTTCTTTAATAAAAAATTTTTTGTTAAATCATTAATATGATTCTATTCTGTTTAGACTAAAATTACTGATTATTGATTTTTATAATCAGAGTATCTGTTTTAATAACGTAAACAAGAACATAAATATTGAATAATGGTTACTCATAGATTATGTCAAATTTTAATACCTTACCATAAAATATTAATTTATTACCGAACCCCAGGAGAGCAAAAATTAATATTTGCAATGTTTTTTTAAATGAAAGATAATATCTGTAATTATTATTGATCTTTAGTTATAATTTTCCTCAGAATAATTAGAGTGAATTATCATCACATTAAAATATTATAACGTCTCTGTGGTGGGTAGTTCCCAATAAAAAAGTGTTCTATGATTCCTTGTTGTTTTGATTCTGTTTGAAACTGTCAACAGTTACTTGTAGCTTTCTTTCAAATAAATGTGGAAAATATTGGAAGTATAATTTTGATAGTTTGAAATTATTCAATTCAGTATGAAATGATTATGGTCAGAAAATGCATTCTATTCTAATCTTTCTTGTTCATGAGCTTATAGCTTCCAGTTTCAATATTGATTGAATTTTAATTAACTATGCATCATAACAAACATTCAGAAATATTAAAACTAAGTCAAATTCTATTATCTCCTAAGTATGTGTGTTTTTGAATCGATGTATGAAATAAAGATAATAAAGGTATAAAACAAATCTAGGAGACTGGGTTCGAAGTTTTTAAAACTCATATGGGTCCAATTCGCAGCATTCCTATGTTAGAATAGATATAATTTGATGAACCCTGAAAGTCTGAAGCTATAAAGACAAGTCTTCAATTTAACAGGTCCTGCCAGAAAATACTTTACCTATTTCAACGGTCAAAATATACCGAAGTACTGAAGAGTGATGGAAAACTTTTTCTCTATTTATTCGGAATATTATTCTGGATTAAATATTTAACAAGGTGCTAGACATCATTAACAATGAATACAGCAAATGGCAATTTAGATTTTGTGGTGAATGTAAGACAAAAATTGTTCAGTGGTTAATTTCATCTATAGTGTTTAGTGGTGGAACCATAGACTGGAGAGATTTCCCCAACCTTTTGTAGAAATATTTAATAAAGACATAAAATATGGCAACATTGAAGAAATCTGATTATTGAATCATTTCAGCACAGAGTTGGATTTGGGAAAATCTGAAAATTTGGACAAAATTATATCGATTCAATTCCTTTCAACTTCAAATATCCCAAGATTGGTGATAGGAGAAAATATGAGGAATGATTTTATATGCAAAAAAGACTAATGATTCCAGGAAGTACGAGATACGGACCTTTAGTTCAAGAGATATTTGTTTTTCATGCAATTTAACCAATCTGTAGAGTAGTAGTGAGAAACCCACAAGAAGTGGAATAAATCTATTGATGCCAAAATATGCACGAGTGTTATCAAAAACCTTCTACAAGAGATTATTTCAATTGATATTGTCGTTTGAATATTACAGGTGTAATTGCAATTTTTTTATGAAATTTCAACGCCCTATATCTTTTGAACGGGGCCAAATTTGGAAAAATGTTATAGGAAGAAAATGTTTCTTTCGACGTCAAGAATCTATGGTTAAAATTAACGCAGTGGTCAAAGACTCACCCTGTATATCGAGGTTTTGTTGTTCAGAACATCCTGGAATTACTGCATATGATCATCTTATTTCAAAACGCTGTGAGTTTTCCATGTATGAAGAAGATTAACGTTTGAAAATTTGGTTTCATAAAGATGCCTACATTACGATGATCATTGCGAGCATCGATCTGTAGTCATAAAGTTTCATCGATAGTTGAAATAATCAAAGAATCCTTAAGCGAATTTCGACAAAATGACCAATAGGATTTCGAATTGAAGTTATTCTGAGCAGAAAATAATCGATCAACGAGTTCATCAAGTGATTAACGTTCATAAAACTTAGCATACTCGTATATGTTTTCGGTATTCGAAATCAGTCGTCGGAACATATATTGCAATTCAGTTTCAAACCAAAGTTTGTCTCAAGAAGATATCGCGAGTTTTTTCAGTAATTTGGATTAAAATAAATTTAGTATTTCAGAAAACAAAAGCTTGGTGGAAGAAAGACATCAATTTCTATAGGAGAGATAAACATTCTTTCGGTTGATTAGAAAAGAAAGGGAATCGAACAAAACTGAAGAAAAACTTTGAGTTATTATTTTGAATTAATGATAATTGTTTGTTGATTCTTTCACATTGTTTGCGGCGGTCGTTTTGACATTAAACTATTCTAGAGTCCAAGAAAATAAAATTAGAAGCAGCGTACAAAAGCTCCTGCTCACTTCAGTGCTTCATTTTTCATGTTGGTAAAATATAAATTCATGTTCTTACTGGTAAATTTTTAGATTGCCAGATTTTAGAACAGGAAGAAGAAATAGATCCTATTGGTCTTGCAATCCAAGTAAAAATAATACCCTATCCTATGTTGAATCGCAATAAACCTCTGTTTAGTAAGTGTTGTTACACATTTTTTGTCCAAAAATCATTTCTTTCTCCTTTAATCATTATGACATCTCATTAAATCACATTAAAAAGTATTCATCAATTTAAGTATCATTAGGAGTTCATCGCTGCACTTCAAATTAACTACAGTTCATCTTCGAAATAACAACTCAACACATATTTCCCGTTTCTTGAATATAATATATCATCAAATTAACCCAATAAGAAGTGTTTAACCCAGAATAATCAAACAAATAAATGAAGCGGAGCAAACTAATTTCAATTTCATATTTTTTTTGTCTCGACAAAGAAACTACGGAAGGTATCCAACGTGTGCAGAACTCCTGTATTAGGTTCATTTATAGCATTAAGAGGTATGATCATGTATCTCATAAGTTGGAAGACTTGGGTTGGCTTCCGATGAGGATTTAAAATTTTTTTTTTCGCTGTGTGTATTTTATTACATTATTTTGAAGAGTAGCCCACTTTATCTCTGTTATGAACACCTCTTTTCAACGTCCTAGTAGAAGAGCGGCTTTCCACCGACGAAGAGATGTTCAAAAGAAAAATTTAAAATTAAATTCTGTAAGATTAGGGACCTCAATAAAATTCTTGAATAACAAAAACTAATTTATTCTAAGCACACAAAAAACAAAATGACAATTTTAGCAAGCACAAAAAAATAATTAAAACAATCTGTGACAAAATATTTTTGGAGGTTTCGGACTATGGATTTTTACTGTTTATAAATTTTATATCTGACCTTTTTCCTTGGACTTCTAACACGGAACTTCACTAGCGAAATTTCGAACTCACTCAATTAGAACACAATTACTATTTTCCTAGAATTTAAGAGACCGATTTCTTCTATACTTTTAAGTGTTTTCCTTGTTACCGATCACGTTGAACTGACTTTCCATTCCCTAATTTTTCCTAATATCCCTTTGTCCGTGGGCGTTATCGAACATAATCCGGAATTCCCTAATTTCTCTTAATTGGTGCCCTTCCTTTCGATAGTTTGAAATTTACCCCAACTACTTCGAAATCTAAGTTTCTTTGGCTTTAGTCAATTGAGTCTCCTGATACAAACCTCTGATTGGTCTACTGATTTTACTTTAATTTTTACTAAAGATCCACCTTTTTCCCATCGTTAATTCGAAACCATAAGCCCTTAAGGTAATAAATATATCATATGTCGAACTCCCCTAATTCTCAGATTTCATTACGTCGTACATTCATCAAGATTTCCATGTGGCGTATCAATAAAATTTGTTTTAAATTTTAGGTTTTATGATTATTGGTGTGATATTTTTGAGAGGTTTATTACTGTCTGGAATGTCTGGGAATTTCGATTAGATATGGTCTTTTGCTTATCAAGACCCATTATCCAGCATCGCTAGACATATCATATTACATCTCTTCAATAGATTGGTAAACAGAACGCACGTTCATAACATCAACATACGTCGGAGAGATATTCTGTCGTGTTCTCGTCACAGGACATCCACTTTTAAGAGAAGTTTCAGTTATGATATTTTTAAGCTGTATAATGATATCCCTGATCATTTGAAACTCTTGAGTGAAAAACTGTTCAAGAAAAAGATCAAGACTTATCTTCTCGATTACTTATTAGCATAGTTTCTCTATCATCTCTGTTAGTTTTTGTCTGTTGAAATGCATATATATATGTATTTTTCTTTTGTTGACCTTTTATAATTTTCTCTTTATTTTCAATATTAGATTTAGATATGTTCAAATGTGCATTTTGCATATAACAATGTTAAGTGGTGAAGCACCTTTGGGCGAACTTTGACTTGAGAGTTCTTGTGAAATAAAGACCTCATTATTATTATTATTACTACTATTATTAATATCAATAATTGTTCATGCAGAATAACCTCCTGAGATTTGTTGTAATCATTTACTGATATTATCAATAATAAATAATTTTGAACATTCAATATTCGATATTTTATAATGATGCCGAACCAGAGCATTCGCCATCTGGAACACCTGATTTCAATCAATAAATTATTATGATCGGACTATAAAATTTAAGGAAAAAAATTTGAAAAACACAGACGTTGGGCCAAGAACTTCAGCGTGCTTCTTCTGGAGTTATTATCTGTACTCTGGAGCACTGTGAAACTAATACAACCGCTACAATGTATGAACAAACCTATACCTCAAATTAAAATGATGATTTCATAAATTTTTTCAACTTGCATAAATGTCAAAAGCTGATTTGACCTAGAAAACGACATAAGATGTCTGTTGAAACGTTGGTTATAAACAACATGAAAATATTGAATAAAAAACGTTAGAATGAGCAGCGTATAATTTTTTTGCTCATTTGTCTGTACTGAAACAGTGACCTAACAATTTTCAATATATTGAGAAAAACTCTCCATTTGAATAATGGAATTGCAATATCTTACTAGTATAGGGCCAGAGCGAATACGTGGCAGTCGAACTCATGCCCGTAGTATACCTGTTGCACTCCATCCCGAGCAATTGCAGTCCAATATCGCTCTTCAATTTCAATGATTGATTTGATACTCATATAGTTGAATCGGAAGGTATTTTTCATTAAAAGTCAGTGGATAAGAATTATAGAATATGTCTGTATGTTTCTTGTTGATGATGGAGCTCGTGTTGAATGATTGTTTGGGCTATTACCATCATCTATTGTGGATGTAATGTTTTCCGATCAAGGACGAAAAGAAAAAAACCTTTTGAAAATTATCAATTTTCAAAAAAGTCAATATTGACAGAAGTCATAAAAGAAATGAACGATGTTATATACTCATCTGTGATATGATGATCTTTTCAAGTTGGATCGAACTATCGGCGTCCAAACTTCTGACAGATCTATAGATGGAGCACTTATGGAATCAGGTGTTATTTTCATAAATGCTGCTTCTTTGATTTTTCTTCTTGCAAGTTTTTCTTCTTTGGATATTATTGATGCTTCATCCCACTTTATACGATGATTCTCATCTAGAGCATGTTGGACCAACCTGGATTTGTCGCTGTCTAGTACTCGTAGAAGCTTCTGATGTTCTTTCATTCGTACATTCAGAAGGCGTTTAGTTTCTCCGATGTAAGATCTTCCGCACTCGCAAGGTAATTCATATATGCAGTTCTTTGTCCTTTGTGTCTCATTATTAGGCTTAACTTTTGTAAGTTTAGCTCTGATAGTGTCTTGAGTTTTGAATGCAGTCGTTATGTTGTATCTATTTCCAATTCTTCTCATTTTCTCCGACAAATCCTTTACATAAGGAATTACGGTTTTAATGGTCTGATTTATATCTGTTGGTTCAGGTTGACTTTCTCTTGTTCGTCTAGCTTTTTCTAATATCTTTTTGGAATAGTCATTGCTTCTAAGAGTTTTCGAGATGTTATTTATTTCATCATTTTGGTCTTCTTCAGCGCAACATATGTTTATTGCTCTATCAAATAAACATTTTGCTACTCCCAATTTAGTGTTTAGTTGGTGGTTCGAATCAAAATGTAGATATTGTCCTGTGTTCGTTGGCTTCTTATACACAGTGGTTCTTGGGATTCCATTTGGTTTATGTATGAGCACATCTAAGAATGGAAGTTGTCTGTCTTCCTCGATTTCCATTGTGAATTTAATTGATTCCTCTTGATTGTTTAGATATTAAAGGACTCCATCTATAGTGTCTCTTCCATGTTGCCAAATAATGAAAATATCATCCACATATCTTTTCCACAGTTAGGATTTGAGTACATATTTTTCTAATGCCTTCTGTTCGAAAATTTCCATATATAAATCAGCTAAAATTGGTGATAGTGGTGAACCCATGGCCATTCCAAATTCTTGTTGATAAAAGATGTCTTCAAATTGGAAATATGTTGTTTGTATCTTGTCAATATCGAGTGATTGATGCTATCCAAATACAAATTTCAATTAACATAAAAGACGTTATATAATCAGAGATTATTTCGTCCCTATGCTATCTTCACAATTATTGACTGATATCAATCGGATCGGACATTATTAAAAAATATACGAAAGACGAAATTCATAGTATATACGGAGGGGCGAACTCACTCAACTTTGAGTGCTTTCATCTACAAATCGAACGCGTTCGTCCGAAATAATTTCTGTCTCGATATCCGAAATTCACCTACAATTGGGCGAGGCAGTAACTTGTTGTTGAAAAAGCAACAAGGGTGAGAAAGAGTACTAGTACGAATTTGATGATAGATCAAATTACACATATTGGAATTATAAATGGTCTTAAATACTGAAGTCCATGACATATAATAATTATGTCTCATGCTTTGCATCTGAAGAAACTTTTCTGGATGCTGTCTTATTCTACATATTCGATTGACATTGGCCGGACTCATTAATCCAGTTTTGGTTGATGAAGAATTAATCGAAACCATTCATTTACAGTGAAATAATGTATGAGAAAGGCACTGACGTGAGGTCAAATCATATCTCAGATTAAGATAAAACTAACTATTCACAGTTTTACTCATTAACGAAGGAAATGGTATGAGTTTTTTCGATCAAGAGGGGTGAATGGAACTTAAGCTTCGAACATAAGTTGAGGAAAACTGTGAGTAGTTTATTTTAATTTGAGGTATAAGTTTGCTCATTCATTGTGGCGGTTGTATTAGTTTCACAGTGCTCCAGAGTACGGGAAATAACTCCAGAACAAGCACGCAGGAGCTGATGGCCTAACGCCAGTATTTGTCTAATTTTTTCTTCAAATTTAATAATCCGAACAAATGATTTATTGATAGAACCTCAGGTGTTCCAAATGGCGAATGCTCTAGTCCGGCAATTGGTAAGCTTGCAATTTGAAATCGAGACATATCATTCGAAAATATCGCATATTGAATATTTAAAATTATTTTTTATTGATATTATTAATGAATGATTGCAACAAATTTCAGGTTATTCTGCAAGAGTCGGAGTATTAAAGTTATACTTGACAAATAAATAGAGTAACAATAATTATATACAGGGTCTTTCACGAGGAACCTCACCCATATTTATACGGGAAACTACTGAACACGTATTTTCATGAAATTCAGCACTTATAAGTATTTCACGATGCTGATCTAAAATATTTTAAAGGCATGAGCACCTCCGGTTTTTCCGGAAATGACGTCAACTTCCGTTTTTCAAATCACAACACCATTTTTTTATTGCAGAAATAGATTCCTTAGAAAATTTCAAGTTATTTTGATGTAACATTTTTCAGTTTTGGTTGGAAAATTCTCTCTGAGCGGGAAAATTCGAAAAAAAAATCGAAAATAGAGCTCCGCTGAAACAAGAATAACTTCGAGGTTTTTGGATGAAAAATTTTCATTTTTGGGATTTTTCAAGATGTAAGATTGATGTTTCCACTTTGAAAATCGAAATCGCGATTTATGATACAGGGGGTGAAAAAATTGCTTTCAAAGTTAGGGATGACAAAATCGTGAAAAATCAATTTTTTCAAATTAGAATCCCATTTTATTATGGCAGATATTGAATCTACGTTAAAAAATAATGTGAGTCTATGTATCACACCCTTGTCCTAAAGTGGATATTTTCTGAGTTATTTACAAAGAACTGTTTTTCGCCTTGAATTTTCAGCTATTTCTTTTCCCTTCACGCCAAAAAGATGAAATTTTCAGGAACTGTTACTTGAACCATGCTGTAGATGTTTGTTCATCCCTCCTATTGAAATAGATGTCTTTCCTTCACCAAGCTCTTGTTTTCTGAAAAACCTTATTTATTCTAGTCCAAATTACTGAAAAAACTCCTGATATCTTCTTGAGACAAACTTTGGTTTGAAACTGAATTGAATGCATATTCTGACAATTGATTTCGAAAACTGAAAACATACGCTGAGTTTTATAAACGCAAATGGCTTGATCAACTCGTTGATCGAGTGATTCCCTGCCCAATATACCTTCAGTTCGAAACCCTATTGGTCAGTTTGTCGAAATTCGTTGAAGAATTCTTTGATTATTTCAAATAACAATGATACCTCATGACTACGGATCGATGCTCTCAATGACAATGTAATGTAGGCATCTCTATAAAATCAAAATTTTTAATCATCTTCACACATGGAGAACCTATATGGCGTTTAGATTAAATGCAGTAATTCCAGGATGTTCTGAACAACAAAACCTCGATATATATCAATATATATCAATATTTGAGGATCTCAATTTTATGAGATTTCAAGAAGAAGAAATCGGGTTTTTGATTTTTTAAGGGTGACGTATTCCGCTAACTTTTGAAAACCTGGTTTCATTATTCAAACATCTTTTGAGTCACAAATATGATTTGGCCCAATAACGAACTCGAACGAAATATAAGGATATTCAACTCATTTGTAGAATATAAAAGTCTAGCTCGTTTCCTTCGGAATTTCTGGACATACTCATTATACACAAATACAAATTTTTCATGAGAAAGTCGATTGAAATCGATTGAGATCGTTTTAGGTTCCGCATTCGAAAATAATAATCACTTGATCAAAACGATAATACACTGTTCTACTGTATCTTGAACTAGATTAAGAGCGCGATAGCGAAACGCTTATCTCATAAGGTGAAAACTTAAGTTTAATTAATTAAAAAACATCAAACCTTGAGTACCAATCTAGGTATAATGCTGACACCAATCATAACTTAGTTTTCGAAACGCATATCATTCCCAAATATAATGATGTCGTTGAAATGAACAAACAAAGAAGACGAACCTTCACATGAAGCGAAAAGCAGATGCTCTTCGGATCGGTTGTTCGAAATGTACACAAAACTGCACAGGGATAATCGCAGAGATACATAATTATAAAAAGCGAAATAAGCCAGAGTAGAGCCTTATTAATTCGCAGTTATTGTGATAGAAACAATGGGAGTACACGTCATGTTTCCGGGTTCTAAATGAGCCGAGCGGACGATTTTACAGCAGTTTCGTAACCTAAAAAGAGGCAAAAAGACACTGAGTATGCGGAGGGAGAAACTGTTGAACATTGCGTACTTCGTTTTCCCGGATGAAACGTGCTCGAGAACTTTGACTGAGCATTATACTATATTGGGGATTATATTTCGAGCTTCGTGAAATCTTTATGAATTGAATATTTTTTTGGTCGCTGGTATGGATACAGTTACCAGGCAACTTCGACAAATGATGCATTAATTTAATTTGGTAGACATTTCTGAGGCAATCACCGAATAATTTCCTCTAGTATTATGATGAATTTGCTGAGGAATGAATAAGAAAGAATATATTACTGAATCGACTCGAAAAACTCAGATCATTTATACCACAAGGTCGTCAGAATGATATAACAATATTTTTTTCGTCATGGTATGTTTGTTTGGCTTCTACGGAGGTGACACAGTGTTTGCAAATATTTAAATACATATTCATATGTCAGTTTTCTTTCACAAAGTGAAAGCTCATTTTAAGAAAAAAAACAATTTGAAGGAACCTGATGTAAATTTTTGAGGATATCCTGGCAGAGCGGAGCGTTGCAGATTTTTACCTAAAGACCCGAAATGCTTGAGAGGAGTTCTAAATGTCAGGGTCTGGAATACATTCACGGAAGATCAAAGATATTTAAAATATGTTATTTCGGCTCATTTCCACATTTGCAAAAAATGTTTCTTCATTTCGTCTATTTTGTTTTTATTTGTCCTATTTTACTTTTTTCACAATCAATACAGATTATTTCATGAACCAAATTGGAATTATTCAAACCCCTTTTGTATCTATTACACTTCTGATATGGAATCACTTTTTCGATTCTCTCAGTTAATTTAGTTCTTGATGAAGTAAAACTCAGAAACGTGACTATGGAGTTTCCTCTAGAGTTACGGTAAAGATTTGTTTTTGTTTGTGGGATTTCAAATCTTTGCATTCAGGAATGTTGTTTAGATGAACCCATGATCAAACTATAAAAGAGACTCCTCAATGGTGTTTCATAGTTTCATCTCATCAAAGACAGTTAACTGAAAGAATCCAAAACCTGATTCCTGGAGATGAATTCGAAATAATAAGAAAATATAGTCCGTTTAGATCTATACTAACAAGATTAAATAAGCGAGTTGAAGGAAACCAATTCAGTTCATAAAACTAAAGGTATTGATTGTGAGAAATATTACATCAGACAAAAAAAAACTGAATTGAAACAGAAGCAACATGAGAACAAATGAAAACGAATATGTATTACAGACACATAGTAATACAGAAAGTTATCAGTCTGATTCTGAAATTATTAAAATTCTAAATAATGAGCAGAATACAAAAAAACATACTCCCTGAAATGGTAACAATATATGAGAGATTTGTCATACTGTAACTCATTATCACAATGTCTTATATTCATTCATATTGTTCAATATCTTGTATTCAAACCTCAAATTCGTGAGAGGGAGATACTGTAATTATGTCTTATGTAACAAAATTCATAATACCTTATTTCTCCTGAAGAAACAAAAGAGTTTCGAAAATTAAGAATTAAAAAAAATGTAGAAAAACACTGGCATGAGGTCAGGAACTTCTGGAGATTTTTCCCGGACTCCAGTTAATGAGGTAAAATCATGAAACCGATATTCCTAACGAACAAGAACTGTCAGACTCTTTTAGCAGTTTTGTTCGATAAAGAAACATCCATATCAAAAGTAGGTATACCTATCGTCCTCATCAAAAACCATCTAGAAACTGATATGTTCCTCAGAGTAAGCTCCTACTCCTTAGAATAACTTATTTATTCAAGTCCAACTCACGAATGACTTGTTTGCTGGCAACTAAGTCACATCGTTAAAGCTATTATTATAGAGATCTACTCGAAAAAAAAGTTTCTAATAGAAAGAGCGAGTCAGAGAGGGAGCAAAAATCAATTTCTCAAATTCATTCTCAACTCTAATCTATGGACTGCTATGACCCCATTACATATTTCTATATATTTTCGAGGGTGGACTCTACGAAGAAACATTTTCAAAATATGCAATATATCAATAATATCCATATACGCACAACAATTGTCAAATTTCAAAGCATTTTATATTTCCGATAGAAACATACTGGAAATTAATTTTTTGATTTTCTAGTCATATGTTATGATAGGTTAGACGCATTTTTTTCAAGTAAGTACTATTTTGGAATTAAAAACAGACGTGTAAAGATATCGCAATAAATTTATTTTTACATGAAAGCCTGTATCCTAGTCTGTTTCCCAACATAATTTCCGTGAATATTGATGCACTTGTCATAACGTGGCACCAGTTTTTGGATACCCTCCTCATAAAATTCTGCCGCCTGACTTGTTAACCACTACGTCAGATCAGGGCTTTTCGTCCACTTTCTGCACAAAATCTTCATGAACGACCGAAGGACGCCCACTCCGTTCTTCATCATGCACATTTGTGCGGCCATCTTTAAATGCTCTCACCTATTTCCTTACCATTCCATCATTTATAATGTTTTGTCTGTAAACTTCACAGATCTCACGATGAATATAGATAGTTTAATCGTATAACAGCCCGTACTTCACAATCTGCGGGATTCACGATTGTCGGAGGCATCTCAAACACTCACTAAACAACGAATACAATTGAGAATCAGACTGTGATGGCGTCAGTGCGTAGACAAGAGATGTAGGTAACCAGCGCGCATGCGCGGAACACAGACCGTAGCGCTACGGCGGCGGAATCGCAAAACGGTCCTTACTTAAAAATCATGCCTCCTATTATAGGAATTATTGGGGCAATCGAATTTCATATCATCATAACTACTGAATTAATAGACGGATTCGACCCAATATCCATCACTAAGGCGAAACCAATTGAATGAAATCATTTTCAACTCGATATTTGAAAACGACAGATATTTGCACAAGATAATAGCAAAAATATTTTCATTAAATCCATTAAGACTATATATTGTATAGAACAAGTAATCAAGAATAGGATTTCCATACCTTGGAAAACATACTATCATCTGATTTGGAAATCAAGAATTATTTTATTGAGTGGTATTGTTATGTCCCAATCCCAACAAAACGGAGGTATCGTTTCCATCTGAATAATAATGAAAAATATAGGAAATTAGCTGTAACTTTCAATGATTCTCCTATCGAACATAATTTCTATTTAACATAATTTCTATACTTAGGAGTTAAATTAGATTGATCTCTCAATTACAAGGCTTATTTAGATGATCTGACCCTAAAACTGAAAACTAGGAATATTATTAATCAGAAATTAGCTGGATTATCTTGGGGTGCTGATGCTACCGCTCTTCGCACAGCATCTCTAGCCTTAGTTTTTTCTGCAGCTGAGTATTGTTGCTCTGTTTAGTTTAATAGTGCACATACACAAAAAGTTGATGCAAAATTGAATACATCCATGAGAATAATTACTGGTACCATAAGATCTACACCGGTTCATTGGTTACCAGTATTGTCTAACATTGTCCCTCCCCATATTAGAAGGCAGACTGCAGCTCTGAATTATGGGAACAAACATCATTCTTTTCCTAATTTATTTCCAATTATTTCATACATTTCACAAAATATAATTCCCAGATTGAAGCCACGTAAACCATTCTGGTATAATACGTTCTTCAATATGAACATTAGCGATAAAGAATTATGGAAGATTGAATGGAACTCTTATTAAATGTTCAAGAAGAATCTCTACTGATGCCACTGGAAAAATTCCGGGTTTTGATCTTCCAAGAAAAATTTGGACAGTTCTATTGAATTTTTTTTATTCCTCTTGAATTTCCTATTACAGTAAGTTGCAGCAAATCAATGAGAACAAGGAGGCGATACCGTTTGGTAGGTGGACACATAGGTGGTTTATCACAACATGGTCGTTTGCATTTTGCTCTTGCCTTACGAATTTTTTCTAAATCGTTTGATGAAGATTACTAATGAAGACTAGATTACATGCCCAATCTGCTTCTTACCTCAAATTCATGCACAAGCTTCAAATCCTTTCTCGAACCTCACATGCTTGGTGATCGTTTCTCACGCCAATAAAACTGAATTAAAGGTTCACCGATCCCATAAAATTCCGTACCCCAATGAAATTCAAATTAAATCAAACAAATTCCCCCTGAATTACCGCAATTCGTTGTTCCCAATTCAGACAATTTCTATCAGACAGTATCTTAACTACATCCGGTAGCCAGCCTTTCGCGATAAGAATCTGATGGCCCACAAATATTTCCTATCTATGTCGTATCTGCACAACGGACGTTGGCTATACTTAGATAAGTTTCATTGCTAAATACAATTTCAAGATATCTGATCTGAGGGAAGTTTCTTGTTCTCCTTGAAAAGTTATGGAATGGAAAACGGTATTGGATTGGGAAGCCATTCTCGTATCACAGATGAGAAAAATAGGATTATAGATCGACATGCATAACAAGCAGTCAACCATAATTTAATATTTCAATAGTTTTGATGATTATAATAATTGTTGACGAGAAATTTTCGAATTAAATATATATGAGGGACTTCTTCCTTCAATAATGTTCTTCTATTAATGAACACAGAAGCTTCTTCAAGTTGCACATATCGAATCTGAAAATAAACAGATAAAGCAGATGGTTTTAGGGCTATTCACGATGTTTTCGATTCTTTCTTGGAATGGGTTATAAATTTCAAACAAATTTGATACGTATTTTTTGTATTCAGTCAAACATATATCCGCATATAAGCCGTTCGAGGAGTATAAGAGAATTTAAAATATTATCGAATCACAGCTACTAGCGCTACCATACTCATGTATATTCTTATATGAAGAATTTTCAATTCCCTAAAACAGAGTGCCTATCATTTTGCCCAAATGTCTTTAATTTTGGAATATCGAGCCTAAAATGGTCTCAATCGATTGGGTTCGACTACCTGATGAAGAGTCCGTGGCGAAAGTTGAGTCTGTCCGGCCGGCCGTATCCTCTCTAGTATCCAAAAGAGATTAGCTAGAGTTTTCATATTTTCAGAATAGGTTAATTGTCCGAATATCTCGGTCAAGTTCATTATTGGGCCAAATCCGTCGGATGGTTCAGTAGTTATGAGCATCTGAAATTTTGTTTCCTCAATAACTACTAGAATATCTATCCGATCAAGTTGATACTTGAAATATTGTTGAGGGAGGGTGCAACAAAACGGTTCGCAAAATTTCGCAGAAATCGTCACGCAAGAAAATTTTTAAAAAATTCTCAAAAAAAATTTTTTAATATTCACTATCTAATAAGATATTTTTCGGATTTCAATAAAAATTCGTGAATATATTGAGGTGATCGATATCTTACTTATCCCCAAATTTCATTATCATAGCTCTCTTCCATCTAAATATATGATCATTTTTTCAATTTACTCAAGAGAAAACAGAAATGACATACGTCCCGATGATTTTCTTTGAACGATCGGTATTCGACTGACAAATGCCGGGCTCATTAATCAGTGTCAGTTGGCGTAATATTAATCAAAATTTTTTATAACGGGAAATCATAGAGATAGAATTCAATTTCGGTGGCTGAAATAATATACATTGTCAAAATTCAGAAAGGCACTGACGTAAGTTTTTAGGGGAAGGGAATTATAGCTTCGAACAAAACTTGGGAAAAATTATGAGTAGTTATTTTTGTCCATTCATTAGGCGTTCATATTTGCATCACATTGGCCCATAGTACGAGAAAAGACTATTGTTCACCTGATCAGAGTGCTTATAGATTTGTTATGGTTTGAATATTTACTCGCTAGTAGCTCAACAAGAGAGCCAAAGCAATCTGACCTCACGTCAGTGCTTTTTAAATTCTTTTTATGATTCATTGGAAAATCAAATATGCACTCAAATATTTGCTTTCCATATGAAAAATACGTATTCTTATGGAGTATCATATATACGATTCGAGTTCTTTCCGCTTTTTGAAAAAACGTTATAAAACCTGAAATTGAAAGGTGTTTTTCAATACTGAGAGATGTCCGACACACGTCGCTTTTTTTGCTCCATGGTCAATCGATTTTACATGTGAAACGAACTTGATTTTAGTTAACATGTAAATTGCTAATGGCGGATCACAAGAACCCGGTGCAAATGTTACCAGAGTTTCAGAGTTATATGTATTCACCTTGTTTAACGAACTATGCTTACACAAGTCATCTATAAAATCTACAGATAGTCTGTAAATAAATTTGAAGAACTTCGGAAAATGATTCCTTAAGAGAGAATCGTATGGTAAAAAATGCATTTTTGACCATATGTTTCTCTCTTTATAAAAATCAACATATCAAAGATGCAGCTCTTTTCGAGAAAAACGATTTCAGCCCTTCGTTTACTGGACTATAATGAATAAAGAAGCGTTTGATTTGTTCTCTCTCGACTTTTACCATTCATCATTCATAGGAATGATAAATGTACAAAAAGGGATGCCCAAAATTTGGCAAAACAATTGTTGATATATATATATGGCCTTTCATTATTTTGAAAAAATGAATTTGAAAATTTAAGTCAATAATATTTGATTCATTTTATTTAAAATTTATTTGAATTTAAAATTGATGAAGAAAGGACGCAAACCATCATAAAACAGTTTATTGTCCTTGTCGATTTGTTGTTAAGATATCGATACACATCTGTTTATTGGATCCGATATTACCTTCTGCTGATTTTGTATACAATATGCACTTAACGAAAATTTGCGCTGCGACATCTTCAGTGCATCCCTATATTGCGAAAAACACTCTGTATTCATGAGTTGGAAATAAAATGTAACTGACAAAAGGAAATGTTATATCCAATTTTAATTTCAAATATGAGCTGCAAATATTCTTTTGTCACAACATATATACGCGTATTCGCTTTATATCGTATCATAACATTAAGAGTAAAAATATCGATTTATGAGTGAACACTCTAGTGGCAGCTTGCATTCAATAAATGTATTCATAAATGTCTCCATCGAATTCTTGAGGGGAAACATCTCATTTTATGGAAGTCGTTTGAAAATGCTATATTCGTATGTGTATTCACGATTCTGTCATAAAACATATCTTCATCTAAGAACTACAATTTCGGCACTAGAATTTGTAAACAATGTCGCTTATCGAATATTCAAACGTCCTCTGAATAAAGACAGAGGGCGTAAAATTTTTCCAATTAAGTAATATAAATAATAATAATAAAAAATAATAGAAGTTAAGTCAAATTCATAGGCAAAGGCTGCACAAGAACTAGATCCAAATCAAATTATACTGTATAACAATATTTCATTGTAGATATCATATAGTAATCAAAGTATTTCTGTATACTGTCAGGTTCACATTTCAGAACATGTTTATTTTGTTGTTTCGCAAACTGGCTTTCATTTACTATACTACGAAATACTTTCGGTAAAGGCTTATTAAATTTGATAATGTATAAGACATTATTATGCATTAATGTTAACGAGTGAATTGAGTGACCTTGCCTTGTTCATACATCACTATTACTATACATTTCAAACTGTTCTTTAGGATAATTTATGCAATTATGGATATAAAGGCCCAAAAAACTATATATACCATTAGCCTGGAAAATTATCAAACACGTCTATCTGTATTATTTTTCATTTCACGAACACCCAAGACGCAAAAGTACTGTTTCCCCAGCATACAATTCCATGAGACAAACTTGATTGAAGACAAGAGAAATCATTAATAATAATAAGTGATCGTCAACCAAACATTGAATGCTTATCCAAAGCACACCAATAAAATGCCTACAGTTCAATTCCCAGACTTGATAAACTGAAAAGAATTTACAGAATTTTTTCAACTTCGTATTTATAAAACTTCACAATATGGTGTCTCCTAAAATCAAATCAACAAATGACAATTGAAGCAGAGATGAAGTGATTGAAGCTTTATTAGAAATTTTAACTCAAATTAACCTGTATATTCCTCAGTCCAAAGTTATTAGAAAAAGTCACAATTCACCACAGATAAGGATTAAAATAATCAATAATCAATATTTTTGATATTTCTACATTGTAATAGCCCATTTTTTCGCTCTTTTTCTATTTTAAAAACTACTCAAACAGCCTGTTGTCAATGGTCTCAATCGATTTGGTTTGAGTTTTTGATGAAGAATCCGGGGTCCAATTATGTCCAAACATATACTGTCAACCATTGGAAGGAGACGAGCTAGAGTTTTCTTATTTTCAAAATAGGTTAGTTGTCCAAATATCCCGGATAATTTCGTTATTGGACCAAATTCGTCGAATGGTTCAGCAGTAATGAGCATCCAAAATTTGGGTTCCTCAATATTTTTAAGTTAAGAAAGAATTTTTTTTTTATTTCTGGGAACGGTGAATGATACGAATCGAAAGTTGTTGAATTGAAGTTTGTAAATCTTTATAAATTAGGCCATCACGCTTTCTGGTTATAGATGAGAAACTTCTGATGACGGAACTCGAGTAGTAGTAATATTATTTCGGTAATGAGAAATGTTTCGATTGACATCTTTAGCGTCTTCAATTGAAAATAGCTCCAAAAAAAGTGGAGATATGTAAAAAGGTTCCCATTTCGATTGAGATTAACGAATAAATAAAAAATTTCCTTTGAAATAGCTGAATATATTTAAAATTTTTATTTATGAAATTCATGAGAGTTGAAAAGTTTCCAAATATATTCTGACTCTTTTGAAAACTTTTGATTTATGTGTTTCAAGAAAAGAATTATACAATTCCTGGACATTGCTATAATGAAATCTACGAATTGTTCAAAATGACAGTCAAGAAATTTTCTGTTTCATTTCTTCATCTTTTAGGCGTGAAGGGTTAAAGAAATAGCTGAAAATTCAAGACATAAAACAGTTTTTTGTGAATAACTCAGAAAATATCCACTTTAGGGCAAGGGTGTGATGCATACACTCACATTATTTATCAACGTAAATTCAATATCTGCCATAAAAAATGGGGTTCTAATTTGAAAAAATAGATTTTTCACGATTTTGTCATCCCTAACTTTGAAAGCGATTTTTTCACCCTTTGTATCATGAGTTGCGATTTCGGTTTTTGAAGTGGATACATCAATCTTACATCTTGAAAAATCCCAAAAATGAAAATTTTTCATCTGAAAACCTCGAAGTTATTCTTGTTTCAGCGGAGCTCTATTTTCGATATTTTTTTCGAATTTTCCCGCTCAGAGAGAATTTTCCAACCAAAACTGAAAAATGTTACATCAAAATAACTTGAAATTTTCTAAGTAATCTATTTCTGCAATAAAAAAATGGTGTTCTAATTTGTTAAACGGAAGTTGGCATCATTTCCGGAAAAACCGGAGGTGCTCATGTCTTGAAAATATTTTAGATTTCATCAGCATCGTGAAATACTTATAAGTGCTGAATTTCATGAAAATACGTTCAGTAGTTTCCCGTATAAATATGGGTGAGGTTCCTCGTGAAAGACCCTGTATAGGTATCACCTTATACTTGTAACGCTTGTATAAATCTTTCACATTGATATTTTGCACTAAAGTAATATACAATCGTCAGTTGATAAACGTCTCTTGCTTCGAATGCCGGATGAGGTAAGCTAATAGGATGTAAATAGGTCATAAGAAGAAGCGCATTATCCCTGAAACCGTGAGAGAGAAGGAAATAAAACTAAAATCTGCTGCTTCCAATGTCCTGCAATCAGGATATTTGAAATCCCGATTGGAAACATTCGTCTGATTCAAGCTACCTCTTAATTGGTAGAAAGCTTATGTATGTTGCGCTAGCTTTTAGCTTTCAGGGAGCAAGCATTACTTGATTACCCACTCCGGATTCCGAGGAGACCAAAAAGAAAATGTGAACATTTCATTCAATTTTCAAGTATCTACATTTCCACTCCACTTGACATTTCATTAACGAGTGATGCGAGAAAATATTGCGCCGTTTCAAAATTTGATTTTCGTTTCCTACGACTACGGAAGGAAAACATCTGAATGGAAGCTGCTATCAGGAAATGTGAAACATGCTGTTTAAACTTCGATCTGTATGATGACCCAGTTTCGTTCTGGTACAATTTTCAATGTACATTGAGACCCATTTGCCCCTTTCCACCATTTCCGTTTTGCCTCCGCATACTCCATCTAATATTCTTGCAGTTCACACGAGATGTGAATGAGATTTTTTTTGAAGTGAATTACTTTCCTTCAGAGCGACTACATGAATACGAGATGTTTTTGAGGTTCTGAAATGTTCGTAGTATGTTCTTCATACACGCTTTGAAGTGAAAGCCTTCCGAAGGTCGATTTCATTATTTCCGCATATTTCTCTTTGTGCAAAGGTATCGCTTTGTGAAGCATTTTTCTGACCGCAGTGAGATTTTTTCCTGTTTGATGGTTGCATTGAAGATTAAAATTGGGAAAACATACTGAGTGTTTCACGGTTGGTAACAAAAACAAAGATTCTGAATAACATTCGGAGCAACATCAAAAATGCATTTGATTAATTTGATCTTCCACGTTACAAATAAGAATATAAATTAGGGAAATCTCAAGGGTGAATGAAATGAGACAAAAATAAATAAAATAAAATAAAATGCTCTTTCCAAAAATAATAAGATTTGGAGGCTGGTATATGTTATCTTGGACATGCAGGACTTAAACAAAATGCTATAAACTCCGATAATTAAGTTAATGAATGCTGGTGAATCATTGAGCTCTAACGGACTGCCCAACAGTTAAGTGCTTGAGGAGATATATAAGAAAAAAATAATAAGAACAATATCAAAATAACAAGCATGAATTTATTTGGCGAGTTGTATTTATAGACGTAACTATAGGTAAATCAAGTTATTCATTATTTTTCGTAATGGAGTTGTCTTCGAGCCACTCAAACGGTAAATGGCCGGATGAAGGTAACGGTACAGAGCGAAAACATGGGGTTGCATATAATATTCTTTTACAGTTCTATATGTCAGTTAAAGGAAGAAACAGGCTAATTAGAATTTCGATCAGTTGGTGGGTAAACTTTGATCAGTAGAACTTATCTAGAAATCAGGACAGACTAAAGTCAGAGTTTCAGTTTTCAATCGATGAAAATAGGTAGAGTGTGATAAAGTAATGACTAGGTACAAAGAATAAGAAGTTAAAAAATAAAAGCACTGAACAAGAAACCAATTATCTTAAAGTTAGAGTGTGGCTCAATAGTGAAGTGATCTTCCCCTTATTGCGAACGATGGTTTTACGAAAAAAACAGAATGAAGCCCCCAATGCATACGTTTGGAACAGAAATAAATTATACAGAAACTGGATTTCCGGAAAAATAGTTTACCATTCAATAATCTTCGAATAGCATGTCGATCAGTCAGGAATCATCTGTAAAAATTTAATTTTTCAGAAATAATTTAATTGGGCTTTCCTTTCTGTAATGATTTCTTTCCATTCTTCCGTTCAAATCGTGATTATTAGATTTCCTACGATTAGCAACAGTGATTCAGAATTAGGTTAACAAGATGAATGTAAACTGTTACTAAACAAATCCTAACATAGACAGACCCTGCATTCCATTTAGATGAAAGAGAATAGAATAAGTTTGCAACATCTTAAGACGTTCTTAGAAAAAAATCCATCACTCGATTACTTTTGTAATACGCATCCGTCAGTGAACGACGTCGCTTTCTCTGCACTGACAGATTAACGGAATACTTTGAGCAGAGAACTCTATGTTTATGGTGAATACCTTATGAGTCGATGTTTATGAGCTCTTGACAGCTCAATTTTTCAATTATCTTCTTATCAAAAATTCTCTTCGTTGCATCGTGAAGAAAAGAAGGTATCTTATCGAGTCTTTTTTGATGACATTTATTCATCACTGCAGGTGAATTTCTAGTTCAAATTTGACGAGACCAATAAATGATTGGTTGTTGTTGAAAATTTATATTTTAATTATTAGTGCTCTGCCTCAGCAGCTTGCTATCGTTTTGTCTCTAATTGTCTGTAATTTTTGGATATCGAGCGGGAAATGGTCTTAATACAGGGTGTGTCAGTTTATCGTTTTGCATATGAAAGAAAAAAACCAAAAATAATTCCAAATAAATTTATTTTCGAGAAAAATATAACATCTTTAATTACTTGTGGCCTCACGTGATATGTTCGAATTGTTTCCTCTCCTCTTCAACATGCATGCGGCATCGTTTGGTCACGGTAAAACAAATTTCACGAAAAAATTTGGAGGGCGACCTGAAGGCGGCGCGTCGATTACGGAGCCAATACTTGCGAATTTACGATACAGTTTATGCACCATTTGTCTGGTGGGAACTTGCTTATTTGGAAAGCGCTGCCGAAATTCTTCGAAAATGTCAGCATAATATCCGTCAAGTTTTAGGTAAGAAGTGAGCAAACAAACACGTTGTGACAACGGACGTACTGTTAACGTACACAACAACACAACCACACGTGGACAACTCAATTCGCAACGTTTCTGCTGCTCTTTCCGTCCTAGATACTAGCCGAGAATACGCGCATCCAGACAGTGTAAACTGACTTTTGCCGCACTTTGTATATCGGACTTGAACTCTTTATAAAGAATCCACTGTATGTCGGCTATTGAATAGTTCTGAAGTTCAGAAGTTCTGAAAATTTCATTTCATCAATAACTTCTTGAATATTGATCAGATCGAATCGAAACTTGTAAATCATCTGAATAAGGTTGAAAGGAATGAAAGGAATCCATCAAATTCAAAATCGTCAGGCGAGAAAATGAAAAAAAAAAACATTATGTACTAGGTAACGTCACTCCGGGAGTAAAATTTTTCGCTTTGGTTCCTTGAACTCTGTTTCCCATTTAGGACGTTAGCAACTTGATTATTATACTTATTCGTTCGAAAGCCCTGGTTTTAAATTTGGATCGTAGATTTGAACGGAACAACTCTTCGCATACTCTGATGAATATTGTCATAAACACAGTTCTGGCTCACTGCATAGCAGGGGAGGTCATAAACGGCAACGAATATTTAAAGACAGCTTAGCAAGCAGAGCGAAAGACTGCATACCTCCTTTCACGAAGAATCACTAAGCAAGCACCCGTTAATTAAATTCGATAATGGCATCGGGTCCGATAAACCACGTCAGGGGTAAAGTTTTGGGCTATTCGAGGGACGGGGAAGTAAATCACGCTCCGTAAACTCGAAATGATCATTTTATAGGGTGCTGGGTATTCACCTTCGCGCGATTAATTCTAGTCGAATTAAACTCTCAAACCCGCACTCTGCAGATTTCAGTGTCATTACTAGGTTATATATTGGCATTGTTGGAAGGTTTCGAACTCTGACGTCCGGAAATTATTTAATGAACATTCGATTGACTCGTTGTGGGACGACAAACTTTTCTCATATCGTTCGATTGAATTGGAATCGAGTTCAAAGCTGCGGCATGAGGAAGGTTGGTATATTGTTTGTTTCCTTTGTAGGTACTTTACGTCCATGGGGAATTCATCGACTTCAAAGGACAACAACTATTTTTCAGAACAAAATTCAACCGATTCTTATTCTAATTGATAAAAGTTGAACAAGTTGAACAGTGTTTAAAGTTAACTATTCGAATAGGTAGAACAGCTAGTTCAGCTCGATTGAAAGGCTATTAGACATATTTATAATCTTCATACATGCACAAACTTTTATGGTAATCCGACGAATATCAACTATTGAAAAATATTCATTAGTGATTTTTGTCAATCATTATCTAGGGTGACTGTTTTTACGAAATAAAAAGGACCTATTTGTTTCTACCTTATTTGAACATCCTAGAAGTAAGAACTCGATCGGATGAATATTTCAGGAGTTCTGGAGGACAGGGGACAGATTCTCATAAATGCTAAAACATTCGAAGGATTGAGCCCATTAACAAAATTGACATAGAAATTTGAACAATTAACTTATTCTGAGAATATGAAATCTGTAGCTTTTCTCTTTCAGATGATAGAGAGTATACGGACGGACAATACTTGCTGTTCTACTTGATTTTGAACTAAAAAAATCGCGCAAAAATTATAGAATGATACAAAACAAGCAACTGTAAGTAAGGTAATGCAAGTTAACCCTGTCGCATGTCGCATAGTACAGATTTTATAGTAGGTTCATCTAGGAGTTCGTGATAACCATCTGTGAGTCAGAATATGCTTGCATATAATAATAACACTCAAGGAGGTATCAAAATCAAAATATGGAAGGGTGTATGCAACAATAATATTTCAAGGTCAAAGATCACATAAATGGGGTTTATGCGCTCTTTTGTGAATATCTCAATCCTGCTGTATTTTCTGCTCTAAATGTTATTATCAATATTGCAGAATACAGAATTCTCTACAAATGTTGTTTGAAAAAATGCTCTAGACGTATATATAGTATATGTTCGAGATAGAGGGCGGAGAGTGCGCGGACACAGCATCACTTCAGCTCAACCGGTGCCTTCGGTCGAAAACGCGCCATATACAGTTTTTGAACTATTGATAAATATATTATTGTAGTTATTTGTCAATTCTCATTGACTTATATATTTTATTTTATCATTCTAGTCCTAATCTATTTTTTTTTTCAATATCAATTCGTTTAACAAGCCCAAGCAGTTGCAGAATTTTTGATAAAAATAAAAATTTTCTCACCTAATGAAAAAAAAAAACAAATTAATTATAAATTGTGTGTTTTCACTAAAAAAATTTCAGTCAATATATTCTCTTTTATTAAAAGTAAAGAAAAAAATGGCTCTCCTATTACATTGGCTGTAGTATATCTGCAAATACCACTTCATTCTGCGATTTCTCATGATGGTTTTCTAGTTTTTTTTTCAATATTCTTCCGAATAAATGCCTCATTTGACTGATCCAAGGCGTTAGCATAACAGGTGTCCGTACGACCACGTTTGAAATCGACAAACCATCATTTGATGACCGCGTTCGATAGGGGATATTCCGTATAACATTGCTTTACCAAGCTTGGCTTTGAATGGTACTTTTTTTTTATCAAAGAGCAATATATCACTTCATTGTAAGTATTTATTTGTATCCGTTGTTTTAAAAAATCACAGTAACTCGATAATTAATGAACCAAACGTCATGAACTTTCAAAGGTAATCTTTTGATGTCACCGCTTTCGATAAGTCATAGTGATATTTTGTTGGTGGAGCCATCTGGTAGTTAGGCACAGGACTTATTAACCGATGTATTAACCTAATAAAGCTACTAAAAATTTTATAGTTTTATTTATTGAACTCTTTATTGCCTCAAAATAAGTTTCATACATTTTTACAATGATTGTGCAAATGGTAAAAATCATAACTAAAGATAATTCATTTCCATATATTAGTTCCCCTACTGCCACGTAGGGTGAATTTCATGATGTTTTGATGGAGGTTTTTCATTAAAACAGTTCACAATGGAAAACTTTGGAGCAAATTTTCAGGACACTGGCAGGACTTATTCTGGGTATATGAGGCGCTTCAAGTATGTTAAAAGTCAGAGCATTCTAGTTGAAATTATAAGTTTTATGTCGTTAGGTATGGTAGATAGTTACCGATATATTCAACTTAACCAGATGAATAGATATTGTGATAATTCCTTCATTATTGGTATGAAATTTGTGTTGTTTCAGGTTCATATGAATAACAGACGAGTGTAAGTTGGAAGGACATTAAATTCAGAAGTAATTCAACTTCCAAAATAATACAAATTTTGGATTATATCGAGACTTGAGATCTGCTCAATATATAGTACTGGAATTATTTGTTGATGATAAACAGATTTACCTATTGAATTAACTGTTGTGTTTCCGGCTGAAAGATGAATAAATAATCAAAATCATTAAATTTACCACCGCGGTAGACAAAATCATTTTAAGCGAGTTCTATGCTGAAAGCATCATTCTATAAATAAATGAATCCGAGCAAAAAAAGCGTTGTGGCATTTAGATGTTGTTACTGCAACTCGTTATTGTTAGTTAAGTTCATTTATTTTCTGTTCCAAAATGCTTGTTCGTTTCGTGCGGCCCACGTATGTTCATTTCTTTCTCTATGGACGTATATTTACGTATGGACATATGTTGGAGCATATGACAGTGCGAGACGAAGGAAGCCAGAAAGAAGTAGTAATTCGAATACAGACATCGACGCTCGTTCGGTGCAGTGCAAGACTTTTTCTTCGTTTCTGTCGAATTTTCTCGTTAATTTCTACAAGTTCGAACACCAGTGAAAAGGTGACTATTTCTCGCTCGTGAGTGACACATTGATGTGCTGTAAAACCAACAGGTACGCAATCGTCGATACTCCAACATTCGCCTTTCTTTCGAGTCATTTTTTCATATTTTTTCAGAATTTCATTATTAATTTCTTTTGCTTTCATTTAATTTCAAAGGCCGTGTCGTGCCATTTTGGTCCTTCTTGAGCCGCATATTTTCGAACCGCGTTTTCAAAATTATTGCGATCAAGCATTTTGGAATTTTTTCATTTCGTTTTTTTCATTTGCATTTATTTCAATCTGTCATTATTCACGTGACCTCGAAAACTTGATAAGATATCGAACACATTCATAAATCCTTTAATATCTGCGCATGTTATAGAATTTAGCTGCTTTCATTATTATTATTATTATTATTATTAATACAAATACAAGAGTTGAGACATAAGTCTATAAACTCAAAAGAAATATAAATTGAAAATTGAAATGTTCACATACTGAATAAAAATATGAAACCATGACAAATTAAATAAAACTACTAATTAACGGCTCTCCATCTGTCGTAGGAATTCTTGAAACAGTTGACCTGAAGCGGCTCCAACAATCTCAGGCGGCAAACGATTCCAGGTGTCAAACACTCTATTAGAGAGGAAGTTTTGGCGTTGTGATGTTCTAAAGCTCTCTTTCGAAAGCTTATATCTATGTCCCCTAAGATGGCCTGAATTTAACTTAAACATACCGTTGATCCCATCTCCAAAATGTCCTCGCAATGATCGGTAAGTCAGGAGCAAATCCCTCTCTCGCGTCGATCGCGGAAGCTGGTTAGTTTGAATATCTCCAGTCGACGCGTATAAGATGGTCTATCAGGTCCATAGGGAAAACGAGTCATCCACCTCTGAACAGACTCAAGCATGGATGCATCGCGCACCGTGGATGGCGACCAGACCGGACCGACATACTCCAGGATGGGCCTCACATATGTGGTAAGAAGGGTCCGAATAGTATTAACATCACCGCCCTTGAACATTTTGTAAATACAGTATGCTGATCGCTTAGCCTTTGCACATACATAAGAAATATGTTCGGACCACTGCAGATCCTCGGTGATCACCAGGCCCAGATCACAGTGACTGGCCACCACCTTCATGGGTTCACCATCAAGGTAATATGTCAAACGCGGATTTCTTCTCCCAATATGAAGGACGCAGCACTTTTCCATACTCAGGGGTAACCCCACTCATTACACCACTCACAGATAACATCCAGATCACACTGCAGACTGCCAGCCCCGGAGATGGGATAGTTATAGATCTTGGTGTCATCGGCGAACATTGAGCATGTAGAGCGAAGGAGACTAGGCAGGTCAGAAGTGAATAGCAAAAACAATAAAGGGCCCAGTATGGATCCCTGTGGCACCCCAGAAGTAACCGGCACATCTGCCGAAAAAGATTCACCGACTCTAACCTTATATGATCGATTTGATAGGAAAGCTCCTATCCAAGACAGAATCTCACCTCGGATGCCCAGATGTTGCAGTTTGTGTAGTAGTCTCCGATGAGGAACCTTGTCGAAGGCTCTAGTGAAGTCCAAGTACAACACATCAATCGGCAATCCCAAATCCCAAGCTTTTGTCCATTCATTAACACAGCTCAACAAGTTCGTCAGAGTTGATCGTCCAGTGAGAAAACCATGTTGAACTACAGGAATAAGTTCGTGTACAGAAGCAAATTGCACAATATGATCGTAGACTATCCTTTCAAGCACCTTAGACACGGTAGAGAGGAGGCTAATTGGCCTATAATTTTTGGCGGACAACTTATCTCCTTTTTTTAAAAACAGGGGTCACCGAAGCCACCAGCCAGTCACCAGGAATCCTCGAAGTTTTCATAGAACAGGAAAAATCTCCGCCAAGGGTGGAGCCAAGGCGTCGGCACACTGCACCAGCAATGAACCAGATAAACCATCCAGACCAGGAGCAGCATCAACCCTCACTCGCTTCAGATGATCTCGGACTAGCTCTACGTTTATCTGAACACTGGTAATACCAGATTCACAACGCGGCAATCGAATGTCTGGCAGAGCACCACCAGGCTCAAGGGAAAAGGAAGAGGCAAATTCCTCGGCCAAAACACCAGCGGCCTCAACAGCATTATCGCACAGCTTATTGAGCTTATTACGAATCATGGGTACATCGACTTTTCCAGTCATAAAGGATCTCACGTATTTAAAAACCTCTTTCTGTTCCCCGAAGCTACAACACTCTTCTCATAGCTGTCCTTTGAGCGCCTTATTTCACGTGTAACCTCAGTCGAAAAGGTACGATGCGTTCTATAATCTTCATCAGATCTAGTGCGTAGATATCTCTGCCACAAGGCTTTTTTTCTCCTCACCATCCTCAGAACACAACTGTTAATCCACGGTCTCACTTTATTATATTTGGACGTATATGTTGCTGTGCAGCATTCAACCACGCCGTGAAGTATGCCCAGGAAACTCCTCCACTTCCTCTCCACATCATCGCCACCGCAGACAGCAGACCAATCGGCAGTCAACAGCATATCAGACACTTTGTTGTAATCTACGCGCTTGATGACCTTGGTAGAGCTTGTGTTAGTTGGAAGATTGAACTGAAATTCTGTGGCAAGAGTGAGATGGTCAGAACGTCCGAAGGGTGGTAGGTACTCGACATCCGAGATAAGGTCACGATCGGAGACAATAAACAGGTCAAGCAATGACGGTACCTGGCCAGATCGAAACCTTGTGGGACGATCGATAACCTGCTGGAAGGCCGAACTTGAAAAAAGCTCCGCAAACGAAAAGGAAGGAGAATTAACAGAAGGCATACTAGTTAGAGGCCATTTTAAATCAGGGCAGTTGAAGTCCCCCGCGATGAAGATGTTTCCGGTTTCAGTCATCAAATCTGATAAAAATCGAACGAGCTCAAGGTCGTCCAGACAGGGGCGTGGGCGATAAATACAACCAAGACATAGGGAAAGTTGTGCACTGGAAATATTGATGAAAAGATTACCAATGTTAGGCCATGAGTTGCGAGTCACCTTTATTCGAAACGATTGAGTAATGGAGCTATGTACATAAATGCAGACACCACCGTACCCCACGGTCTCGCTGCTATCATCTCTATACAAGGTGTAATTTGGTATGGAGAAGGTGTGGTCGCCGACAGCTGGTTTAAGCCAAGTTTCAGTGAACAAAAGAAAACAAGGTTTGCGATCCTGAACATACGTTAGTATTTCCGAAAACTTGGATGAAAGTGACTGAACATTGCTATAGACTACCGGCCATGCGACGAACTTATTTAGTTTACCTGAGAACATAGACAACTCTTCGTTTGTTTTTCTCATCTATGCTCATAACCTTGATTCAAAACATAAACAAAGATTGACATTCTTGTTTTTGTTTATTTACATTTCATTATTTTCATTTGTTTATTTTCAACTCGATTTTCAATTCTATAGATTCAATCTTAATTATTTACTTTATTAATTAATTTAGTTCTTTTCAATCGGTTAGTCTATTTACTCTTTTTCGAAATTACTCAAAACAAAATTCATATTGTTTTCTGCAGTATACCTTGAATAATAATAATGGCGACAAAATTGAAACAACTCAAAGCTCGTCGTCAAATTGTTATTGATGATCTCGAGGAAATTCTCAATTTAGCACAATTCGCTGTCACTGATGAAAGTCTCCATGTTAGATTCAAATTAAGATGTGAAATACTTGACGATATTCTCGTGGACTTTCAAAATTTACATACGTCTATTGTCTCTATGATAGTATCTTCCGAAGAACCCGAATTGAACACTGAGAAGGTTATTCGAACAGCCTTTATGGATAATTATTACACCATCAGAACAACTTATGTTAATTTATTTCCTGTAGTAAACATTCCAGTAAAAACCAAGACAGTTGCTCTATTAGTTCGCCAAATGTTAAACTTCCAAAGATAGTATTGCCCATTTTCAATGGGAATTATAAAGAGTGGCCTACTTTTTTCGATATGTTCCAAAGTTTGGTACATGAAAATTCTAACTTGAGTCAAATAGAAAAGTTTCAATACCTCCTTAGTTCACTTTCTTCTCATGCTTTAAATTTAGTTAAAGGATTTCCATTGACTGCTGAAAATTATGAAAGCGCTTTTCAGACATTAGCGGAAAGATATCAAAATAAAAGACTTCTCGCTAATACGTGTTGGAAGGAAATCTGTAATGTTCCAAAGCTACAGGGTGATTCAGCTAAAGACCTTAGGCGAATTCTAGAAGTTTTTGCGGAAAACTTATCGGTATTAAGGAATTTAGGTTTACTCGTTGACCAGTGGGACTTTGTTTTATTTCACATTCTCATTCAGAAATTAGATTCAGCAACGATCAAACGTTTTGAATTACAAGAATGTTCAACAGATATTCCGTCGTTTGTCAATTTGCGAAATTTCCTGACAAATCAGTGTATAGCCTTGGAGGCAGTAGCTCTTTCTCTTCCGTCGAAAACTCATTCAGTTTCGAATTCTCCAGTTTTGAAATCTAGTTCTCTCTCAATGAATAAAAGAAATTCGACTCTTCTCGTTCAAACGGAAACTGAATCATTCAAGAAACGTTTAACCTGTAATTATTGCAAGTTAGCTCATAGTATTTACAAATGTCCATCATTTTTGGAACAAACTGTTCAAGATCGGTTCAAGATTGTGAAGAACAAAAATTGGTGTATCAATTGCCTCCATTCTGGACATAAGATTAACAATTGTTCTTCAAGGTCAAATTGTCGTACTTGCCACGCAAAGCATCATACCCTGTTGCACATGCGCAATAATGCGGAGAATGCTTCTTCATCAGAGACGTTTCATTTCAATGCTGCAAATTCATCGGATTCAGGCTCAGCTCAGGTTTTAACCAATGTTTCTTCAAATTCTACCGTTCTCTTAGCAACCGCTGAGGTTGAAATTCGTGATGCTTGGGGTAGATATCAGAAGGTCCGAGTTCTATTAGATGGAGGCTCTCAAATAAATATTATAACTCAATCGTGTGTAAATAGATTAGGCTTGAAAATTTGTGATGCTTCATTTTCGATAAATGGAATTTGTGAAAGCTCATCTTCTGCTAATTGCAGCACTGAATGTACTATTCGTCCATCAGGTCAAATAAATCCATCATTTACATTCGATGCCGTCGTGATTCCGAAGATTTGTGCGGAAATGCCGAATTCTTTCGTAAATTATTCGTTTTGGAATTGTGTCCATAACAAGAAGTTAGCAGATCCGAACTTTTCCATTCCGAAATCAATAGACCTTCTCCTCGGAGCGGATATATTCTCTTTAATAATTCGACCGGGTCGTATCGAGGGTAACGGTTTAGAACCAACAGTACTTGATACAGTATTTGGTTGGGTTTTCATGGGAAAGATTCAATCACCTAACATATCAGTTAACAATTTTCATTTGTCATTGTCTGAGTCAGGTTTAAACTCCTCGTTGAAAAGATTTTGGGAACTTGAAGAAGTTTCAGAGAATGTCATTGTATCACCAGAAGATCAATTTTGTGAGAAATTATACACTCAGAACTATTCTAGAAATACATCTGGACGGTACACTGTGGCATTACCATTTAAACCTGATCAGTCAACTCTTTCATTCGGTGACACATATTCTCTAGCACTACGTCGTTTTTTATCCCTTGAACGTAAACTTATTAAAAATCAGAATATATACAGGGAATACTCTACTTTCATGCAGGAATATTTAGAAAAGGATCATATTATGTCATTAATTTCTACGAGTTCGGATTATGAAAATACTTTTTATATCCCTCACCATTGTATAATCAAACCAAACAGTCCATCTACAAAGTTGAGGGTTGTTTTCGATGCGTCAGCTCATGTACCTGGTCATTCATCTTTAAATGATGCTCTATTGATAGGTCCTAAATTACAAAAGGATATTATTGCCATTTTGATGAACTTTCGTGTTCATCGGTTCGTTTTCACAGTTGATATCAAACAACTGTATCGTCAAATATTAGTCAAAATTCTCGGTTTGAGGTGGTTTCCTTCGTCGGACGAATTTTCTTATTTTGCGGAAACTACTGTGCAGATATGTACCAAACGTACCATACTTTCAGAACTTTCTCGAATTTTCGACCCTTTGGGGTTCCTTTCTCCATTTGCTTTTCTTGCTAAACATTTGATCCAGCATCTTTGGACATTAGGTTTGCAGTGGGATGATACACTTCCAGACGATGTCAGCCGTCGCTGGAATCAGTGTAAATCCGAATTAACCGAATTGGGTAAATTAAAGATACCTCGGAAACTTGCATCGAAACCATTTTATCGTTGCGAACTTCATGGTTTCGGAGATAGTAGTGAGCGTGGCTACGCAGCCGTGGTATATTTCAAGTTTTTCAATTTTGACGGCTCCGTTGACATCTCTTTCGTAGGTGGTAAATCAAAGGTCTCCCCATTGAAGAGAATTTCACTTCCAAGACTGGAATTGTGTGCTTGTCTCTTATTATCAAAGCTCATTAATATGGTTTCCTCTGTTTACCAATCAGCCTTTACAATAGATGACATTTTTGCTTGGTCTGATTCAATGGTAGCTCTAACATGGATTAAGTCTTCTCCTCATCGATGGAAGACATTTGTAAGCAATCGTACTACTCAAATTCAGGACTTAGTTTCAACAGAAAATTGGTATCATGTTCAATCGAAAGACAATCCGGCTGATTGTGCTTCACGCGGCTTAACGCCAACCGAAATGTTGAACTGCTCTTTGTGGTGGACGGGCCCTGACTGGCTTCGTTCCAAACATCTCACCTTCGCAAATGATGAAATAGAGAATTCTCTTCATCTTGTACAAACAGAAGAGCGTCACCTCTCTTTGTCAACTTTCATTTCTCTATCGTTTCTTGATGATTTGCTCTCCAGGTATTCATCCCTGTCCAAGGTTCAAAAGGTGGTAGCTTACATTTTCAGATTCGTTAACTTCATAAAAACTCTAAAGCTCCTAGGATATATAGATTTTCCGCAGTTCATCTCAAAGATGCACTTTTCTTCATTATAAAACAGGTTCAACGGGTTGTGTTCAAGGAACAGATCGATAGCCTCATCTCGGGAAATCCCATATCTAAATCACTTCGAAAATTGAATCCATTTATTGGAGAAGACGGTGTTCTCAGGGTGGGCGGTCGTCTGTCTTTTTCTGATCTGGCTCTTGATCACAAACACCCAGCTTTGCTTCCTTCATCTCATCGTCTTACTGGGCTCCTTATTCAGCATTTCCACAAAATATGTCTGCATCCAGGTGCCCAGACTTTACAGTTCCTTCTGTCTGAACAGGTCATACAGGAGTTTTATATAGTCCACTTAGAGATTGAGTCTGTGCTCAATTCTCGCCCTCTATGTCCGCTTAGTAATGATCCGAATGACATATCTGCACTAACACCAGGACATTTTCTTACTTTGGCTCCATTAACTGCTATTCCTGAACCAGATTTATCACACCTATCTATCGGTCGATTATCGCGTTGGCAGCTTTTAACTCGTATCCATCAGGATTTTTGGAAAAGATGGAATTTAGAATATCTGAACACACTGCAACAACGAAAAAGGTGGTTCAATAGTGACTCGCCTCCTTATTCAATAGGTGCACTCGTCTTGATAAAAGATGATCAACTCCCTCCATTGCGCTGGCGACTTGGACGCATTGAGAAATTGCATCCTGGCGCTGATAAAATAGCTAGAGTAGCTACTGTTCGGACTACTCAAGGTGTACTGCAGAGATCAGTGGTTAAATTATGTCCATTACCTCTCCAATAGTTATGACATATGTTGATGTATATATGTATATATTTTTTTGGCTTATGGTTCGATATCTTCTCAATTTTTTATTTGCTTTGTTTCATAAAATATTCTATTTTAGGTGGGCGGTTATGTTACTGCAACTCGTTATTGTTAGTTAAGTTCATTTATTTTCTGTTCCAAAATGCTTGTTCGTTTCGTGCGGCCCACGTATGTTCATTTCTTTCTCTATGGACTTATATTTACGTATGGACATATGTTGGAGCATATGACAGTGCGAGACGAAGGAAGCGAGAAAGTAGTCGTAATTCGAATACAGACATCGACGCTCGTTCGGTGCAGTGCAAGACTTTTTCTTCGTTTCTGTCGAATTTTCTCGTTAATTTCTACAAGTTCGAACACCAGTGAAAAGGTGACTATTTCTCGCTCGTGAGTGACACATTGATTTGCTGTAAAACCAACAGGTACGCAATCGTCGATACTCCAACATTCGCCTTTCTTTCGAGTCATTTTTTCATATTTTTCAGAATTTCATTATTAATTTCTTTGCTTTCATTTAATTTCAAAGGCCGTGTCGTGCCAGATGTCTTTTGATCTGAAGCGGTTCTAAGAAAACGAAATGATTGACGACAGTGACTTAGTTAAACTGCCTCTTAATATTTTATCGTTGGTCTAATTAGGAACCACGGAAATTCTCTATTGCGTGCATCTCCAGATGAACAGATATAGATAGCTCACCTCTAATAAAACAAAACCGAAATAGATTTTATTATACAGGGTGAGTCTTTGACCACTGCGTTAATTTTAACCATAGATTCGTTACGTCAAAAGAAACATTTTCTTCTTATAACATTTTTTCAAATTTGGCCCCGTTCAAAAGATATAGGGTGTTGAAATTTCATAAAAAAATTGCATTTTCACCTGTAATATTCAAACGACAATATCAATTGAAATGATCACATGTAGAAGGTTTTTGATAACAGTCATGCAAATTTTGGCATCAATAGATTTATTCCTTTTCTTGTGGGTTTCTCACTACTACTCTACAGATTGGTTAAATTGCATGAAAACAAATATCGTCTGAACTAAAGGTCCGTATTTCGTACTTCCTGGAATCATTAGTCTTTTTTGCAGATAAAATCATTCTCCATCTTTCCTCCTAAATTGCACCATTCTTGAGATATTTGAAGTTGAAAGGAATTAAATCGATATAATTTTGTCCAAATTTTCTGATTTTCCCAAATCCAACTCTGAGCTGAAATGTTTCAATAATAAGATTTGTTCAATGTTGTCATATTTTATGTCTATATTAAATATTTCTACAAAAGTTTGGGGAAATCTCTCCAGTCTATGGTTCCACCACTAAAAACTAATAGATGAAATTAACCACTGAACAATTTTTGTCTTACATTCACTACAAAATCTGAATTGCCATTTGCTGTATTCATTATTAATGATGTCTAGCACATTGTTTAATATTTAATCCAGAGTAATATTCCATAATAAATAGAGAAAAAGATTTCCTTCACTAACATAGGTACTTCGGTATATTTTCATGACCGTTGAAATAGGTAATGTATTTTCTGTCAGGACCTGTTGAATAGAAGACTTGTCTTTATGAAGAGCTGGTTCTTTATAGCTTCAGACTTTCAGGGTTTATCAAATTATATCTATTCTAACATAGGAATGCTTCAAATTAAGATCATATGAGTTTTAAAATCTTCGAATCCAGTCTCCTTGATTTATTTTGTAGGTTTATAGTTTTTTCACATATTTATTTCATACACCGATTCAACCTGGTACACCAACTTAGGAGATAATAGAATTTGACTTAGTTTTAATATTTCTGAATGTTTGTTATGGTGCATGGTTAATTAAAATTCAATCAATATTGAAACTGGAAGCTATAGGTTCAGAAACAAGAAAGATTAGAATAGAAATGTATTTTCTGACCATAATCCTTTCATACTGAATTGAATAATTTCAAACTATCGAAATAATTATTATTATTTTATTATAATATTTTCCACATTCTTTAAGGTACAAATAACGAAATAACTGTTGACAGTTTCAAACAGAATCAAAACAACAAGGAACCACAGAACACTATTTTATTGGGAACAACCCACCACAGAGACGTTATTATAAAATTTCAATGTGGTAATAATTCCCTCTAGTTATTCTGAGAAAAATTATAACTGAAGATCGATAATAATTACAGATATTATCGTTCATTTAAAAAAGACTTTGCAATTATTAATTTTTTTCTCTCCTGGGGTTCGGTAATAAATTAATATTGTATGGTAAGGTATTAAAATTTGACATAATCTATGAATAACCATTATTCAATATTTCTGTTTTGTTTACATAATTAAAACAGATATTCTGATTATAAAAACCAAAAATTTGTGCATGTTCAGTAATTAATTATAGTCTAAACAGAATAGATTCTTACTAACGAAAAAACACGTAGTTGGTTTTTCAGAATCAAATGTAGGTGATCAAACCTAATTCCTTCAAGCAAATATAATTGCAAACCTAAATCTGAGAATACTTGAAATCCATCTAAGTAATTTGTTATTGGGATTCAGTAGAGAAATTAATCATCAAGCAAAGTAACATCACTGTAAAATAATTATTCGTAGTGACATTATTCATTGTTGTTGAAGATTTCGAAAAAGATTGCCATATTTTTAACAGGGACCTCATAGACCTGTTCACTGGTCTCTGTCAAGGAGAAGAAACTTCAAAAATATCAGTGTTTGGAAAATCATAGATGATTTTTTCTGGCTTTGAGTGAAAAAAAAGCAATGTGACAACCTCTTGCCTTGGAAGTTTTCATAGAAATGATGGTTTTCATGATTTGGAAATCTTAAGAAGAAAATTACAAATGTATGATGATAACATCCAATAATTCTGAGGTTTTTTTTGGAATTTCTCACTAGAAAGGGATGGTTTATAGTCTTGAAGTAGAAAGAAATTATAGTAGAACAACAAAAAAATTTATGTTTATGGTGTTGAATTTTTTTACCAGAAAATTAGTATTTTGTATCTTTTTTCTGGATATGGACCTCATCGGATGAAACATGAGTGAGTGAATCATTTCTTAGAGGGAAAATAATGTTCTTTAACAAGTCAGTTTCAATAGTGGATGCTGTGGAAGTTATTTCAAATTAAACTAGACTATAGAGGGGTATTTGCCCAATGTGAAAACTAAAAATGCTTATAACTTTTTAACGCAGCTGAATTTGGAAAAACCGTAATGGAATGCCTATGTAAACACTTAAACGTCTCGTTAAACAATAGCTTAGGTAAATTTTCAAGGTATAAACACTTTTGACAAGTAGAGAATTCAAACACGTCAACCTTTTTGACAATTAACCAGAGGCGTACTTTAAAATCTTTATTAATTAAATGCGAAACTATAATTTTCGTATTTCTTCAATTTATCAATCAAAATCAGCCGAAACCCAAACAAAATTGGAATGACTGAAAGGTATTGAATATACCTTTCAAACGAACTGTCACTTGCCATAGGGTCCCATTTAAAATTATTGGTCACAGTGGCCTTGTGACGTCATTTATGACTATTGCGTCACCTGCTATGACCAGTTGAGAAGCCTACATCCGTTTATTTCCACCCTCCAAATTTCATTATTATAAGTATACCCGTTCAAAAGATAAGAGGGGGGAGGGGACTTTTGACTAGCACTGTATAACTCACAAAGTCGCGAACTGATTAAATTGATAAGCATTGCGTTCTTGTTCGTGGTTCCGATTCAAGTAATGTTTTCATTTCATTCATATAGTTAGTTTCTGGTTGAAGAAATCGAATCAGTTCGTAATAAAATGTTCTTATTTTGGAATTCCTCAGTGTAGATTTCAAGTAAATCAAAAATGATACTGCTATGGATTTCATTATTTAATCAAACGAATTTTGGCACACAATTGTACCGATATAACTTTGTGCAACGCTGATCATAAGACATGGCACTATTTACAGAGAATTTGACGAAGAGTTGACTAAAAATTCGTAACCTCATTACTCGAAGTTCATAGCATAGAATCGAGAGCGGTTTTCTTTCGCTGGGAGAACAACATAAAAATTCTTATAATTCTATGATTTCACTAATATATGGTGAAAACACAAATGGTACCAATCTACGAATTGTCGATTGCAAAAAAAAGAGTTGACCATCAAATAACGGAAAAGTGATGAGTTATTATTTGACTCTCAAGTGCATGATTCCATTTTTTTTGTTAAAACCAGTGTCTTAATTTCCTCCTTCGTTTCATATTTTTTTTTTGCTGAGTTCAACATGAACTTATATTCAATCTCCAGAAGGGTTGATATGAATCAGTAGTCAAGGTAGGTTCAATGCAAAATTTAATGAATCAATTCAGATCGTGATAACATGGCGTGCAAAAATTCATTACAGCTGAAAGTGTCACCTCACAGGGATATCCATCATTCGCAGAGATTTGAAATCTATTTTTAACACCAGAAAGACCAACTTAATATGTTAACATGATTGATCGTTATCATGCGAGAGTAACAGGAGGGATATCGTAAACTGAAAAAAAAAGTTTTGATATAAAATGTAAAGTAATAGCAATTCTGGTCCTAAAAAAAATCCATTATTTTCTCTTCTGCGTTTGCTTTTTTTCATGAAAGAATTACTTTTGAGGAAACAAGTACTTCAACACTCAATACTAGAAGATTCTATAAATAATACGTGGGCGATGTTCCGAGTATCCGCTATCAAATAAAGGATAGATCAACTGGTAACCTATACATTCCAAAATTTTTCAAATGGAGATTTGAATGAAAGCAGACAGCTTAGTAAATATCAACGGCTTCGGAACTATTTGAGCGTCTACTAAGGTATTTTTGCTCGCTTGTTCTAGTTAAGATAACTAGTAAAGTCATGCTATCGTTTTGTCCAAATATCTGTAATTCTCGAATATCGAATATTTTTTATAATCATCAACAAATCTGTTGATTTTAGGATTTCGTTATTCTCAAGTAAAAAGACTTTCAGAGCAGTGGACAGCTATTAAAAATTAAGAAAAGCACTGACGTAAGGTTAGTAGATTTCATGCGCTTATTCTAGAGTCATTTTCCTCACCCCTTAACAGTGTGATACTACTGACCCAATATCCTACAAGTTTATTCATTTGAACCTGCAATCCATTGGAAATATACTATCAAGATTGGATTTTTTTTCCTTCTCTTTAATGTGCCAACAACTGGGTTATGTGCACAGTCTCAACGTAGTATTATTAATTCTGTTTTTGTGAACTGGGCGTTGGACGAAAACAACAACCATGACTTCAGGGGGACTCGAACCCCCCACCTACGGAACTCCAGTCGACTCCACAGAATATCAAATATAAGAAATGCAACCGGCGTACTAATTCTCGGAAACACCGTTGACATTTGAATTGACAATTCGGGTGGGGAAATTCCTGATTTAAGGGGAAGGAGGCTTGCTACCTATTTTACGGAATTAGAGGTTAGGTTTTCAATATTCTGTGGTTTTAATATTTTATTTTATGGTTTCGATAGCGGCATTTTGATTTGAAATAAATTAATATGAAAAACTCGAAAAAAAATTCAAATAATTCGTAATCACTGTTTTATTCGATAGTTACATGTAATATCACAAAGTAAAAAAAAATTAATTACTCACAGTCCACTCACAGTGGACCTAAATCAACGAATCCGTTGTTTTTTCGCCTCATAATGCAGCCCACTGCTTAAAGTCATCTCATCAAACATGAGGGTACAGCAACGATCAATCTCATCCATATTTTCAGCTTGAAGTTTTAAATGTTCCAAGACAGGTTTTATTATTTCTCCATCAAAAGGCACTCAACTTAAAATGTTTTTGAGGGTTCATATGGACGGCAACTGAAAAAACGCTCTCAATTGAATATATAATTTAGGACTTTAGAGCAAAAGCTTTATCTGGAGAAGTCCATCTACGATTATTAGGACTTTTATCAAAATTTCTCAATTGAGACTTATCGAATTAATTCTTTTGTAAAATTATTTGAATTTTCTTCTATTAATTAAAACCTTCCATCATTATACAAATTTTTCAGAACACTTATGTAGGTTTTTTGATTTTTCAATAAATATTCTAATTTAAATAATTTTGAAGAAGAATTTCTATGAATTTTGTACATAGTCATTTGCTCAGGTGATAATTCGGAAATATTCAAATAATAATATTCAAGAATACCAGTTTTTTTTCATGAAGGAACGCATATGGATCCATTTCAGGAGCTGCCTTGGAACAAGTAGAACTTTGGGAGTATGATACTGGGGAATGGAGATCATCATTCGATGTTGATGGTTCGTTATTGCAATATTTGGGAATAGACAAATTTGAGCAGCACTGATTTGAAATCAGGGTTTCAGTTTCCCTGGAATTATCCCATACCAAGAATGATGTAGCAGATAATAGACTACAAGATAGATCATTAGTTGAATATACAATGGAACGACAGTTTTGATCAGACGAAATGTTAACTTCTGATGGTTTCTCAGGAAATAAAAGTCTTGGCTGCAAGTTGTTGATGTTATGAGCAACATTTGGAATAATCTTAGGAGGTGATTTAGGTACTGCATTGTTAGTCAAAAAGCGATGCATAGAAAGACCTGAAAAATCATTGTTTGAAAAATGATCATTACAAATACGATAATTTAAAACATTTTTTTGTAGGGCTTATTTTGCATTTCTCTTTCCAAATATTTGAAAGAAGAGGATCATTGGGAAAACGGAAAAATTTTTTGTTTTGAAAATCAGATGGTGGGGTAAGAATTTCTGCATGAAGGATACTTGCATGAATATTTAATTTCTTCACGAAATGATGAAGCAGACAAAATGGACATTTTTAAAATTTGATATTACAATAATGTACACAAACTCAAAAATTTGCAGAATTAATTTTTTTTTCAATCTTATTAGAATTTATGCACGCAAATCCTCTTTTATTACTTTACTTAACTATTGAACATCCGGCAATAGCTGAAAACAGAGACAACCTGTTGTCTCTGGCTGAAAAAAACATTAATCAATAATTATTTACTTGATACGAATGAATATTCAATAGAACACTACATCACGACGAAAACAGACAGATTTAATTAAACATCAATATTTTTTCTACCTATGATATGTAGTTAGTGAAGACAGACGCTTTTGACATTTCGCATTGACAATTGGGGTGGGGACGTACGTCGCATGTGTTGCACCCCCCTGGTCGACTCTCTAACCGACTGGACCACCGATGCGGTCAAGATTGGATTCATTTGTAAACAATGTCGGCTGTCATTTCCTAGCTGTCACCGAAGTCCACAGAGGAACTACAGGTTCACGGTATATCTTACTTCAGGTTGATCTCATCGTTCTGTCGAAAAAGTGGACAACACGGTGGTAGTGCTGTGTATTGTAGATCGGATGTCTTTCTATCGGCAATTGAAGTCAAGGAGTTTGCGCGACTCAGCGCTCCTTATTCATTCGAGTGTTCTGCAATGAAGGTAAACACTGCCTGTCATAGAGATGTTTACATACTTTCCGTTTATCGATCCTCTCATTCGACAAGATCCGATCTGGAAATATTTTTTGAGAAATTCACAATTTTGCTACAGAAATTGACCGCCATGAATGTTTTGTATTTCATTGCAGATGATTTCAAAGTTCACTTAGAGTCCACTAATAATGATCGTAACAAACAAAAATTTCTTAATATTATATACTCATTTGCTGCCAAACTGGCGACTACTGAACCTACAAGAATTGGTTTGAAAACTGATTCTTGTTTGGACAATATCATCACAAATTACGAGACATTTCTTTTACATAATAAACAACCTCATCTTTCAGATCATAAAGCCCAAATTCTTGAGTTTAATTGTTTTCCCTCAAAGAGAAAAATTGTATCATTTGAAAAACGAATGATTTCTGGAGCTAATGCAAGTAGATTCACTGATATTACGTCCGGACAAGATTGGAGTTTTATCTATGAGGTTCCTTCCAGCGATGTCAATAAACAAATGTCCCTGTTCCATGATGAGTTCAAGAATATTTACGATGAATGCTTTCCGATTAAAATCTTCAAAAACATTCCAGGTAAATCAAATTTTAAACATCGAAACAACGATATTGCTCATATCAAAAACCTGCTTGATATTACATACACAATTTCATCGAAAAATTCTGACCTAAAACCAGTTTATTCTAAGATTAAAAAACTGTATGACAACAAATTAATTGAAGAAAAGAGAAGATTTAATCTGAAAAGGTTTCATAGTTCTGCCAATAAATCAAAAACCCTATGGTCAATCATTAATGAGAAAATTGGAAAAAATAAACAAAGATCCGATATTCGCATGAAGGAATCTCCAGATATTATAGCTGAGAATTTTAGTCAATACTTTTCCACTTGCAATGGAAGTTCTCCCTTTTCTTTGACCTCCAACAAATGCCTTGGTCCTAGAAACAATAGTAGTTTCTACTTCTTTGATGTAAATGAGTGTGAAATTCTGAAAGTTGTAAAAAGCTTTCCTGACAAAAAGAGTTGTGGAATTGATGATATAGATATGAGGGTGATCAAAAAATCGATTCAGTTTATAGTAGAACCACTAAAATTCATAATAAACAACAGTTTCAGAGAGAAGGAATTTTTCCTGATTTGCTAAAAACTGCAATTATCAAGCCACTGTTTAAGAAAGACGATCCTGGTGAGCTGAATAATTATAGTCCAATAAGCATTCTAACTAATTTCTCTAAGATCTTCGAGAAAATTTTGTGCATCAGATTATTGAATTTCTTTAAGAAATTCAATGTTATCAGTGAAAGACAGCACGGTTACGTAAAGGGTAAAATACGGAGACAGCTATGTTTGAGCTTCTTGAGAATATCATTAACTCCTTTGAGAACGGTTCTATTCCATTGGGCATATTCATAGATTTCACGAAAGCTTTCGATTCTGTTGTACATGAGATTCTTCTCAGTAGGTTGGAAAACTATGGTATAAGAGATAAACAACTAAATATCCTCAGAAGCTATTTGAGGGATCGATCACAGATTGTCTCATTATCTATTGATGGAAAAACATACCGCTCATCAAGCGTCACTATAAATAAGGTTGTTCCTCAGGGGAGCTTTTTAGGACCCCTTTTATTTTTAATATATGTGAATGATCTACCTAATGTCATTCCCGGCTGGCAAGAATTTTTCACCAATTTTGCAGATGACACTAATATTTTGATAAATGCCAAGTCCTCTGAATTGTTGAGGATTCTTGTTCGTGATATCATTTCTTCGATGGATGAGTGGTGTCTAGCCCATAATTTGAGGATCAACTTAACAAAGACCAACCTCATTTTATTTTCTCACAGCCGATCACGATCCGTGGATATGACTGCTTTCTCCCATGGAGAACTCACAGAGCCGACTAAGTTTTTGGGTTTAACTCTAGACTCACAGCTCACCTGGCAGCCTCACACCGAAAACGTTATTGCCAGACTTAGATCGGTTATCTATGCTCTGAGGGTGTTAAGATCTGACTTCTTCGGAGTCCTTCCTGATGGCAGTTTATTACGCAAATTTTCAGTCCATCCTGTCATATGGATTAATTTTCTGGGGTGGTAGTATGCATGCGGAATGTGTATTCAAATTGCAGAAAATGGCGATTCGGACAATATTTGGATTGGCTTATAAGCAATCCTGTAGAGGCTTCTTCAGAAAGAATAGATTGCTCACATTGTCTGGGCTTTACATATTCAAATCAATGCTGTTTTTTCGCGGGAATCCACAATATTTTCAAAGGTTTTTACGCCCAGATATGTATCCAACACGCCATAATAAATTAGTGTATCCAAAGCATCGACTATCTTCCACTGAGAGGGGTTGCTCATACATGGCTATGAGACTGTACAACCACCTTCCTAGTAATATCCGCTGTATAAAAGATGTGAAAATCTTAAAAAAAAAATTATTTAATTTACTATTAGATTTAGAACCTTACTCTGTTTCTGAGTTTTTGTCAATTGGAGGCAGACTGTAGTCATTTATGTAACTTGTTGCTTTGTATTTCATTCTTGTAATGATTTAACAAAATGAATAAATTATTATTATTATTATAATACAACTGCCACGATGAATGAACGAACCTTTATCTGTCCTTTGAAACAACTCATATTCAAGTCAAAATTAGTTAAACCTAGAATTGAAAATAACCAAAATAATAGTTTTCCTTCAACCACAATTATCTTTCACTTGAAATTGTACCTTTTACTTCAAAATATAATCACTAGAATGCATAAAGCATTATATCAGCAAAATTTTTTATCCGTAACCAAGATCTTCTTTCATCATGATACCAAAATTTCGGACGGCCAAGTACCTGTCTTTTAAAATACCTTATACATTCGAATTGCACAAAAGCGATGATTATTCTGAATTGAATCATCTGAAATCTCTAAATGACTTCTACGAGCATTATATTCAACTAATATAAAACACAAATTTGTCTTTTCAGTTTTGACAACATTGTTGCTCAGAAAAAAATAATTCGATTGATCTTTGATCTGAGACCCCAGGACTCCTGTAGGCCAACCTTTTTAGAACAGGGAATTATGAGTTTTCCTTGTATTTATTTATCAAAATCTTTATTATTTATTCATAAAAATGTTCAGTCTTTCAAGAAATGCTCTGAATATCATGAATATGATACCAGGCATAAGAATGCAATTTCAATCCCTGTCCACAGAACATCCAAATTTGAGACTTCACCTGTGTATAGTGGTATTAAACTTTAAATGTTATAACAAATTACCAAATAGACTGAAAAATTTTGATTATTTTAGATTCAAGAGGGAAATTAAAGAATTCTTGCTGGAAAAATGTTTCTACAGTAAGAATGAATTTTTGAGTTCAGTTATTGTATGAGTTACTGATTTATTGTTTTTGTGTAATTGAATTTTATTTTGTGGTGGAAATTACTTGATATTTGTATCGACTTCTCCTATACATGAACCATGTCTTAAAGGATTCAATAAAGTTATTATTATTATTATTATCATACATTATTTCACCGTAATTGAACCACTGCGATTAATTTTCCACCAACTGAAACAGAAATGATGACTCGAGTCAATGTCAATTGAATAATCTGTGACACATGCACTGTGAGCATTGCAATTTCTGACAGAATTTTTGACATTTTTTTCGAATTTACATTTACAATATTTTCCGACGAATAATTTGGGACTTCTTCTATGAGGTTGAGGGGAATTGGGGTGAACCATGGGATATGAAATTTCCTGTAGATTCGTTTTCGACGGATCCTCCAAAGTTTTAAGGAGCCTTATGTCGACACTGAACGTAAATTTAATTAATTAACACTACCTTTAACTTCTGTAATTACTTGTAATTAGGTGAAATAAAAAAAAATTACATTTCATGGTGAAAAAAAAACACTACTTCATGGAATTCGAGAATATAAAGGATATCAATAGACTCAATATAAGCATAAATTTTTGTTTAAATACGACGGATATCTTATGAGGTATAAAGTATTGAAAACATTTCTCTTAGAATTAAAAAAAAATTTAAGGGTGCCGATTTCTAAGATACTTCGCAAGCATATTTGGTTCACTCTAACTCAAATATAATTGAAGTTACAGCTTAACCCGATATTCTAGAAATTTTCAGAGAAACCAAATTTCAGATGTGTGCGGGTACAAAATTAGAAATAATAATAATCACCCGCTTAATGAAGGGCAGCGCACTTCCTGAGTCGCTGGTTATAATATAACAGTAGATCCAAAAATTATCTTTGGTAGAAAAGATATTTGCAAGGTGAATAAAAACAAGTTTGTAGTCATACAATAACAGAATTATGTATTCACAGGTAAGAATAGTTACACAATGTTCGGCACTTGAGTTTACACTCACAGAAAGAGTTTTTAGGTGTCTATAATAACCAAGGATTTGAACCTCTTTGCTCAATCTTGGGCACTTCTGGTAATATTAAATGATAAAGAGATCTGACCTGATAAGGTCAGAGATCTGACCTTATTTGTTGTTTGGAGTTCACCACAGCTCTGCTTCAATAGTCGAGGGTAGATTATTCAGAATGAGGTGCAGGCACTTTGGATAAAGCTTCTCAAACTTCCATTAATGAATTGTGCCTTGGCGATATGTAATTGCATCACAGGTTCACAATTCACAACCTTTTTCTTTTACGTAGAGAGTTTCAACTGAGTAATTCACATACACAATGAACTAGGGTAGCTAACTGACCCGAAAACAGATTGTTTTGAGAGATGTTTAGAGGAACTTGTAGTTCTGAGTGCCGTTGTATACTCGTGAAAGTAAATTGATAAAGGAGAACTTACCTGTAGTACTGTACACAAGAGGGTCTAGAGAGAGAATGAATTTGAATAATTGAGAGAGGTCGTACAGGTAGCTGAGTTTAGGGATTTTCAAAATTCCGTCCGACAGAAGGCATTCTTGGAAGTAACCGCCGCTTCCCCAAATTCCTAGAACGGTCCTTTGTTGCGAGAATATCGCAACAAGATGCTCATAACTCTGAAACCTATTTGACCCGCTAATGAACTCGACTGAGACATTTAGATATATTCGACCTATCCTGAAATTGTGGAAAGTCTAGGTCATCTCTTTCGGAAGATAGACAGTATACGGCCAGCCGACCGGACGAATATAATGAAGCCTGGCCCTGTATTCTTCTTCAAGAAGTAAACCAAATCGATTGGATCATTTTCGGATCGACATTCGAAAGTTATAGACATTAGAGCAAAACGATAGCACGCTGTGCAATAACTATTTCAGATAAGAAGAATGAATATTTTTCTACATTCGAAATCAATGGTCGATTAATCCCTCGCGCCTTAATTCTACGCAGCAATGTATTATATCTCAAAAAAAGAGTAATTATAACAAAATGATTTTAGGTAGATTCAAATATGAATCAGTTCCCCAAAACATCTTACAATTTCCATAGTTCAGAAATACCAATTCCCAAAGCTTTTTCATAACAGTTCTCTAACGGAACATATCGCCGTTGTTTACTTTTTGAATTCCATATGTGTCGTCAAAATAGATCGGAGACTAGTCAATTCTCATCATATGTTCAACTTTGCCATGAAATTATTTCTTTACCTTCCCACGGTGCTACAAGATAAACAAACCGAACTAACGCACGTTGCCGTGTAGAGATGGGAATACGAGCTTTCAATATGGATGTCAAACAAGTGTAAATATCTTGTTTGTAGAACAGTTCGAAAAATTAATGCAGCCATGTTTGCTCGACCGAAATATCAACAAACAACGAAACATAACGACAGATCAAGGATGATGATTTCTATACGATAATTTGCTTTAGTTCACAATTAATATCAACATCAGTGTGAATTTAAATTATCGATAATTCACTATGGAATATAATTATGGTTTCCACAAATAAATAATAAAAGGTGATGATTCAGTAATTTGTACATTTTGTTTGTTACCGAAAATCACATTTCAATTATGTTTAAATTACAGCAATATTACGTACACCAATCCAAAAAATCTCAAATAACTCAGAAATTATTGAATTTAGGAGCATAATCATGTGACAAAACTATCATTATTTTTGACCGCAGAATCCAACACAATTATAATATTAGGGTTCTGATTTGAAAAACAGAAGTTATAGCCAATATAAGAATAATGAACATATTACTGACTGAACATATTTGACTTTTTTCCAGTTTTTTTTTGGATATTTTGAAAACTATTCGATTTAATACAATGGTTTCAACAGAAAAGTATTCACTATTGAATACTCGTTCATACCAGGAATGGAAACATTTTTTCGTCGAATTTATTTTCACTCCCTGTATAACCGTAAGTTTTTGGGCTTCGAAAATATTTTAGCTCTGTAGAGAACTTCGAACAATATCATAATCCCAAATTTTCAGATTTCAAATATGTCTAGTTCTCCAGAAACGTCTAATAGGCACTCGAACTTGAGACAGCCTGTATAGATATTGTCGAGAAATTTTCGATGATGGAACTCATCAAGAAATATTATTTGAGGAACAATGGAATCCCAAGAACAAGTGAGCACACAATATACCAACGAATACAGATCAATATCTACATTCCAATTCCCACCATCAACTTAATACTGGATTAGGAGTAACAAAATGCTTTTATGATAGAGCAACAAATATATGCTCTACCCGACTATATAAAAAAGACGAAATGAATAACATCACAAAAACACTCGGATGTTTGTGGTCTCAGTATTTCAATCATCTAGTTGACCATCATACGCAGCTGCCTCGCAATCCATTTTGATTTTATTCAGTAGAAAGGAATAAATGTTGCTGAGTTTGTTTGTATCAGTTTTCTTGTTTATACTAGCTCCATATTTATTTATTTGTATCATCTCTTGGACAATTCTTTTGTTATAATTTTTTTCTTTCTTTAGTACCTTTACAGTTTGAAAGTCAATTTTGTGATCTAGGTTATGTGCGTGGTTGGCTAATGCACATCTGTCTTTGTATTTTGTAATGTCACTCTTATGTATGGCAACACGACTCTTTAGCCATTGTGATGTATGGCCTATATATGTTCCATCACAATCTAAACCATTTATTTGATACACTACATACTCACATATAGAGTCTAATACCCTTATGCAGAAAAATATAATTATATAAAATATATATATATTTTCACAATAGGTTAATTCTCCAATTATCTCGGTCAAATTAGATGTTGGGTCAAATCTGTCGAATAATTAAGGATTTGCGAGCATCTGCAATTTGGTTGTCTCAATAACTCCTTAAATATTCATTCGATCTATTAGACACTTGTGAATCGTTTGAATAGCGATGGAATGAAGTGGTTTGCCAAATTTTTGGCTTTATAATTTTTTTAAATTTCCGATATGTTTTGATGGAAATCTTTCATGTTTGTGTAGTGAACCTACGAGGACATAATTTTTTTGTATGCCTGTTCTAGTGTCGTGAACTGGTAGAGCAGGGTACTAATACTTACCTACTCAATGGTTCATGGTTCAGGAAATTTGTTTTGACAATTCTCAGAGCTACTATGACGAAAATTTGTTCGCTCATGAAAATATCTTTTAGCACAAAAATAGTTACCTTCACTTGTGTAAAAATGATATTATTCCTTGAATGAGTATTCTATTCATAGCGAAGTGTTCATCGTCGCAGAACCTTTATGCCATTCGCCAATCTTTGCTGTGACCACAGCTGAAAGTGTGGCGCAAAACTTTCGGCTATACTAATACCTCCCAGGAAAATATTATGAGGTAATTTAGTGTACAATAGTTTACTGGAAGAAATATATTTTAAATGGTTTTCGATGGTATTGATATACCTACCTTCTTTTGCTTGGCTTTTAATTTCCGGAATAGGTTTGTTCAGTCATGGTAGTGGTTGAATCAGTATTTCACGGTTCAAAATTATAGAAAAAGGCTCTAGAACAAGTGTGCAAAAGCTACAGATTTCAGGTCAGTGCTTTTCTACATATTTTCGTATGATTATGATTAGGACAATGCAAATTTCTCAAACTCATCAGAAGCAGTAGAAACTCTGTTTTGCGCGCTTGTTCCTAATAGAACAGCATGCTTTCGCTTTGTCCAATTGTCTCAATCGATTAGGTTTGACTTCCCGATGAAGACGTACTTGATTACATCTGTCTGGCCGTATACTCTCTTTCATCCAAAGAAGATGAGCTAGAGTGTTCATATTTTCAGAATAGATTTGTTATCTAAACATCTCGGTCCAGTTCGTTATTGTGCCAAATCAGATGTTATGACCATGTGGAAGCTTGGCCGACAGGAAGCCTTCTGAGTTTAAACACTGCAAAATCACTTTCCTTCTGCACTTCCAGAGCACAAATCTTACTGTGATGACACATGTTGTATGTGTCCCAAAATAAATAGAGTGACTAGCATTAGATATCTAGGTCTATTTGTGGATCGATAAAATATGAGGTGTGATTTTACGTCGAATATGTGAAGACACGCCTCAAAAATTTGGAATGTAATATCTACAATCTGTGAGAGGTAACAACCCTTTTATATTGTGAGTTTACGATTCGCTTGTTGAATCGTTGCAGAGATATACTATAGTAGTGTAGGGAAGATTATACGAGATTTGGGAGGTCTCAAAATAACGCAAAAATATTTTTTAAATCCATTGTGTCAGTAAAACTGATAGGACCGAATAATTATTTGAACAATGTGACAGGCTGAATGTAAGGCAACTATACAGGGTCTTTCACGAGGAACCTCACCCATATTTATACGGGAAACTACTGAACGTATTTTCATGAAATTCAGCACTTATAAGTATTTCACGATGCTGATCAAACACCCCGGTTTTTCTGGAAATGACGTCAACTTCCGTTTTTCAAATTAGAACACCATTTTTTTTTATTGCAGAAATGGATTCCTTAGAAAATTCCAAGTTATTTTGATGTAACATTTTTCAGTTTTGGTTGGAAAATTCTCTCTGAGCGGAAAAATTCGAAAAAAAAAATCGAAAATAGAGCTTCGCTGAAACAAGAATAACTTCGAGGTTTTTGGATGGAAAAGTTTCATATTTGAGATTTTTCAAGATGTAGGATTGATGTATCCACTTTAAGAATCGAAATCACGATTCATGATACAGGGGGTGAAAAAATCGCTTTCAAAGTTAGGGATGATGATAGATATCATTGATTACATCTGCCAAATTCCTTTTTATTCAGTAGCATTTTGTGTTTAGTATTAATTTGGTGATAATTCGTATTAAGTTATAAAATCGATCACTATGCCTAATTTTACCAATGAAGATTATTTAAATCTCATTCAACTTCATGGAGAATGTAATAAAGTTGTAGATAGAACGATTCGACTGTTCATTGAGAGGTTTCCTGACCGACCCATACCAACGAGAGATACCATTAACAGAACCATGACAAACTTGAGAAATGTCGGATCTTTCGATAAGAGAACTACACACAGAGAAAAAAGTGTAGTAGGAGATGAGAACAACGAAATTACAGTTCTTGCATATTTTCGTGTGAATTCTCAAAATTCTATCAAAGATGCCGAGATTGCTCTGGGATTATCTCAATCGAGTGTTTGGAGAATATTAAAGAAACATAAAATGCACCCATATAAATTCAATAGGGTACAGCATTTGAAGGAAACTGATTTCGTCAGGAGAACAAAGTTTTGCGAAGCTATGGTGATTCGATTTCAAGATAATGAAAACTTTTTGGACTGTATAATTTGGACATTCACAAAGAATGGTTCTTTCAATAGGCATAACAGTTATTATTGGGATGAAGAGAACAACCACCACTTCAGACAATGGAACTTTCAAGAGACCTGGAGTTTCAATGATTTTTGCGCCATCAAATATAATGAAATTCTCGATGTTAACATTTATGATGGGACTTTAACTGGTTAGATAGAACACTACACATGTTTGCATTATTTTAAGAATGTTCTCCCTTAGAAGATAGATATTCTGACATATTGACTCAAATAATTGAGCCGCTAGTACAGAACCATAATGACTTATGGTATCAACAAGATGGCGTGCCTCCACACAATTCACTCAATGTGTCAAATATCCTATACGGGCTATTTGAAGATCGATGGTTGGCTAACAATGGTCCACATCTTTGGCCACCACGTTCTCCCGATTTAACTCCTTTAGACTATTATGTTTGGGGTAGGATAAAAAATATTGTCTACCCAACTCCCCTGACTGATAAGGAGGACTGCATAGAACGAGTCAGAAATGCGTTCAGGTTTGTTTTGATTTTAAGATTCATATTTTTGAAACTCAATTTGGATTTTGACCACTTTTGCAGATCTCTTCCTCCCGATGAAATAAGAAGAGCAACGCACGAAGTATTCCTGAGACGTATAAATAAATGTCTAGAAATTAACGGTCAAAACTTTGAGCATCTTCTTTAGTTATAACTGGGAGAGTTTGCCATGGTTCTCCTAATAGTAACTCGAAGTCGGTTTCAAGAAGGGGTAAAAAATCTACAGCATGGTTCAAATAACAGTTCCTGAAAATTTCATCTTTTTGGCGTGAAGGGAAAAGAAATAGCTGAAAATTCAAGACGAAAAACAGTTTTTGTGAATAACTCAGAAAATATTCACTTTAGGGCAAGGGTGTACACTCGCATTATTTTTTAACGTAGATTCAATATCTGCTATAAAAAAATGGGGTTCTAATTTGAAAAAATTGATTTTTCACGATTTTGTTATCCCTAATTTTGAAAGCGATTTTTTCACCCCCTGTATCATGAATCGCGATTTCGAGTCTTAAAGTGGGTACATCAATCTTACATCTTGAAAAATCCCAAAAATGAAAATGTTCCATCCAAAAACCTCGAAGTTATTCTTGTTTCAGCGGAGCTCTATTTTCGATTTTTTTTTAATTTTCCCGCTCAGAGAGAATTTTCTAACCAAAACTGAAAAATGTTACATCAAAATAACTTGATATTTTCTATGGAATCTATTTCTACAATAAAAAAAGGGTGTTCTAATTTGAAAAACGGAAGTTGACGTCATTTCCGGAAAAACCGGAGGTGCTCATGTCTTGAATATATTTTAGATTTCATCAGCATGAGGAAATACTTATAAGTGCTGAATTTCATGAAAATACATTCAGCAGTTTCCCGTATAAATATGGATGAGGTTCCTCGTGAAAGACCCTGTATATTTCGAAATGCTTGTTAAATCATTTTGAAACGAGAAGTCGATGAAACAATACTTGCGCGTATGTCTTATGCTTAGGAGTCCGATTTATAACCCTCTTGGTTTTAGGTTTTACAATATAATAATAACTAAAATTGTTTGGAGATATTATTAAGACAACAATCCAATTATTGAACTTGCTACTAACGTTTCGACAGATCTCTTCTGTCGCCTTCAAGGCAAAAATTTGTTTTTAAATATGTTGAAAATCTTTCAATTTTCATTAAGTGAAACATTGAAAGATCTCGAAACATTGGTAGCAAGAACAATAAGAGTTACTGGTTATCGCTGAAGTAATACTTCTACGTTAGCTCCTTCATCAAAAAATCCTTAGGAGCCACTATATTATTATTACAATCAACAACTTTTCGGGATACTCAATATCTGTAAATTCATTATAAACCTACTAATCGTATGTATTATTCATTGTCATCTTCAAGATTCCTGACAAGGAGATGAATATATCTCGTAATTATTAGACTAAACAGTTAATCATTCCCTCTGCAGATTATTCAAAATATTCTGGAAATAGTTCCATTTCAGGCAATAAAGATTATTATTCCATTTTAAAACTAAATTTCCAATTCTGAAGCCATTTGTGATTGATTTTAAGTTTTTTCAGGAAGCTGAATTGTTTGTTTTAATAGAATAACATTCGAGATAAATATACAAAATGCGAAACAATTTTTAAGAACCTGCTAGCAGAATTCTTTAAAAATGAACAAGAAAAAATATAATATAAATCCGGTATTTTCGGATACCCCTTTAGTCCGTGAAACCGAAATAAAAATTTTTGATGCCACTTAGTGGAACAGCCTGTAAATTTGAAAATTACGTGGCTATACAGATGATACATATAAAGAAATCATCCAAGCAGCATTCAATGAAATTTAGCGACCGAAAGAACCTCTTATTTTTCAGGAGGTATTTGTCTACATTGTGTACAGTTGACAGAAACTTCTGCATGAGCATTGGAAGGGGGACAAATGACGGACAGCAGGAATGAAATTTCAGCGAGTTTATTGTGCGGGTAGAACAACTGGCTACATTTCGCGGTCTCCCACTAATTATGCGACAGGTTCTTCCCCCTGAAAGTTATGCCGTTCTAGATAGAACTTTCTCTCGCAAGCAATCTCTTTCATTCGGGTCGGAGTAATGTTGGCCCTGTGGTGTCCGGAAATGCATGCTCCAACTTTATGTCCCCGGTTTGGACTCGGTAACTGAGTGCGTGGAATTTTCAATTTTATTAGAATGTCGTTGTTTCCGGGGGTTCATAATGAATTCCACACTACAAGGTGGACAGGTCGGTTTGCGGCTGACCGAAGGGTTGAAATTCAACTTGCGAATTGCTCTTCTATAGCCCAATTGTTAGAATCGAGGGATGAGGAATAGTGTGAAACCTTTTCTGGAATCATTCAATCCTTGGTTCACCAGGCAAGTTGAGCATTGCCTGTATCTGTCATGTGGTTGAAATTCTCACCGAGCTCCTACTATATCTCTTTCAATTTTTGCTCGCTTGTTCTTAGTGTATTGAACAGTGTACTCTCATTTGGCCCAAATCTTTACAATTTCCGAATATCGGGCCGACAATGGTCCCAATAGATTGGGTTCGATTTCTTGGCGTAGGAGCCGTGGTCACATTGAAGTATGTCCGGTCGTGTACTCTCTATCTTCCGAAGAAGATGAACTTGAGTATACATATCTTTAGAATATGATAGTTGTCCAAATATATTGGTTGAGTATCTAACAACCTCAAGTCTTCCGTATTTAAACAAAATATTATTATTCATTGAGATTCCTTTGAGGTTTTAACAAATTATATCATTCTTTCCAAAAAGGTTCTATAATCATAATAATGCCTATTATCTGATTCGAAGATTCATCAAAATATATGGAAATTTAATTTAATGATAACTATAAATATCATTTTTGAGTGGAATAGTATGGTGGCTAAAATCGAACTGAGGAAAAACTGTAGGTTTGAATATTAATCCAAATTATATGATTTAATGATTCTTTTACATAATTCATCCAAGATATTTGTATCGCATCGTTCCGGACCTCATGTGTGTTTTATATATTTTTGAACATCATATTAGTTCCTATTTGTTACTGTTAGTGGTCGACACGTCGTTTTTACTCGATTGTTTGAGTGGAATAGCGTTTTGCGCGAGTGTCTGTGAATTTCGAATATCCAGCCGAAAATGCATTTTATCGATTGGCTTCCTGATGGGAAATATAGGGTGAAACTGGAGGATATCCGTTTGGCCGTATAGTCAATTTCGTCCAAAGGAAATGAGCTAGAGTTTAATAACTCGGTCAAGCTTGTTATTGGGCCAAATCAATCCAATGGTTCAGGAGCACCTGAAATTTAGTTTCTTCTATAACTCCAAGAATATCCATTGAATCAAGTTGTAATTTGAAAAAAATGGGAATTACGTCGTCACAAATAGGCTAAGTAAATTTCGCAGAAATCGATGACCTAGAATATTTTTGAGAAATCACCAAAAAAATTGTTTCAATATATTATACCTTATAAAATTATGTTCGTGTTTAAACAAAAACTTGTGCATGTATGGACTATAGAAAATTCTTGATTTACAAGTATGTCACATTATCGTCAAACCTATAGAAAAAATCCCACATCAATTATCAGAGAAGAGAAAAATCAAAAATTCTAATCGAATTAATAAAAGAAAGATAATGCGTGAAATCGCAGGACTGCAGAAAATATGGGACATGGATGGAAGGTACTTGCCGACACGTGTTATTGGGGAAGACAAAAAAAACACGTGTGGGCAAGTACCTTCCATCCATTTCCCATATTTTCTGCACTGCTGCGGTTTCACCCATTATCTTTTTTTCATATCTAATTTCACCGCAATACAGGGTCTTTCACGAGGAACCTCACCTTATTTATACGGGAAACTACTGAACGTATTTTCATGAAATTCAGCACTTATACGTATTTCACGATCCTGATGAAATCTAAAACATTTTCAAGGCATGAGCACCTCCGGTTTTTCCGGAAATGACGTCAACTTCCGTTTTTCAAATAACAAAACCATTTTTTTATTGCAGAAATAGATTCCTTAGAAAATTTCAAGTTATTTTGATGTAACATTTTTCAGTTTTGGTTGGAAAATTCTCTCTGAGCGGAAAAATTCGAAAAAAATATCGAAAATAGAGCTGCGCTGAAACAAGAATAACCTAGAGGTTTTTGGATGAAAAATTTTCATTTTTGGGATTTTTCAAGATGTAAGATTGATCTTGATTGATTGACTTTAAAAATCGAATTCGCGATTCATGATACAGGTGACAAAATCGCTTTCAAAGTTAGGAATGACAAAATCGTGAGAAATCATTTTTTCAAATTAGAACCCCATTTTTTCATGGCAGATATTGAATCTACGTTAAAAATAATGTGAGTGTATGCATCACACCCACACCCTTGCCCTAAAGTGGATATTTTCTGAGTTATTCACAAAAAACTGTTTTTCGTCATGACTTTTCAGCTATTTCTTTTCCCTTCACGCCAAAGAGATAAAATTTTATATTACCATTAACAGAACTATGACAAACTTGAGAAATGTTGGATCTTTCGTTAAGAAAACTATACACAGAGAAAAAAGTGTAGTAGAAGATGAGAACAACGAAATTACAGTTCTTGCATATTTTCGTGTGAATCCTCAAAATTCTCTCAAAGATGCCGAGATTGCTCTGGGATTATCTCAATCGAGTGTTTGGAGAATATTAAAAAAACATAAAATGCACCCATATAAATTCAATAGGGTACAGCATTTGAAGGAAACTGATTTCGTCAGGAGAACAGAGTTTTGCGAAGCTATGATGATTCGATTTCAAGAGAATGAAAACTTTTGTACTGTATAATTTGGACAGATGAATCTAAATTCACAAAGAATGGTTCTTTCAATAGGCATAACAGTCATTATTGGGATGAAGAGAACAACCACCACTTCAGACAATGGAACTTTCAAGAGACCTGGAGTTTCAATGTTTTTTGCGCCATCAAAAATAATGCAATTCTCGATGTTCACATTTATGATGGGACTTTAAGATAGAACACTACAAATGTTTGCATTATTTAAAGAATGTTCTCCCTTAGGATATAGATGTTCTGACATATTGAATTAGATAACTGAGCCGCTAGCACAGAACCATAATGACTTATGGTATCAACAAGATGGCGCGCCTCCACACAATTCACTCAATGTGTCGAATATCCTATACAGGCTATTCGAAGATCGATGGTTGGCGAACAATGTTCCACATCTTTGGCCACTACGTTATCCCGATTTAACTCCTTTAGACTATTATGTTTGGGGTAGGATAAAAAATTTGTCTACTCAACTCCCCTGATTGATAAAGAGGACTGCATAGAACGAGTCAGAAATGCGTTCAGGTTTGTTTAGATTTTTAGATTCATAGTTTTGAAACTCAATTTGGTTTTAAAACACTTTTGGATATCTCTTCCTCCCGATGAAATAAGAAGAGCAACGCACGAGTCATTCCTGCGACGTATAAATAAATGTCTAGAAATTAACGGTCAAAACTTTGAGCATTTTCTCTAGTTATAACTGCGAGAGTTTGCCATGGTTCTCCTTATAGTAACTTGAAGTCGGTTTCAAGAAGGGGTGAAAAATCTACAAACAGCATGGTTCAAATAACAGTTCCTGAAAATTTCATCTTTTTGGCGTGAAGGGAAAAGAAATAGCTGAAAATCCAAGACGAAAAACAGTTTCTTGTGAATAACTCAGAAAATATCCACTTTAGGGCAAGGGTGTGCATCACCATAAAAAAAATTGGGTTCTGATTTAAAAAATTGATTTTTCACGATTTTGTCATCCCTAACTTAGAAAGCGATTTTTTCACTCCCTGTATCATGAATCGCGATTTCGATTTTCAAAGTGGATACATCAATCTTACATCTTGAAAAATCCCAAAAATGAAAATTTTTCATCCAAAAACCTCGAAGTTATTCTTGTTTCAGCGAAGCTCTATTTTCGATTTTTTTTTTCGAACTCTCCCGCACAGAGAGAATTTTCCAACCAAAACTGAAAAATGATACATCAAAATAACTTGAAATTTTCTGAGGAATCTATTTCTGCAATAAAAAAATGGTGTTGTAATTTGAGAAACGGAAGTTGACGTCATTTCCGGAAAAACCGGAGGTGCTCATGCCTTGAAAATATTTTAGATTTCATCAGCATCGTGAAATACTTATAAGTGCTGAATTTCATGAAAATACGTTCAGTAGTTTCCCGTATAAATATGGGTGAGGTTATTCGTGAAAGACCCTGTATATCCTCTTCTGTAAATCAAATTAGAATTTGGGCAATAAATGTCATCTCTTATGGTTTTTCTCTCCAACGTTTCGACATACATATTCTTTCATTTTCAAGGCAAAATTTCATGTTTCAAAAAAGCTGATAATATATATTTTTTGCCTGAAAAATAAAAATGTCTTTCGAAAGGTTGCAAAGAAGAACAATGAGAGATGATGGTTATTGTCGAAATAATAATTCGACACCAGTTCCATCATCTGAAATTTCTCGTCAAAAATTTTAAAAAAGCAGTAAAAATTTCAATTCTCGATATTTTACAGCATTTATTGATCAACATCGGTCGAACTTCTTAATGCAGTTTGAGTTGGGAGAAGATTAATCCAAATTATGTATATTGTCATTTATTGGTTAGTTTTAATTCAAGATATTAAAATATGTACTTGAACTCCCAAGAAATTTCAAAAGGCGATAGCATAGTGAAAGAAAGATATTCTGAATGGTTTTCGATGAAGTTGATATGCCTAAACTCAAGGAAAACTGTGAGTAGTAAGTTTTAATATGAGATACAAGTTTGTTCATTGTGGCGGTTGTGAAAACCTCACAAAATGGAAGGAATATCGCAGGGAACATTTTAACCAGTACTGGAGAAAACCCATTCTTCGATGGGGCATGAGTCGAAGACCGAGTTTTGTGTATCATTAAAATGAGAATAAACAATGTTTATCTTCGAGTATAGCTTCGTCCAGAATGAGTCATTTCAGGGACGCTCAACTTCGTTACAGAGGAATCCTCTGTTAGTTACAAATGAAATTGAATATGCTGAAGTCTGTTCAATCGAGTTCAAAATGGAATTAACTGATCTTTGTTTTCCAGTTTCTGTACTAAGGAGTGACTCTTCTCCCTATCTGTGTTTTTATTTTGGGAAATACATTTTAAATGTTGATTAAATGACTTGAATGAATAGATCCACTTTGAAGAGGATATACTTGAATTTTCGGCGAACGTGAAACACAATAATGATATTTTATGAATATATGTACAGGGTTGGGATAAAGTTTGGCACCAAATTAATATATTTAAAACGAAACAGACGATAATTTTAAAATTTGGCAGCTGAGTGAAATGGACCACAATGCATTTGATGAGCATATTTTCACTAATGAGATACTTCCGGTTTTACCGGAAATTACCAATTTTTTTTTATTTAGATGGGACCCCCTCATATTTCTGCAAATTCTGAAAGAGCACCTTGTTTCGGATCGGTCCAACATCTGTAATGACGACGAACGTTTTGCTTTCAATGAAATGTTTTCTGATGAGGCAACCTTTTGTTTGAATGGAACGATTAACCACCATAACTCAAGATCTTGGTCAACTGAGAATCCTCATTGGATTGATGAAGCACAAACCCAGCGACCAGAAAAGTTGAATGTTTTGATGGGAATTGTACAAAATAGGCTAATAGTCCCAGTTTTCATAAACGGGAACTTAAATGGAGAAAAGTATCTAGATTCGCTAAATAATCAAATCATTCCTGCACTCCAACAGAACGGGCAGTTACCACCGAACGTTTGTTTCCAACAAGATGAAGCACCTCCTCACTATGATAGACAGGTTTGGAATTTTCTAGATGCTACTTTTCCAAATCGATTGATTGGACGTAGAGGACGCATAGAGTGGCCTGCTCGTTCTCCAGATCTCAGCCCATTAGACATTTTTCTTTGAGGTTATCTAAAATCACGTATTTATGTTAATCGACCAGCATGCTTGTAGGAATTGAGACATCGGATTCTTGATAAATGTGCATTAATACATGGAGAAGACTTGAGAAAAGTTACTCAAGCATTTGTAAATAGAGTGGCATATTGTCAGGACGTGAATGGCAAACACTTCGAACATTGAAAATGATTTTTTTCTAAATTATTTTTAAGAAATTTTTTCTACTAGTATTTCTTCTTTTTATAAATTTTTATAAAAAATACGTCATGAGAAGCAGAAAGAGTTATCTACTACAAAGTATTTCGTTTTATTTCTCACTATAGATACAAATAACAACGATTTATTCATTTGAATGGATTTTTTCTCAAATGTACAAAAAGACTGAATTTCTTCTTTTTACAGAGAATTTTCACATGGGACCCGATATGGACAGATCCGAAACAAGGTGCACTTTCAGGATCTGCAGAAATATACAGGGTGTCCCATTCAAATAAAAATTTTTTTGTAATTTCCGGTTAGACCGGAAGTATAATTTAAAAAATATCGCCCGTTTCGTTTTAAAGATATTAAGTTGGTGCCAAACTTTATCCCAACCCTGTATAGATTTCAAACATTCTTAAATTTAGTTTCGTCTGATTTTTTCGAGGAAATAGATTTCACTACTATTAAGTAATAAAAATTCAGAAAAGCACTGACGTGAGAAACTTTTGCGAGCCTTTTCTAGAGTGTTTTCCTTACTCTCAAAAGATGTGATACAAATACAACCGCCACGAAGAATAAACAAACCTGTATCTCAAATCAAATATAAGTACTCATAGTTTTACTTAAGATTTGTTCGAAGCCAAAATGCCCTTCTCCACAAGAAACCCACATCAGTTCTTTCCAAATAAACATTGTCAACGTACATTATTTCACCGTAAATGAACCATTTCTAATCATTGTCCCCCAACTGAAAAGGCATTTAAACTGCGATCAATGTCAATCGAATAAGTATCTGTGAATGCATCGAGAATTGAAATTTCTGACGAACTTATTATTATTTCCCTTTTCTCTTGGATAAATGAAAAAATAATTAAATCTTCAAGAGCAAGAGAGCTACGACAATGAAAATCACGAATAAATGAAATATCGATATATATATTCTTTTGAAGTTTTGGCTGACAATATTTAGATAGCAAACAATAAAGCATATAGATCAGGGGTTAGTGACGGGGTGTCATACAATTCGGCGTATGACATAAAAGCCTAGGGAAAAAACCCCAGTAAAAAAAAACCCTGGCTCCCCGCCTAAGTGTGAAAGTACAAAAATAAGCTGAAATATATTTCAGGGACTTCTTTCTTCAAGAGTGATCTTCTATTGATGGAGACAGAGACTTCTTCAAGGTGCTCACATTGAATCTGGAAATAAAAAGACAAAAGCAGAAAAAGAACTGAATAACAAAAATACGTATCATATTCGTTTGAAATTTATAACCCATTCCAAGAAAGAGTTGGAAACATCATGAATAGCCCTAAAACCATCTTGAAATTTATATATGGGACAACTATTGATGAGATGAGGTATTGTTTCTTCTGCTTCTCCACATTCACAACTTGCGCTAGGAACTGAGTTCCATTTAAATAGCATGCCATTGGTACGACCATGACCTGTTCTCAAACGATTAAGAACTGTCCAAATTTTTCTTGGAAGATCAAAACCAGGAACTTTTTCAGAAGGATCAGAAACGAGATACTTATTGAACATTTCGTAAGAGTTCCACTCAGTCTTTCATAATTCTTTATCACTTATGTTCATATTGAAGAACGTATTATGCCATAATGGTTTACGTGACTTCAATCTGGGAATTCTATTTTGTGGAAAATATGAAATAATTGGGAATAAATTGGGAAAAGAATGATATTTATTCCAAGAATTCAGAGCTGCAGTCTGTCTGCGAATATGGGGAGGGACAATATTAGACAAAACTGGTAACCAATGAACCGGTGTAGATCTTATGGTGCCAGTAATTATTCTCATGGATGTATTCAATTGTGCATCAATTTTTTGTGTATGTACACTATTAAACCAAACAGAGCAACAATACTCAGCTGCAGAAAAAACTAGGGCTAGAGATGCTGTGCGAAGAGTGGAAGCATCAGCACCCCAAGACGATCCAGCTAATTTCTGAACAATATTATTCCTTGTTTTCAGTTTTAGACTCAGTTCATTTAAATGAGCCTTGTAATTGAGAGATGAATCTAATTTAACTCCTAAGTATTTTGGATAGAAATTGTGTTTGATAGGAGAATCATTGAAAGTTACAGCTAATTTTCTATATTTTTCATGATTATTCAGATGGAAACAAGATACCTCTGTTTTGTTGGGATTTGGACATAATCGCCACTCGATAAAATAATTCTTTAAAATTTCCAAATCAGATGACAGTATGTTTTCCAGAGTATGGAAATCCGAATGTTGGTAAGCAATAGCAATGTCGTCAGCATAAACAAATTTTTGAGATGATGTAGTGGGCAAATCACTTAGATATAAATTGAAAAGTAAAGGAGCTAAAACTGATCCTTGAGGAAGACCGTTTTTCAATGTTTTGAAGTTGCTACTCTTATTGTCAATAAAAACACGAAACCTTCTATCAGATAACATATTTTCTAATAATCGTACCATTTTCCCACATTTCAGATGGGTATAGAGTTTGAACATTAATCCATCTTTCCACACAGTGTCATATGCCGAAGATAAATCGATGAAAGCAGCTCCTGTTTTCAACCTATCATTGAAGCCTGATTCTATGAAAGTTGTAAGGCTGAGAACCTGATCCGAACAATTTCTGTTTTTCCTAAAGCCTCCCTGGAAATTTTGTAAAGCATTTTCTATAGAAGATTCAATTCTAAAAAGTATTAGCCTTTCTAATATCTTGAAAGGAACACTCAATAAACTGATGGGTCGATAACTACTAGGATCACAAGGATTTTTTCCTCGTTTCAAAATCCCTATTACTTTAGCCTTACGAAATTCGGAAGGAAAGTTTCCCGAAATTAGAATATTGTTATAGAAAGACAATAACCAAGAAATATCGTTGATGTCCATACATGCACAAATTATTGTGAAAAAACTATTTTGGGAATTTTGAAAATTCTGCAAGCCTATTCGTTTCAACCTAATTAACATATCTTCCAAGTAATAACTCGATCCGATGGAAATTCTAGCAGTGTTAGAGGGAACCAAATTTCAGATGCTCATAGTTCCTGAGCAATTGCAGCATTTGATCAGCAGAGACCAGAATCAGCAAATAGGAGAGATGACGTATTCCACCAGGACATGACACACGTCTTTGATGATCAGCCAAAAACTTCGGAACCTTGGCTGGGAGGGTCTTATGTATTCGCCTATAACCCAGATCTGGCACCAAGTGATTATCATTTACTTTTGTCCATGTCTAACGCTCTTAGTGGTGTAAAATTGACCTAAAGAGGAGATTGTGAAAAATGATTATCTCATTTTTTTTGTTAACAAGGACAAGACGAAATCATCCTTCGTTCCCAAATGGGAACGAGGCATAATGAATATAAATTTTTGAATGGCAACGAGTAACTGAGAAAATGGGTGCATATTTGAGCATTAACAATTTTAACTAAGTATTTTGTATAAAGCCCAAGAATTAAAATAAAAATAATAAATTATTTTTCCCTAATTTAAGATGTAGTTATGTTGTTTTCATTCATGTCGAAGTAACTGGAAATTAACATTTCAATATACGTCCAAAACACGAAAATGAATACCTACACTGTCACAATAGCTTAAAACTATGACAGTACTCAAAAATAAACATCTCTTTTAACCAACAAATGAATTTGCCAATAATTCTTATGTTAAGTTGTGAAAAAAGGGAGGGATGAAACAAATATTCAGAATCGAAAAATCAGAAAAGAAAGCTCTCAAACTTGTTAATTCTTGCCAATCAATTGAACTTGGCTTTTGGAGCCTAACAGCTCCTTTGATGTGAGATTTCGGAAAACAATAATTGCCAAAATCGTATAATGTCTAACCGACAAGAAAACATGAACACCAAATCTTCATATTTTTTTTGGTAAAACAATGTCTATGTTTATGTTATCGATGTATAACAAGTAGTAAATTATCAAACTTTTGCCAAAAAATCTTTTTTCATGCAAACATTTTTTGTTAATAAAATATTGCAGTTGTATTTGGCAAATGCCGGAGCAGATTTAAAGTAGGTATATTGATCTTTGACAGACGGGGATGCCATATCGAAAAATCGATAACCGTAGGAACAGAAATCCAACTTCTGTTATGAGATGTTGTCAAGTTGTTGATAATGCACAAAATTTAAGTCGGCACCGGAAGTCGAAGGGACACATATGAAGTTCAAGATCGACGTCTAAGAGTTAGGGGTATTAGAGGTCGATTTGCAATATCTCGATCTTTGGCTGATGACTGGGTTGGAGAACAAGACCATCGTGTACTTGTCTAAACGGTTCACCGCCGAATAAGGTCAATTGGTCTGCAGCATCATCGACGCCATTTTGTGTTACCTCTGGCTATTCAGCATCGCTGGAATAGATTACAGTTGGTACCGCAACATTGAAATATGGAATGTTATCAGGTCTTCTATTCTGATGAATCTCGATTCTTCTTGATTGCACATGATGACTGAAGAAGAGTTAGAGGAATACTTGTAATCTGTCCAAGTGAATTGTTATTGGGAGTCAGTACACAAAATAATCATCATGCAAAGTCACTTTAGAATAGATATTCGTAGTGACATCATTCATTGTTGTTGAAGATTTCGAAAAAGATTTTCATATTTTTAACATTATGATATCAAGAGACCTCATAGACCTGTTCACTGGTCAAAACCTGAGAGAATCGTCAATCATCAAACCCAAGTCTCTTGTGTTAATAATTGTATGAAATCATTATTAATTGTCGGTTTGGAGCTGTCTTAAATAATAATTTTGTTCTTGTTCGAACCGAAAACGAGAGCAGATGATTTTTTCGCATTCAGTTTCAATGCATGTTTTGCAGCAATGTCTGCCAGTCAATTCAGATCCTCATTCATTCTTAATACTGCATTGTCCAGGTCATCTTTGGAGAAATCGTAATAGAGCTGAAAGTCATTCGCGTACATACGGACGCTACAATACCGAATAAACCTGATGAACTGGCTAGTGTAAACCAAAAAAAAAGAGTGGGCCCAGGATCGAACCCTGAGGAGCAGTATCCAGAATATTTCTAGCCTGGCTGGATTTACCACTTAACATCTCTCTCTGTGAACGTCCCGTCAGATATGACTTGAAAAGTCGTAGAGCATCCCCGCGGACTCCACACGATCCTAAAATAGCTAAGAGAACATCGTGCTTTACCGTGTCGAAGGCCCTGCTTAAGTCTAGAAGAAACAAAGCCACACAATTAGACTCAACAGTCACCCCAGCAGTACACTAGTAGGGCTAAATCCAGAAAGAAAGCCCGACTGAACTATCAAATTTATTTGAAATTTATAACCCATTCCAAGAAAGAATCGGAAACATCGTGAATAGCCCTAAAACCATATTGAAATTTATATATGGAGAATAATTGGGATGAGATGAGGTATTGTTTCTTCTGCATATCCACATTCACAACTTGCGCTTGGAACTTTGAAGAATACAGAAACATGATTATGTGTTATGGAGATGTTCTATCAAATTCTTCCGAAGCTAAGCGAATCTATCGAGTAAGATAACCATTGCGGCAAATTCATAATGTTCAGACATTTATTGATGCACAAAGGCGTTTGGAAGAAGATATATGTTACAAGAATCCAAAGATTAACAGTGGAGTTCGAAAATCCATCGTGCTGTTGAAAACTTGTTGTTGTTTCGAGGGTAGTAGAAAATAATCCAAGAATAAGCACCAGAAAGATGAGATTCAATGATTTTTCTTCATCCGATTCATTTTCAAAATATTCATCATTTATCAGAACATAATATTTTTACCCCTCATACAATTCTACGAGTGGTTACTAAATCAATGAATAATTTTCTATCATTAATTTTATTTACGGATGAGGCGGGTTTTACTTACTATTGTGTTTTGAACCTGCATAATCTGCACTAATGGTGTGATGAAAACTCTGATCAAATTATTATGAGGAATCATCATAGTGGGTTTTCCATTAATGTTTTGGCAGGTATAATAAGTAATAACCTACTGGCTCCATTCCGATTACCCAATCGATTAAGAGAAGAACTCTATCGTTATTGTTCGGAAAATGAGCCGAATACATTATTAGAAGATGTTTCATTGGACATAGTTGCAAGAAGCACTTCATGCATTATGGTGTACCAGTTCACCTCTCCCGATTAGCAAGTGAATTTTCACAAAGAAGATTTGGAGATATATGGATTGTTCCAGGAGGACCTATTCCCTGGTCAGCTCGTTGGCCCCAACTTGATCTTAATAAAAGTATATGACGTAGAAATAAATACTGAAAAATAGCTATATATATATATAATCTTTTGAACTTTTGGCTGATAATATTCAGTTAGCAAACAATAAAGCATAGATCAGGGGTTAGTGACGGGGTGTCATACAATTCGGCGTATGAAATAAAAGCCTAGGGAAAAAAACCCAGTAAAAAAAAAACCCTGGCTCCCCGTCTAAGTGTGAAAATACAAAAATAAGCTGAAATATATTGTAGGGACTTCTTTCAAGAGTGGTCTTCTATTGATGGAGACAGAGACTTCTTCAAGGTTTTCACCTTGAATCTGGAAATAAAGAGACAAAAGCAGAATAAAGAACTGAATAACAAAAATACGTATCATATTAGTTTGAAATTTATAACCCATTTCAAGAAAGAATTGGAAACATCATGAATAGCCCTAAAACCATCGTGAAATTTATATATGGGACAACTATTGATGAGATGAGGTATTGTTTCTCCTGCTTCTCCACATTCACAACTTGCGCTAGGAACTGAGTTCCATCTAAATAGCATGCCATTGCTACGACCATGACCTGTTTTCAAACGATTGAGAACTGTCCAAATTTTTCTTGGAAGATCAAAACCAGAAACTTTTTCAGAAGGATAAGAAATGAGATACTTATTGAATATTTCGTAAGAGTTCCACTCAGTCTTCCATAATTCTCTATCACTTATGTTTATATTAAAGAACGTACTATGCCATAATGGTTTACGTGACTTCAATCTGGGAATTCTATTTTGTGGAAAATATGAAATAATTGGGAATAAATTGGGAAAATAATGATATTTATTCCAAGAATTCAGGGCTGCAGTCTGTCTGCGAATATGGGGAGGGACAATATTAGACAAAACTGGTAACCAATGAACCGGTGTAGATCTTATGGTGCCAGTAATTATTCTCATGGATGTATTCAATTGTGCATCAATTTTTTGTGTATGTGCACTATTAAACCGAACAGAGCAACAATACTCAGCTGCAGAAAAGACTAGGGCTAGAGATGCTGTGCGAAGAGTAGAAGCATCAGCACCCCAAGATGATCCAGCTAATTTCTGAATAATATTATTCCTAGTTTTCAGTTTTAGGCTCAGATCATGAATGAGCCTTGTGATTGAGAGATGAATCTAATTCAACTCCTAAGTATTTTGGATAGAAATTATGTTCGATAGGAGGATCATTGAAAGTTACAGCTAATTTCCCTTAATTTTTATGATTATTCAGATGGAAACAAGATACCTCACCACTCAATAAAATAATTTTTTTAAATTTCCAAATCAGATGACAGTATGTTTTCCAGAGTATGGAAATTCGAATGTTGGTAAGCAATAGCAATGTCGTCAGCATAAACAAATTTTTGAGATGATGTAGTGGGCAAATCACTTAGATATAAATTGAAAAGTAAAGGAGCTAAAACTGATCCTTGAGAAAGACCGTTTTTCAATGTTTTGAAGTTGCTACTCTCATTGTCAACCTGATCCGAACAATTTCTGTTTTTTCTGAAACCTCCCTGGAAATTTTGTAGAGCATTTTCTATAGAAGATTCAATTCTAAAAAGGATTAGCCTTTCTAATATCTTGAAAGGAATACTCAATAAACTGATGGGTCGATTACTATTAGGATCACAAGGATTTTTTCCTCGTTTCAAAATACCTATTACTTTAGCCTTACGAAATTCGGAAGGAAAGTTTCCCGAATTCAGAATATTGTTTTAGAAAGACAATAACCAAGACAAGGCATTTTTTCCTTGTTGTGGAACAGAATTATGAAATCTGCCGAAACACTCCGTAATAATCCGGATATATTTCACAGATATCGTCAATCAAAGAATTGAAATCTGCATTCAAGCACAAGACCTGCATATCGATATTTGGATTATGCATCAAACAAAGCCCCCACAGAGCACATTTTGTTCAATTTTTATTTCCTTGTCCAAAGTTATACAAAAAAAAAAAAATCAAATGAAAAAATAAACTTCAACACTCCGTATTCCTCAAAGGGTGTGGTTTCGGACACATAATATTATTATTACTACTATAAGATCACAGAATACCAATAACAGTTATTACAAATTAGATTGACAAATGTCAAATATTTCGTTGTTTTTGGCGCTCTTGTTCACCTGAACAGAGTGCTTATCAATTTGCCCAAATGTCTGTGACTTTCGAATTTTTGGGCAAAAGTGGTATCAATCGTTTTGTTTGGACCTACTGATGAATAATCCGTGGTCAAAATCGATTCTGTCCGTCCGTCCGTTCCGTGAACACGATAACTCTCGAACGGATGAAGTTAGAGAGTTGAAACTTTCAGAATAGGTTTGAGGTATAAATATCTCGGCTAAGTTCGTTATTCGGTCAAATCGGCCGAATAGGTTCGGAGTAACAAAAAAAAAATTTTTTTTCAAATGACACTGTTCAAATAAATTTTTTTTTATGGTGCAGTTTTATCAGACGTATACAAAAATACCACTCTCGACTTCGACAAGCTAATAGTTCTGGAGATATGATTTTTCAAAATTTAAATAATTGTAAGTGGTTTACAAGAGCGCCTAAGCCAACTGACCTCACGTCAGTGCTTTCTAAATTTTTTTCATTTAATTTCATTCGCCTGTCATTGTCATTAGTTTGTGTTCTCGATCAAGATTTTGATTTAGTTCTTTGCTGTCTTGCTGTTACTTTGGCGCTTCAGGACAATTTGAGTGTATCATAAATATCATTCCAAATACAAAATTCAATGGAAATACAGTGTTGAATAATTTGATACAATATAAAGAACAAAAACCTACTTTTAGCTCTTAACAAAAGCAAGTTTATTACAAACACTAATGAGTATTTTTTCAAAAATGATCAACTAAATATTAAACGACATTTCTGACCTGTTTGAAATATGATTCTTGCATACTTCAATGAGTTTCGAGAATCACAAGAGTTGGAATTTCATCAGATTAATCGTATACCTTTTGTCTTTCGGAAGATAATAGAAAATATAAGGGATTCACCTCCGTAGAAAGATGATGACGAATATTCCCGTTTCAATCCCATAACTGCACAACTGAAACATCTGTCGTTTTTCCCATGACAGGTATGGAGCAGGCAGAGACAACAATCCTCGCTCCTCTTCTTCCCGCTAATGGCCTCATCAATTCATTATTTCATGAATTCTGGATCAGAGGGGAGGGTTGCGAACTTCTCAATTGTTCTAGAGCGGCGCAAGTTGACAGTTATTAATTGACTTTGTTATAATTTTCTATGAAGATTCTCGCTGGATGTGGAGGAACAATGGTCACGAGATATCGAATTAATTGACTGTTATTACTTATTAGGGAATATGGTTCGCAGGGTAATTAGTTTGTAGATTCAATTATGAAACTACCTGGAGGTTATTAATAATGACGGCAGTCAGAGGCGTACTGAGAAGAAAACAACATTTACAAAGCTACCCCTCAAGCATTGAAGACTCTTGGCATAATAACTGCATTTGAAAAAAAATATATAGAGTTGGATCCTGAGTCAGCCAAGACACATCATAACCAGTATAATTGACTAAAAGAATATGTATAACATAACGAATCAGTAGTACTTAAATCGAAAGTTGTATGTTATACCGTGAATCGATTATGTTTGACTTCGTAATGAAGAATACTTGGTCAAATTTGGGTCAATTACGGACAGCCACCGTATACTCATCATCTCCTTAAGGAATGAGCTAAAGTTTCCATATTTTCAAAGTAGCTGAATTCTCCAAATATCTAGGTTTAGTTGGTTATCAGGCCAAATCTATCCAATAGTTCAATTCGAGGAAAATGACTTTTGAAAAAAATCGTGAATTTTATGATCTATTCCACTAGTATTCGAAAAATTGTTTTTGAATAGATAAAACTGGTTTTCAGAACCCGAGAAACTTCTTGAATGTCGTAACTTTGACATTTGTATTCTATGAATTCTGGGAAAACATTGGAATTTATGAGTTCAAAATAGGACATAGAAGATAACACGAGTGAAGTTTTAACATCAGTGTAAAATAAAATATATGGAAAAAGTGTGTATGATATTCTTGAGAAAGGAAAACAAACATAGAATTCCGAGTATTGAATAAATTTGTATTGTATTGTATTGAGTATTTGCTCAAAGAATGTTCAATTAAATTATGAATAATGAATAATTTCTTGAACAACTATAAAACAAAACCTGCATTTTTTGTTCAAACTTGAAATGTGTCCAGTGCTGGCTTAGCCAAATATGAAATCTTTAATTACGTATAACTTTGAATCGGAGCAAAATTGGAAAAAGTGGTAGAGCAAAAAAGTGCTTCTATTCGCTTCAAGAATTTGTTGTTGAAAGTGGCCAACTCGCCCGTAGAGAGAATCAAAATCGACGCAATGAATTGAAGAACTGAAATATTTATATTAGGGCTATTCGGAAATTCATGAAGTACTTACTACTGAATGACGACGACAAAAAAAAGAACTTACGGGTAAAGGGTTCATTAATCGAATTGATGACCATGAAACCAGTAACCACATCATTACATCTGGGTCAAATCCCTTATTTAACAAAAAAAATTTAGAATGAATTGCTCCGATATGAATCACAATTGATAATTCAACATAACCTGCAAAATCCATGATGTCGAACAACGCAACATTCTAGTCAAATACACTTTATTTTATGAAAATAATTAGGTATATACGAGTATAGCCACAAACAACATAGAGATACAATGACCGTGAATTGAATTTCATCCGGAAAGTGGCATTATTATTTTTGGGCAATTATGAGCGAAAAGACCTTTGGCTAACAGATAAACGGGTTAAAAACAACGAGTTATTTAGTTGTTAGTGAGTTATTCACAGAACAACAGTAACAAAATCGATCTCAAGAGTGCCATTAAAAATAACATCGCGTGCTGAATTGCAGCATAGGTCCAACTCATGTAATTACTATAAATAAATTATTGACTTCACGGGCAGCTATATTCATTGTGGCGCCTGAGCACCATAATTTGACTGGTATAAATCAGAGGCTGTAAACCCATCATGGTGAATGCTGCTGCCGGGGTTCTCTTGACATTGGATTGGAATCTAACCAATCGTAAGGTTTCCTATTCAGCAGCATTTCACAATTATAGACTAGACTTGGAAAAAAAATTATGTGAAAATGATGTCGGCGGGAAATTGAGACAGCATCATATCAGTTAATAAACTACAGTATTGAATACGGATCGGCATCATGTAATCTGTAGGGTGAGTCTTTGACCATTGCGTTAATTTAATCTGAGTACAGATGCTTGGAGCGATAAGAAACACGTTTTTCCTCTACCAATTTCTCCAATTTTGCATCGTTGAAAATTCATAAGAGATTTAATAATAATGATAATAATAATAATAAAAATAAAAACCGTTTATACGGGGTGGGTGAGGTACAGAAGAGGAGTGTTTCAGGGAGATTCACCAAGTCCGTTATTATTCTGCATAACACTCATGCCACTATCAATTGAACTGAGAGCAAGCAAAATAGGATACAAGGCCGGTCCACCAGGTAGAAGGAACCACTTGATCTCCCATCTTATGAACGTAAACGACTTGAAACTCTACGCTCCCTCCAGGTCCACACTACAGTAACTATTAAATATCGTGTCCGACTACACCTCTGCAATAGGAATGTCATTCGGTTCGGACAAGTGTGCTGTTTTTCATCCGCGCAAGGGAAGGTTTGATGATTCAGGAGAAAATATCCAACTGGAAGATGGAATAACTTTTCGACATCTGGAAGACGGAGAAACTTACAAGTTTCTTGGGATGAAACAGAGGGGAGTACTGGGGACAACCCAGATAAAGGACGCCTTATCAGGCAGCTACAAGAAGAAGCTGAGAGACATCTGGAAATCATAGCTGTCAGGAAAGAACAAAGTATTAGCTACAAATATACTAGCCATCCCGATACTTACCTACTCTTTTGGGGTGGTAAACTGGACGGTGAAGGAACTCCTCGAACTTGATAGGTCAACAAGAAAAACGATGAACATGAATCGTAGCCTTCATCCAAATAGTTCAATTCAGAGGATATACCTTCCCCGAAGCCAGGGGGGTAGAGGATTACAATGTTTGGAATATCAACACTATCAACAAACATTAGAAACAGCAGTAAGGATCCTAAGAAGTGAAGATCCACTTCTGAAGTTTCTGGCTCAGCATGAACTCGCGAACCACGGAGCCTTCCTAGTCCGAGCTGGACAAAGAGCCTTAGAGAAGCTCAGTATAACCAGCGTATCGATCGATCCTGAGAGTGCTGGAACACCAATCATTCAAGCGGACCTAAGAAGGCTAGCAAGACTGATCCGGAAGTCTCAGTCGAATACATTACACGAACATCATATGAGTAAGAGCCTGCATACCATACTTTCCAGGAGTTTGAAAGACCAAGATCTGCCGGAAAAATTGTCTTTCGCCTAGGCTAGCCTTGAGTCAGAGAAGGAGGGATTTGTGATGGCGTGTCAGGATGGAGTAACAAATACCAGATGGTATAAAAAGAACATCATGAAAATGGACACTCCAACAACTTGCAGAGCGTGCCATAGTCAACAAGAAACGATTATGCACATTCTTTCCGCCTGCAGAGTCCATGCTCCATCAGGGTATATAGAGAGACTCAACGCGGCACCCCGAGCTCTCTACTTCCATCTGAGAGCGGCATATGAGATAGACAAAGAACCGGTTTCACCATATGTGCCTCTGTAGATTGAAGCGGTAGTCCAGAACGAGAGAGCTCGAACATACTGGAACTATCATGTCTCAACAACACGTCAGATCAATGCAATAAAGCCAGACATACTTCTTTTAGACAAAGAACAAAAGGAATTGTACGGCGTGTAATTCTCCTCCCCTGCAGAAAACAATATAGTGATGAAAGAAGAACAGAAAAGGCAAAAATACAAAGATCTTGTTTTCGAACTTGGAACTATGTACCCAGGTCATAAAGTCAGGATGGTTATACTAATCATAGGATGTCTCGGTGGAATGAGAGCCAACTACGTGGAAGAATTGAAAATTATTCCGGCCTGCAGATCTGAAGCCGAGATACTAGCGCACAGAATGCAGAAGGCGGTGTTGCTTGGGTCACTGCATATCATCAGATCCCATGAACTTTAGATGCCACTTGCAGCTCATCTCTTTTGTTAAGGGACGCTGCAAGGCTCCATGGAATATGTGAGGGGTTTTTAGTGAGTAACCAAACAAGATCTTGGAGTCTCACACTACCCAGAGTGCGGACCCTCTGGGCGCCCATAAAGGATTTTCCCCTCACACGAAAGAAAAAAAAATAATAATAATAATATTTATTCTTCCTTTGAGACATAACATTTTATGTATAAGACAAGTCAAAAATTATACAGATACAATATTTATACAAATATAATGCGTATTCATTTTTACATTTCACATTTTCCAAAATTATAACAGTAATACTCCTGGACACTATAAAAACACTGTTTCAATAACAAATCCTTGACAACCAATTTGAACTCATATTTTTTTGGCGCTCTTGTTCACCCGAACAGAGTGCCTATCATTTTGCCCGAATGTCTGTAATTTTGGAATATCGAGCCGAAAATGGTCTCAATCGATTGGGTTCGACTTCCTGATGAAGAATTCGCGGCGAAAGTTGGGTCTGTCCTGCCGGCAGTATCCTCTCTAGCATCCAAAAGGAATCAGCTAGAGTTTTCAAATTTTCCGAATAGGTTAATTGTCTAAATATCTCGGTCAATTTCGTTATTGGGCCAAATCCGTCGGATGGTTCAGTAGTTAAGAGCATCTGAAATTTTGTTTCCTCAATAACTACTAGAATATCCATCCGATCAAGTTGATACTTGAAGTGTTATTGAGGAGGCTGAAACGAAACGGCTTGCAAAATCTCGCAGAAATCGTCACGCTAGATAATTTTTAAAAATTCAAAAAAAAAAAAAAAAAAATTTTCAATACACAATATCTCCTAAGACTTCATTTAGATTTAAATAAAAATCCGTATATATATTGAGGTTACCAATATCTTACTCATCCTCAAATTTCATTGTCGTTGCTTTCCCCTTCTGATGATATGATCATTTTTTCATTTACTTAAGAGAAAAATGGAAATGTCATGAAGTCCGAGCTTTGTCATTGAAAGATTTGCCATCACAGTTCGTTATTCGTTTGACAACTTGCGGACCTAGATATCGGTGTCAGTTGGCGTAATATCAATCAAAATTTTCATAGAATTCATAGAGGTAGAATTCGATGTCGATGACGTTGTCAAAATTCAGAAAAGCACAGACGTAATATACGCCAACCACCATCTTGGGCTTGTGTTTACATCCATAACGACGATATTTTCTGGACATTTTCGTGAGTCACATAGTTCTTCAACCTATCATCTGAGGTTTGATTCTTCTACACACCTGGAATTCCACTGGAATGGATCCACCTTCACATCAGGATAGAACAACCCTCCTATCGTCCCTGCTGTAGGCCCTTGACAGCCGGAGAGAAGGTTGAATTGTGACCTGTCCTTAGGAGGCCACCTTAGTTGACACCACCGGACATCGTTTTGGATGAGTACAATCTTTTCATATTTTTTCTGTCTTTGGAATTTTAATTAACCGTGCTATTTTTCGATTATATCGATTATATAACCTATATTTTAAGATATGCTTATATAGTATTGTTAGTAAATGTAACTGTATTCATATATTTGTGAGTGAAAGTGGCCTTCATCCCTGAGAGAAACGATAATTTGTATGACTACTCAAACATTCATGATATATTTCCATCAACTTCGTGTAAATAATTTATATAGATCAAGTATTTGAATTAAATCATCAAAACCCTTTAGATTACTTTTCTGTTTCTATCTAATAATATTATTTTTGGTAGTTTTGGTGAAATTTTTAATCAAAAATTTTTTATCTTAGAGAAAGAATTTGATGGCGCTTTCAAAACTCAGAAAAGCAATTACGTAAGTTTTTAGGAGAAACATAGAACAAAATTTGGTGAAAATTATGAGTAGTTATTTTCAAATTGAGATAAAGGTTTGTTTATTCATTAGGCTTTCATATTTACATCACCTTGTCCCATAGTACGGAAAAAGACTATTGGTCGCCCGATCAGAGAGCTTATAGATTTGTTAAGGTTTGAATATTTACTTGCAAGTAGCTCAACAAGAGCACCAAAGCAATCTGACCTCACGTCAGTGCTTTCTAAATTTGTAAACCTTGTAGGAAACAAGGTAGGTGATTCAAAAGTTTGACACTTTGATAAAGTGGAGACATTTCAAATTTCGCAGTTTTGTGCAAAGAAAAATATAATTGATTCTTATTTCTAGTATTATGAGAATGGGAACTTGAGAGTTTCACAATACTGTCTTCATCTTCTTTCACATACATAAGACACAATATCAATAGGAGCTTTTTTCAAGATGTTCGGTGTGTTATTGTTATTGTTAAACTGATGAACACTCGCTTTATTCGGCCAGTTGGACACATCTAGAGCTTTCTCGTACTCAGATTTTGGAATAAAAACCTTGAATGAAAATTAACTATCCGGATATTGTGAAACAGTTTTTCACATTTTACAGAAGAAAATGTTTTACTTAAAAATTCCTGTAAGTTCTCCACTGTTGTTTCAGGTTTCAAGTTGGATATGTGAAGAGGTTTGAATTTCTCCACTCCCTCCACCGTCGAACTCCCTGGATGACTATACAGGGTGGCCATTTGAAAACGAAACAGACAAGATTACAGACGAAATAAGTTTTTTCGATAGAAATGCTCGGATAGGTCGATTTCTGTTACAAGGGGACAACTTAAGATGTAGGTTACGGACGCATAGCGCTTCAACCCTTGCTGCTACAACCCTCACCCCCAAAATTTGAATAGGGAAGATGGATTAAGTGACACCTCATTTGAAAGGTATTTTTATGCTGATTTCAGCACAGTAATTGTTTTTTCATTTTATGCATTAGTTCTTGAAATATTCTTAACTAAGTATTTGAAAATAAAGTGGTGTTTTCATGGCACTTGTAGTGTTTTTTTGTGAAAAATCGACATTTTGAGCTTCAAAACGACCATGACACATTGATCCAATTTTGACGGAAATTATTGAAAACAATGCTGGAAATGCCTTACCAGTTCGAGAATATCTGGATCAAAAGTTTCCAAATCGGTGTATTGGAAGAAGGGGTCCCACTGAATGGCCAGCGAGATCGCCAGATCTGTCACCACTAGATTTCTTTCTTTGGGGCCACTTGAAGAGTAAAATTTACTCTACACAGCCCGATTCCATAGAAAATTTAAGAAGACGTATAGTGAACGAATGTCGTCAAATCACTCCAGAAATGCTGCAAAATGTGCGCCATCGTTTCGAACAAAACTTATTTCATTGTATGGAAGTTAATGGTGAACAATTTGAATATTTAAGTAATTGATGTGAATTTTGATAAATTATTTACTTTACTTTGAAAAGTTTTATTTCTTAGATCAATAGGTACTTCAAATCGTTCTGATACCGTACAGTTGGAGAATGATTTCAGTGAATAAAACAGCTAGTCGAACATCTGACCCTAGTAGCATTAACACGTACGGTATGACTTCATTTGCCCAGTGGTAGATGTTTTGCAATTTCAAATACAATTTGGAAATTTTGGTGTTTCGGATGCACGAAATGTCAATTATTCGCAAAAATTAATTTGAGTGATAAAATTAACTAACGCATGAATATTTCGAGAACTAATGCATAAAATGAAAAAACAATTACTGTGCTGAAATAAGTATAAAAATATCTTTGAATTGAGGTATCACTCACCCCATCTTCCCTATTCAAAAATTGGGGGTGGGGTAGTAGCAGCCAGGGTTGAAGCGCTATGCGTCCGTAACCTATATCTTATGTTGTCCCCCTTGAAACAGAAATCGACCTGTCCGAGCATTTCTATCGAAAAAACTTATTTCGTCTGGAATCTCGTCTGTTTCGTTTTCAAATGGCCATCCTGTATACAACTAGTGTGCGACTTCGTTTCTGGGTATTTTTCTTGTGAGAAATAATTTTCCATTCTGAGTCAATCTTCTCCTTGTCCGGTGTTGAGGATTTAACATTGGGCTATTCCACCACTGGATACCTTTAGAGAAAAAATCAGCTTTTGCTTTATAATAGATTTATATAACATATTTCTGTTTGAGGTAGTATTAAAAACATACATTTTCCGGAAAGTGCTACATATATTTTCATCCAAAACATTACTTCAGCTTGATTAGTGATTTTCAATCGCAATATTGGTGAAAAATTTGAATATCTGAATATTATTCACATTTCATGAGAAAATACTTATATCTAACATCAATTTTTGCAATAGTCTGGATTCTATGACTAATTCTAAGTCTTTGGATCATCAATTCAAGACAAAAGCCATGTTATTTATTTTTCATAAATATCGAATATTTCTATCTATTCGTTTTATTTTGATCTTGTACATAATAAAAAGTTATCTAATAATTTATAGAATACAAATATCAATATTATGATAATATTCAAAAAATTGTTCGTGTTTTCATGTCGAAATGGGTTTCTATTAGAGGAAAATATAAGATGGAAGGCAGGATTATAATATTTTCAAAACCTTTATGGAATTCAGAATATTTTTGATAATTATTTTTTTTTAAGATCATTAATTTTCCTTGGAGCTATTTGGAACCTATTAAATTAGTGAAGAAATTCTATTATGCATGTTATGTATTCATTTCAGTATAAAAACAATTTATCCGGATTATCCATTACAAAAATTATAGGGAAGAATTTTTTTTTGATGTAATTTTAGCACCTTGTATATTTTCAACGGAGCAGAATTTGATAAAATGGAGAGAATTCTTTTTTTTTTTTTTTGTTTCAAGAATATGTGGTTATACTTTGATGTAGTAGCCACAGACTAACCATGTTTATTTTTGAAATTTTCATATAAATGTAAGTACAGGCCAGGAAGATGATTTTACACCTTAATAATGATATTTATTTAAATTATTTAGGTTCTCACAATTTGGAATCAGCTGGATTGAAATGTTTTTTTTTTGGTGGCTTCAATGTTCCAACAAATATTTGACTAACGTTGATTCAAAATTTCTATTATAAGTATTATACTAATCATTCGAAAAAGATTGATATATTTACAGCAAGACTTATTTTTATTGTAATTGAAAAGAGGAATAAAATTTTCCAGAATTTGCTGCACTTTGTCGGAATGCTAACACATCTACTAGACACTACAGCATCTCTCGCTTCAGTATTTTCAGCAGCTGAGTAATATTGCTATTTATCGCTTAATAGCGCACACACATCAAAAATATCGAAGTAGGTACTTATGAAAGTTATCGAACACACAATTTTGAGAAAATGAGCTGGTGCTTCATCTCACACAGAGCAGATTTCCTTGCGTATGTTGATTCCAATTTCTTTCCACGTTGCACGTTACTCACTTTCAAAGAAGTAAGGGTATTCATATTGTGCATCATTCAGAATTATCTAATATCCAGTGAATTCATTTTCTAATGTCACATCAGAGAAGTCTACTCTAAAACCATGTTGAAAATCCGTAACTTTAACGTGTTGAGTTTAGTAAGCCTGGGATTGGATATTGCGCAAATGGAAAACACTGCTCTTAGGTTATTTTACCTGAAAACAATATTTTTTTCGCAAAATTCAGATTGTCAAGCGTTAGAGGTTCTTGTACCTGCAACTAATGATGGGGGTGTTGATATTGCTCTTTGAGATTCTTGGCACAATTTGCATGCCGCTTCCAGGAGGTCTTTCTTCAATATTCAAAATTGTTTTTGAAGTTGCAACTTGTCGAGTGAGAATCCTTTCTGTATAAAGACGTCAGTCATTATCATTGAATCATTCGTCAAGAATTAAATGCATATCAGTTTGTTCAAAGAATTCATAACTAATGATTTCTTAAAATTGCAGTTGTAAATAGCAGAACCTATGATTAAAGAAAACGAATAGTTAGCTGTCGATCTCAGGTATTGAAAGTTCAGGAAGAAATAATGAATTGCTTAAGCTTATGATTTAGGAAAAGACTGCTGACTAAACCTTAACTTCTGTTCTAAATCAGAATGTCGATTTTTTAAGTAAACAGCGACAAAGATCAACTTTTCATGCATGGCTATTTTCTGGAACTTAATTGAGGTGTCATAAACAACTAGACCAATTCTTATTATTTGGTATTCGCTTTGTCAGCTTTCGGTTAGAAAATATATGGACACGATCAAAATGTGTGACTTATGAATTGTAAGCAAAACAAATCAAAACATCGAATTAGTTTAACGACCTAACCGAGTCGTTTCAAAAAACTCACGGCTCGCCCAATAAGGACCTTTATAACAATATTATTGATGTAAAAGTATAATAAGAACGTATTATTACAATATATATTTATGCCTAAAATGTGAATTCACCGTTTAGAGGTAACGCGGATCAACTTTGGTAGGGTTCAAACCCCTAAATATGCTTTGTTAGACGCGAATTCATTAATCAAACATAATATAATTTTCAATATTTGACTACTTAAAGAATATGAACACAAATTTTCTATTCACTCTGTATATAAACCAGATCTAAGTTCTCATTATTAAGTAAAAACCGTTGAAACGATGCCCTAGAATTGAGTAATGGAACTCCTGTTTCAACTGATGACTAGGCAAAATTAGTTTTCATTTTCCAGTTTGGGAGGAGTTAAATGATAAAATCATCGGACAATTAATTCCGATTACTCGTATCATAATTTTTATTTCAACTACCTGTCCGACAATTGGATACATTGATAAAAGATTATTTTGGAGATTAACCTCTTGATTATTGAAGTTTTTATGACGCGCGTCTGTATTCATGTTGTAGCTTAGTTATAGAAACACTTATAATAAATGGGGAATATTCTAGACATTCATTTAACATACATTGTTTATGAGTTGAACTTAATTGTTAAGGCATCTGCTTACCTGTTCAGAACTTGTGGTCGAAAATGAGTGGCAATACTGCAGAGAAAAATGACCCCTTGGTTCTCGAGCCAAGAAACAGAATAGTCGTCTTTGGGGATCACAAGTTGCATAAGAAATTCTTCTTAATGCGTGAGCCATATACACCACCTGGAATGGAAGAAGAAAACATATGATATAGGAAAAAAAGTGTTCGATAAAATGAGAATAATCATATTCAAACTACAAGAGGAGGAAAATAAACCACAAGTAGAAAAATCGCATGTTGTATTATCCACTAAATTGCAAAATGATGAAGGCGCCAGGTAGCTAAGTGATCGCTTCAGCAAGCACAATGGTTGGGATCACAAAAGTGCTCCAAGTACTGTCTCAAGCACTAAGCGCAATGCTTTGGTCATATTTTACCACAATTATTCACAATATCGAAGAGCAAATTCTAGCATCTCCCAATTTGCGAGCAGTGTAAACCTGCAGAAGGTGGAGCTTTTCAGTTGAATAATGAAAATTTTTATTCTTTATATTCCCATATCGTTCAAGAATAATAATGATGAATAATGAAAATTTCCGCTTATACTGAAGAGTGTTCGAACTTTATGAAGTGAAATGATGGAAACAGAGTCGAAATGTATACTCTCCATAATATACGCATAAGTCGTAAGAAAACACATAGAAGAAAACAATATATTTTCCACATGCCGACGTGAACTTTCTCTAGACACATATTTCAAATGAACGTCGGATGTCTTTTGCTCGACCGTCGACAACAGTCAGTTTTGTTTGTGAGCGCACCTAATAAAAATGCTAATATTTTGACAGCGGCATTAGTTTAGGACATATTTTAATCTATATAAACAAATAGCGAATTTTCAACTTTTGAGAGCATATTGAAAGTAATGCATTAATTTAAGATTTATATATAAACGTGTGTTGCAATGAAACCGAAAAAAGTTATTTGGTCTTTTTAAAACACAAAAACCGCCTTTTTTTAGATATCTGGATCGTAAAGTATTTGAATGCTTGAAATTTGAATAAGTCAACGAGTTTTAAATTCAAAAGAAAAATATGTTTTATTCATGTGATATTCAGGAGTTACAAATGATTGGAAAAAGTTATGACGTTTTTTTTATTGAATTTCAAGCATTTGGTTTGGATGCAATTCGTAAAACGACTTTATGTTTTTCAGCTGATGCACAGTTGAATATATCCAAGAAAGAAATCATTGGAACAATGAGACTAACACTGAAGCTTGTAATAGATTTATCTAATATTATCCCTGAATTTTCTGACAGATTACAACTCAGAATTCTTGTAGTAAATTTCATTATTTATTCAATTATTTCATATATTTTATACAATAGATTTGCTAATCGAAGTTGCGTAATCCTTTACGATACACTATAAACATAAGCAATAAAGTAAATGCCATATTGAATGAAATTCTTATGAAATGTTCCATAAAGATCATATTTGTGATCCTTCGAAAGAAGTTCCTGGTTTTATCTTTATACAAAAATTTGGTCAGTTCTAAATTCTGGGAGTTCTAAAAGTTGCGAGTATTCCAATGCAATTTAGATTGAAATCAGTTACAAGTGCATTTTTTTTATTTATTTATTTATAAATAAAGAAAATGAAAAAGTTGAGGAATGAATACCACACCATATCAATTGCTATCCCATTTATGAATTTCAAGATGGTATTAGGGATATTCGTGCTGTTTCTAACCCATTCAAAACCAGAAGAAACCTCTGTTTTTATTAATCAAAGAATAACTCTTAAAGAAATTCCTTCAACATTCATTGTGTTAGTGTATTTCATAAATATTACAACTCAAACCAAATATTCTTAAGGATAAACGGTTTTTTTTTGTACTGAGATTTTTTTCTACGACGAATTATATGGTACTCCGTTACCTTAACCCATGTTTAGACTTACCAAGTACACATGTTATATAGTTTGTTTCAGTAAAATCTAAGCCCAATGTTCAAAGGAATATATATTAATTTTCGTTTGATTTATTTCCAAGATTCAATGCATATCATCAGATCGATTTTTTTGAATTTTAGACGACAAAATATCATGCGTCAGAGATTTGTTGAGATAATGAAAAATTCCAGTATTTTGCTCGTTATTCCCAATAAAACAAAAAGCAACCGTTTTTCCAAATGCCTATAATTTTTGAATATCGAATAATTGATGCCCGAACGATCGGGCTTGACTCGGTAATACAGAATCCACGCTATAGTTAGGTAGGTCCGGCGAGCCATAAACGCTAACATATTCGGAGGAGATGAACTAGTTTCTATATCTACAGAATCGATGGAGAACTAAAATATCATTATCAAGTACGCTATTGCGCTAAATCCATCCAATTTTTCTGGAATTTGCCGAATCTGAATATCAGATTCTTCAATAACTTAAAATGTATTCAGCAAATCAATTTGTAACTAGAAAAATGTTCAACTAACTCAAACAACTCAAAATTTCATTTTAAGTAGTCCTATCTGTATCCTAGCTGCCTTGGACCGAAATTTGTAAACAAAAAAAATATAAATACTCCATAAATGTCAACATATGGTTAAATCTGGAATATGTAGCGAATTTCTGAAAAGGGTGTATTTTAAACCTGCAAATTCAATCTGAACTCAGTATAATTTCCACCCTGAATTTTTGGACAAGTGTTGAAATTATTAAATATGGACAATAATATTGTTCTACACTGAGAATTTCAGAAACAGGATGTCACACGCGAAATAACATTAGAATTACATGGAGGAATATATGTCAGATTTGAATGAAATCTTGCACTAAGCAATAGTCAGCAATTTAGCAGTTGTTGTTAGCAATTTGTGAAATACTGACAGCAACTTTCGACTTCCATTTATACCGGAAACAGATAATAATAATAATAATAATCTTTATTTCCAGATATGAGCAGAAGGTACACTGCTATGGAGACAGTCAATATCAATGTTTCACATAAAATCTACACATACAAACAATATAATTATATATAGGTACATTATCTTGCAACATGAAGAGCAGCATGTGCTAAATCTATACTAAACAAATAAAAATCAATGTTTGTTCAGGAACTCCGAAATATCGTAGAAACATTCGGTAACTAAATACCTCTTCAGTTTCTTCTCAAAATTTGGATATTCTGGGAGTCTCTGATGCCCACATCCAGACCATTGCAGAGTCTAGGGCCGAGAGCATTTGATGAATGAAAGTCTATCTTAGACTTCCTACATGGTCCCCTGATACTAGCCGAGTTGCGAGTGCTGTGTGAATGCACTGAACTACCCGTCAAAAACTCATGCTTATTTTTTAAGATACTTATGCAAAGTTCAAGAATAACAAGCTATGGTAGGGTCAAGATGCCGAGCAATCTAGAGAAGTCACGGCAGGATACCCTGGAAGGAGCTCCAACCAAACATCTGTTTATTCGCTTCTAGGAGACAAAAACACTGTCAGCAGCCGACCTGGAACCCCAAAGATGAATACCATAACGAAGTCGTGACTCCACCTGAGAAGGATAAATGGGTAGCAGTTGATCCGTAGCTGAAACATTTTATAGATTGCGTAACATAAAGTAGATGGAATTGAGTTCAGAATTAAGTTTGAAACAGTGCTGGTACCAATTCAGATTCGTGTCAAAAATTATACCCAGAAAACCAACAAAATTAGCTTTTGAAACATAGCTTCCATCAACTTTTAAGTCAATATCCAACTCACTTTTGCCCTGATAGTTCGGAAACCTAATGTATTTGGTCTTCGATTTATTCGAAAAAAGATAATTTCTGGTGAACCAGTGACCAAGACTGGCTAAGTTATTGCAGCAACTGCCTTCAACGATGCTGTTATTGGAGCCAGATATCAAGAGAGTTATATCTTCGGCATAGGCCGAAAAATCGCACGTAAGCCGCATCCCAATATCATTGAAATACAACAGAAATAAAATTGGTCCCAAAATGAAGCTCTGAGGTACTTCAACTTCAACAGAAAACCTTTCAGACTCTACCGAAATCTTGCCAACCTCTTGCACATGAGAAACAGCAACAAACTGACTTCTGTTTCTGAGTTATGGCTTTACCCTGTCCAAGGCCACAACTCCTTATACCATACTTCTCCATTTTGTAAAAAAGATAGTCATGATTCAAACAATCGAAAGCCCTGTTGATATCACAAAGAATAGCATCAGGACACTCATCACACTCCAGAGCACCAATAATGGTATTGAAAACATAAATGGCAGCATCAACAACGCTGTGCCCTGGGAGAAAACCGAATTGATTATCTATAAATAAATCATGAGAAAGGAGAAAGTTCATCAGTCTATCCAAGTAACAATATTCAAAAATTTAGGAAAAACAAGAACACAGCGCTATCGGTCTATAATTTTCAACATTTGATCTGTCACCCCCCTTGAGCGAAGGAATCACCTTACTCAGCTTCAATCTATCGAAATAACGTCCTGAGGCAAAGGAAGAATTAACCAAAAAACAAGGGCTCCATCAATCCACTCAGACTCCTTTTTGAGAGGAAAGTGGGGATACCATCATATCCTAATGATCTCTTATTGATCAGGAAAAAACGTTCACCTTCCGTGAAAGGAAATAAAAAAACACTACTACCATTAAGCCGAATGCAATCTTCATATTCTTGTGTAGAGAATTGATTGAGGATTCTTTCCGGTGCCGTCTTGAAAAAAGTATTGAACTCCCGTTCTTCAACTCATTTATAACGTTCCACAGGGACTTAGAATTGTTGTGACTGTCACTCACCTTATTTTAAAAGAAGGCTCGCTTCGAACGTTGGACCAACGTATCGTGTCTGAGTTTTCGACTCAAATAATGATATTAACTCGCTGGTTTCAAATAAAGCACTCTGTATAGTTTTGTACTTTTCAATGTAAATTTTGATTCTACGTTGATTTCGGAAGCATTCCCTTCACCTAACCTTGGCGATTCTCGAGTTATTTTCACTTTTGAAAAAAGTGAGGGATGGAGAGATTTGAAACTAGCGTATTTTTGAAGAACATCATGGGTTAATTCAGATGTTTAGCCTGAACTCTATAACAGGAAAGTTGCTCAATATCCATTCTTTACAAACGTTTAAATTCTGCTACAAAGACGGTCAAAATTAGGTTAAAGAAAATGACAGGAAGTCGTTTGTTTTTCAAATAAAAACTGATGAGTTTCTTCATCATTTTGATTCTGAACAAAAAACTTCAGAAAGCTCCGTGTAATGGGAGAATTTTCGGATGACGATTGCTTCGAAAATCTCCGCTGAAAATTCAGATCGAGGTCTGCATGGTGCGATCCCTGAGTTTCTGTCTAACGCGCATATGCAGAAGTTAGAATATTACCGAATTTGACATACCTTGCCGAGGCTGAACAAATTTTCCGAAGTTTAATTTTACGACGTACTAACAGATGTTTCCTCGAGGACTGGATAACTGAGAGAAGAAATAGTTTCTGTTGGAAAGTTTGTCTACAGGGTGGAAGACTTAAGACCCATTTTCGAGACCAGACTCATCCCGACCACCCAAGCTGGTTGTATGGTGCTGTTATTACTTAAATTAGGTCTCAAGACAGACAAGAGAAGTTCCAACAACAATTTTAGATTTCACCTGCTGATTTTTATAGCCAGAAATTAATCATTTCCACTTGCAACTATTAATTTGGACAATTTGACATTTGTACATACTGTAAATATCTAGTATTTGTGAGAGTGGAATAAATTTCGGTTGTTCGAGCATTGTCTATCATTGACTGGGGTGGAAGCAACAATTTAAAATCTCTGAAGGTAAATGTGAGATGGTTTATTGCTAGCCGGAGCTTTTTTCAAAATGAATTAAATTAAATTAATATTTTTTTTTAACGTTACAACGTGACGTGAGGTCAAATAGCTTTAACGCTCTACTATAAAAAACCTAACAATTTCTGCTCTCTTGCTTTTCCGTTCGGACGTAATAGTGCCTTCGGATAGACGGACGAGCACAATTGATTTTGACCACGGATTCTTCATCGGTCAGTCCATACAAATCGATTGATAGCACTTTCACCTAAATACAGACATTTCGGCTAATCTATAAGCATTCTGTTCAGGTGAACAGAAGCACCAAAAATTATTGTAATCTATTCAAAATTCTCTATACCTTTACGCAGCGGTTTTTGAGATAAACAACAATAACTGTGGTGAGAATAGATAAAAAAATCATTCAAATTTCATGATCGCCTTTAAAAACAAGGAGTAGAATGGGTTCCAATTCCAACATGAATGCCAAATTATACGAATACGACCGACGAAGAAGCGAGTTTTCGAAGGAAAGAGTAAAGAGATTTTACTCATTTTTCTGTTTAGAATTGGAATGTTAGAAGATAATTGTCAGTTTGCATTTGAAAAAAAAAATAAAAGACTTATAGTCATTTTTTCAAACCCAAATTCGACAGTTTCTATTGAACACCCTATGTAACATAATTCAATAGTTTTAATGAAAAAACATTGAGAAACTTTCCTGTAATCAATTTCAGACAAAACATCTGAATATACCCCCGCCCTTCTTGAAAGAAAGGCGAATTTTGAAATCACTCCATCTGTCACTTTTTTCAAAAATATGAATATCACTCGGAGACTGCTTAAGATAAATAAACCAAGTGTATACAAAATTAAGGCAGAATCAAAATATACATTGAATAATTTCAAAATGTACACGGTGTTGCATTTGAAATAAGAGAGTTGATACCCGTTTCCGGTATAACCGGAATTTGAAAGTTGATGGCAGTGTTTTACAAATAAGGAACCAGTTGACTCTAGCCTAAGTGCAAAATTTCATTCAAATATGATGAATATTTCTCTAAATAATTCTAATGGGCATTCTCGGTGGGACACTGTGTATTGATCAAGCCAAAGTCATGCAAGGAAAAAAATCAGCTTAACTGGACAAATCATCCGATAGATTCTAAATTAAGGCCCATCAACCGAAACCATAAACGGAACTGCCTTGAATGGTGTAAACTTTTCCCAAAATCTGACGATCTCCTCTGAAATCACATTGTACGCCTATATTCATAATATATTGAAAGGTCAGGTTCAATTCTTCGAAAGATTATTTATATTTCTACAGTTTAGGTAACAAGGTCAACATAAATTCATCATCAGAACCATTTAGAGTTCGTAAGGGAAAAACTTCTACATTTTAGTCTCTATCCAGAAAGATAAACCAGTATTTTGAATCAAATGAATTCTCTAATAACGAACAATAAACACTCACATCTAAAATTCGAAAAATCGTACCATACCATACCACAAAAAATCCCGAAGGTTATTTAAATAGTCATAATTACAGATAGAAATGACTGCACCCTCATGAATTCGCTTAACAGAGCCACCTACAGAAAAATTCTCAGATATCTTCGAAAGAAAACACGAGATCTCCAGTCGAAAGAATACACACAGATTTTTCTCATGTCGACGTAAACTTTTTCTAGACACATATTTCAAATGAACGTCGGACGTGTCTTCTGCTATTCAGTCGACAGTAGTCTGTTCCATTTGCTAGCGCACAATGTAAAAATGCCACTATACTCACACTCCATGTGTGCGGAGGAGTGTTGGCGAAACTCATCATTTAAAAAATACATAAGCAGCCATGCAAGGGAGGGCGTCTTTTCAAGTAGAATGTAAACATTTTTTTGTCGGAGCGAGAAGTAATTGTGAAAGCACGTCGCGTGGAGCCTGCACGATGGGTGGTTTTGAGGACCCTGCTGGACTATGCGGGAGAAACTTGCACGGACCGTGAAAAGAAATGTGGTCAGAGCGAACCGAGGGAGAGCGTTCTGTGGGATTTACTGCGAAGACTTGGATTTGAGGTGCTTTTGTGCAGCTGATGCTTTCACGGAAAGTTTAACGAGTAGCTAAGTGAAAAAGACTGCAAATTATACACATGGGTATATTTGTTATGTACGGAATTTCCCATTTGAACAAGTATAGGATGGCTCAAGTTCGTTGTACACTATAAGAACAAATAATAGGTTTTTTTTCTATTCTGAGCTAAGTATCATCAAATAGGAAAAAGGATTGTCCAAACTGAAATCACCTCTTTCATACAGGGTGGAACCCAAAATGACCATTTTCTTTAACCATTCACATCTTTGATACTTCAAGTTGCATTGGGAGGGTTCAAACTGATTTATTGACAATTCATATAGCCAGTATATTCATTTTGTTGGTTTTCTATGAATTTGATGAAAATGCTCAGAATTTCACCTTAATTAACCATGAACATTTTGCAATCTTAATTGATTAATAGAGATCTGATACAGATCAAATTATCGTTTCGAGGTATAATTTATTCAGTGGTAACTTTCCTGAGTTTCTAAGGTAGGGTTGTATCGCCCAGGTAGCCTTTGCCTCCTCTGTGACGATACTTTGGTATTCCTACGAAAGCAGATATTCTTAGACTGAAGACATAAATAAGACGTTCGCACCTGCTACGGTTCCCTTTTTTATAAAAAGTCCTCTTCTATTCTTTCCTATCTTGCTTTGTTTTCTCGGTTGCCTTGCCCTGAAGAAGCAAATAAGCAGAAACACGAGACGGGCAGTACATACAGTGTGGAACACCCAAATGGACATAAATCATGTACAATGTCCTATACTCATCTTCAACTGTTTCGGAAATATTAAGTGTTTTCAGATTTATTACAAAAATTAACAATAAAAAAGAAAATTATTTTATTTCACAAATTCGCTACATTACACTAAAAACCTAATAATTAATACTGATCATTTCTTAATAATTAAAAAAACAAAAAATTATTAATGTCAATCAAGTAAATGTTCAAAATGCTCGCCGCGAACGTCTTGGCAACATGCTAATCTGGTATTGAAATGTCTTCTAACATTACTCAACATCTCAGGTGTAACTGATCAAATCGCTAGCGTGATTCGTCTTTTTAAGTCATCTAAGTTGAGGGGTTTAGTTTTGTATACAATAATTTTGACACATCCCCACAAAAAGTAGGCTAACAGCGACAGATCAGGAGATCGTGCTGGCCATTCTATCGATCCGCGCCTCCCTAACCATCGATTTGGAAAAATTTGGTTCAGGTACTGCCGGACATTGATTTGGTAATGGGGCGCTGCTCCATCTTGCTGAAACCATATTGTATTGGCAGGAACTTGTGGATTTGCTGGATCAGGATATAAGTTTGTCAAAGTTGGCACGACATTATTTTGAAGCAGTTCTAAATATTTATCTCCATTCAAGTTGCCATCAATGAAAAAGGGACCTACGATATGATTTCCAACAATTCCTGCCCAAACATTCACTTTTTAGGCTATTGGGTATGTTCCTCTCTCATCCAGTGAGGATTCTCATCAGACCAATAGCGGCTATTTTGACGATTAACATGACCGTGAAGTGTAAATGTGCTCTCAACAGAAAACAAAACATCTTCTAATTGGATCACATTGTTATCTAACATTTCCATCATTTGCTCACAAAAATAGGTTCTCCTATCGGAATCGTCTACCATGAGCTCCTGAGTTGGTATCATTTCATAAGGATGCATTTTACTTTCCTTTAATGTTCGAAAATTTGTTGTGTGGCTAACGTTGAACAGTGGGGCTGCTTTTCGACCAGACTTATGTGGGTTTTCTTGAAACTCAAGCCTAATATCTAATTTCGTATCATTACTTACTGCATTGGCAGCTACTTTTTATATCTGTCTCACATGACCAAGCTTGTGAAACTGCTTTTCTATTTTGCTAATTGTTCCTTTGGATACAGGCAGCGTATTTGGAAATTTTTCGTGAAATAAGCGAGAAACTTCTATTTGTGTCTTTGTGTTATCTGCATAATTTAATAAATGAATAAAAAATAAATAAATAAATAACCGATCATTTGTAGAATGATTATTTTGTGCTTTTCTGTTAAATGAACCATTTTTCTTGTATTATTACGTACGGTTAACGAAATTTAAACGACAATAACACTGACACTGACCACTACTGTCATGTAGGCAGACAAGTTGCTATGGCAGACAGACAAGTTACTATGGCTATCAGTTTTATACGAAAATAAACAATGTTTTTATCTATATAATAAAGTAATAAGATCGGGGACCAGAGAAAAAATCGAAACGGGTCCCGTGAGGGACCCGGAAAGCGTAGCTTTCGAGCAGCCCGCAGGGCCGCTCGAGAGGGAATCTTAAAACAGATCGAAAAGGCGAATCCTCCTCTAGGAGAAGCGACCCCGAAACCCTCCGGGCGCTCTTAAAGTGCCCGAAATTTTCGAAAGAAAATCGCGAAATCGGCCATTTTCGCGAAATCGCCCAAAGGCGAAAAACGGGCGAAAGTACTCTATGAAGCCGGAGCATCTCGCGGGGAGGGGGTCGCTTTTTCTGGACGAAGAACGTCCCCATACGTGGCTACGAGCTCAGCCGCGGAGCCCCCCGGAATCTATACGAAAATTATGCATATAAAACGGCAATTTTTAGACTCGCGACTTCCCTGAAACGTCAAAAACCACACCTACGTTTTCCCTCCGTGCCGGTCGAAAACGATATAAATCGCCCCGCGATCGGTAGAAAACGAATCTACGTGAAATTTCCCATCTCTGGGTACCAATTTCCACATCCAAGTAGCGAGTCAAGGCCGGGAATATTCATTCCAAATTCGGCAATTTTCTCGATAATTCGAGGAGAAGTGTCATATTTTATCATACGATTCCGATGATAGCCGAACGCGAGCTCCAAATTTGAAAATACGGCATCAATTTTTCGCTCGATATGGGCGGTGGAAGATTATTTGCGTTTTCCAAGCACTCGGATAAGAATCTACAGGAGATTACGAATCTCTAGATACCTACCACTTTTCGTGAATCGCAAGAAAAACACCTCAAATATGCGTTTGAAAATCGTCATTTCAGGCTCTATTTTCGCGCTAATTCATTTTCGTCCTTGAAGAATGCACACAGATCGCGATGAATCGCTATACAGGCTGTGCTATCTCGAAAAAATCGCTATACAGGCTGTGCTTATGGAAAGCACTGATTTTCACCAGATTCTTTCTTCGAGAGATTTCGTGTTACTTAGGTTTTCCGCGTTTTTTCGTATTTGGTCAGTTTCTTTCTTGGTGGAATGCACTGAACTCGAAACGATAGAGTTATAAACGATATTCTTTCGGTTTGTTTTTTTATGAAGAAAGCACCCACTGCGAATCAATTATATACGGGGTGTCCCATATGCATTTTTCTTCAAGTTCTCTCGCGAATGGGAGCTGATTTCGGTATAATGTCATACAGGGTGTGCGATTCACAATGAATTTGCGATCGGGTGATATACGGGGTGTGCAATTTACAAGTTAATTTGATTTTTTTGCGCAAATTGAGTTTTTGTGTTGTTTCGGGAGTTTTGGATCTTAATTCGATAAAATATATTCGATTCATATACAGGGTGTCAGATCTGAGTAGCGCTGACATTCACCAGAGTTTTCTCCAGCTTTTGTGCTTTTCCGCGTAAGGAACTCAATTCAATGAAATCCCATACAGGGTGTGCCATTAACAATGATTTCGCGATCGATTGATATACAGGGTGTGCAATTTAAAAGTTCTTTCATTATTTTTTGCACGCTTTCGGTTTTTTGTGCTCCCTCGGGGTTTTAAGCTTTCCTTCGAGTTTTTGCGCGCTTTCGGTGATTTTGTGCTCCTTCGGGTTTTCGGTTCCTTTGGATATTTTTCGTTCATTCGTGGTACTTCGGGTTCTTTCAAGTTTTTCCGTGTTTCGTCTTTCTTCGTGGAATGCACCGAACTTGAAACGATAGAGTTAAAACGATATTTTTCGGTTTGTTTCTTATGATGAAAGCACCCACTGCAAATCAATTATATACTGGGTGTCCCATATGCATTTTTCATCATGTTTTTTCACGTGTGAAAGCTAATTTCGGTAAAATGTCATACAGGGTGTGCGATTTACAATGAATTTGCGATCGGGTGATATACGGGGTGAGCACTTTACAAGTTCTTCTGTTTTTTTGCGCGTTCTCAAGTTTTTTCAAGTTTTTGTGTTTTTCGGGTTTTTTACGGAAAAATTATCTTCGAAACATATACGGGGTGTTACATAGGAGCTCCATAGAATAATTTTGATACTTCCTTCGTGGTAATTACTGAACTCGAATAGACGGAGTTACAACGATATTCTTTTGGTTTTTCTTTCACTGCTAATCAATTGTATACTGAGTGTCTCATATGCATTCTCCTTCAAGTTTTCTCGCGAATGGGAGCGGATTTCGATAAAATGTCATACAGGGTGTGCTATTTACAATAAGTTTACGGTCGGGTGATATACAGGGTGTGCAATTTACAAGTACTTTTGTGTTTCGGGTTTTTTCAGGTTCCTTTAGATTTTTGTGTTACTTGGTGTTCTTTCGTGTTTTCTCGCGATGTTTCGTGTAATTTCGGTTTCATTCGTATAACTTCGGTTTCTATCGTGTTTCTTCGGATTCCTTCGTGTTTTTCGCGTTTCTCCGTGTTTTTCCAGTTCTTTCTAGCTTTTTCGCTTTCAACGGGTAATTTGACGTGTTTCGTGTTTCTGCGCGCTTCATTGATGTTTGGGCCCTATTGATCTGCGGTCTATATTGATCTATGGTCTATATTGATCCATGGGCCAATTGAACTACTGGCCTATGGATCTACGGGCCTATGGATCTACGGGCCTATTGATCTACCCGCTTACTAGTCTATATAATAAAGTAATAAGATCGGGGACCAGAGAAAATTTTGACAGGTGGTCCCGTTAGGGACCCGGAAAGCGTAGCTTTCCTTGCGGCCCGCAGGGCCGCTCGAGAGGGAATCTTAAAACAGATCGAAAAGGCGAATCCTCCTCTAGGAGAAGCGACCGCGAAAACCCCGGGCGCTCTTAAAGTGCCCGAAATTTTCGAAAGAAAATCGCGAAATCGGCCATTTTCGCGAAATCGCCCAAAGGCGAAAAACGGGAGAAAGTACTCCTATGAAGCCGGAGCATCTCGCGGGGAGGAGGGGGTCGCTTTTTCTGGACGAGGAACGTCCCCATGCGTGGCTACGAGCTCAGCCGCGGAGCCCCTCGAAATCTATACGAAAATTATGCATATAAAACGGCAATTTTTAGACTCGCGACTTCCCTGAAACGTCAAAAACCGCACCTACGTTTTCCCTCCGTGCCGGTCGAAAACGATATAAATCGCCCCGCGATCGGTAGAAAACGAATCTACGTGAAATTTCCCATCTCTGGGTACCAATCTTCATATCCAAGTAGCGAGTCAAGGCCGGGAATATTCATTCCAAATTCGGCAATTTTCTCGATAATTCGAGGAGAAGTGTCATATTTTATCATACGATTCCGATGATAGCCGAACGCGAGCTCCAAATTTGAAAATACGGCATCAATTTTTTGCTCGATATGGGCGGTTGAAGATTGTTTGCGTTTTCCAAGCACTCGAATAAGAATCTACAGGAGATTCCGAATCTCTAGATACCTACCACTTTTCGTGAATCGCAAGAAAACCCTCAAATATGCGTTTGAAAATCGTCATTTCAGGCTCTATTTTCGCGCTAATTCATTTTCGTCCTTGAAGAATGCACACAGATCGCGATGAATCGCTATACAGGCTGTGCTATCTCGAAAAAATCGCTATACAGGCTGTGCTTATGGAAAGCACTGATTTTCACCAGATTCTTTCTTCGAGAGATTTTCCGTCTGAATTTTTTATGGAAAAAGCACCCACTGCGAACCAATTAGAGAGTGGGATCTGATTTCGATAAAATGTCATACAGGGTGTGCGATTTACAATGAATTTGCGATCATGTGATATACGAGGTGCTCAATTCACAAGTTAATTTGATTTTTTTCGCGCAAATTCGAGTTTTTTGTGTTCCTTCGGTGTGTTTTGGTTCTGAATTCGATAAAATATATTCGATTCATATACAGGGTGTCAGATCTGAGTAGCGCTGACATTCACCAGAGTTTTTCTCCAGCTTTTGTGCTTTTCCCCGTAAGGGAGCTTAATTCAATGAAATCCCATACAGGGTGTGCCATTAACAATGATTTCGCGATCGATTGATATACAGGGTGTGCAATTTAAAAGTTCTTTCATTATTTTTTGCACGCTTTCGGTTTTTTGTGCTCCCTCGGGGTTTTAAGCTTTCCTTCGAGTTTTTTTGCGCGCTTTCGGTGATTTTGTGCTCCTTCAGGGTTTTTCGGTTCCTTTGGATAGTTTTCGTTCATTCGTGGTACTTCGGGTTCTTTCAAGTTTTCCGTGTTTCGTCGGGTTCTTTCTTCGTGGAATGCACCGAACTTGAAACGATAGAGTTAAAACGATATTCTTTCGATTTGTATCTTATGATGAAAGCACCCACTGCAAATCAATTATATACTGGGTGTCACATATGCATTTTTCATCATGTTTTTTCACGTGTGAAAGCTAATTTCGGTAAAATGTCATACAGGGTGTGCGATTTACAATGAATTTGCGATCGGGTGATATACGGGGTGAGCACTTTACAAGTTCTTCTGTTTTTTTGCGCGCTCTCAAGTTTTTTCAAGTTTTTTGTGTTCCTTCGGGTTTTTTTACGGAAGAATTATCTTCGAAACATATACGGGGTGTTACATAGGAGCTCCATAGAATAATTTTGATACTTCCTTCGTGGTAATTCTGAACTCGAATAGATGGAGTTACAACGATATTCTTTTGGTTTTTTTTTTCACTGCTAATCAATTGTATACTGAGTGTCTCATATACATTCTCCTTCAAGTTTTCTCGCGAATGGGAGTGGATTTCGATAAAATGTCATACAGGGTGTGCAATTTACAATAAGTTTACGGTCGGGTGATATACGGGGTGTGCAATTTACAAGTACTTTTGTGTTTCGGGTTTTTTTCAGGTTCCTTTAGATTTTTTGTGTTACTTGGTGTTCTTTCGTGTTTTCTCGCGTTGTTTCGTGTAATTTCGGTTTCTTTCGTATAACTTCGGTTTCTTTCGTGTTTCTTCGGATTCCTTCGTGTTTTTCGCGTTTCTCCGTGTTTTTTCCAGTTCTTTCTAGCTTTTTCGCTTTCAACGGGTAGTTTGAAGTGTTTCGTGTTTCTGCGCGCTTCATTGATGTATGGGCCCTATTGATCTGCGGTCTATATTGATCTATGGTCTATATTGATCCATGGGCCAATTGAACTACTGGCCTATGGATCTACGGGCCTATGGACCTACGGGCCTATGGACCTACGGGCCTATTGATCTACCCGCTTACTAGTCTAAATAATATAGTGATAAGATCGGGGACCAGAGAAAAAATCAAAATTGGTCCCGTTAGGGACCCGGAAAGTTGGGGAAGCTTTCCGAGCAGCCCGCAGGGCCGCTCGAGAGGGAATCTTAAAACAGATCGAAAAGGCGTATCCTCCTCTAGGAGAAGCGACCAAGAAAAACCCCCCGGGCGCTCTTAAAGTGCCCGAAAATTTCGAAAGAAAATCGCGAAAATGACGTTTTTCGCGAAATCGCCCAAAGGCGAAAAACGGGCGAAAGTACTCCTATGAAGCCGGAGCATCTCGCGGGGGGGGGGGTCGCTTTTTCTGGACGAGGAACGTCCCCATGCGTGGCTACGAGCTCAGCCGCGGAGCCCCTCGAAATCTATACGAAAAATATGCATATAAAACGGCAATTTTTAGACTCGCGACTTCCCTGAAACGTCAAAACCACACCTACGTTTTCCCTCCGTGCCGCTCGAAAACTATATAAATCGCCCCGCGATCGGTATAAAACGAATCTACGTGAAATTTCCCATCTCTGGGTACCAATTTTCACATCCAAGTAGCGAGTCAAGGCCGGGGATATTCAATCCAAATTCGGCAATTTTCTCGATAATTCGAGGAGAAGTGTCATATTTTATCATACGATTCCGATGATAGCCGAACGCGAGCTCCAAATTTGAAAATACGGCATCAATTTTTCGCTCGATATGGGCGGTTGAAGATTGTTTGCGTTTTCCAAGCACTCGAATAAGAATCTACAGGAGATTCCGAATCTCTAGATACCTACCACTTTTCGTGAATCGCAAGAAAAACACCTCAAATATGCGTTTGAAAATCGTCATTTCAGGCTCTATTTTCGCGCTAATTCATTTTCGTCCTTGAAGAATGCACACAGATCGCGATGAATCGCTATACAGGCTGTGCTATCTCGAAAAAATCGCTATACAGGCTGTGCTTATGGAAAGCACTGATTTTCACCAGATTTATTCTTCGAGAGATTTGGTGTTATTTAGGGTTCTATCATGTTTTCCGCGTTTTTTCGTATTTGGTGGGTTTCTTTTTTGGTGGAATGCACTGAACTCGAAACGATAGAGTTATAAACGATATTCTTTCGGTTTGTTTTTATGAAGAAAGCACCCACTGCGAATCAATTATATACGGGGTGTCCCATATGCATTTTTCTTCAAGTTCTCTCGCAAATGGGAGCTGATTTCGGTATAATGTCATACAGGGTGTGCGATTCACAATGAATTTGCGATCGGGTGATATACGGGGTGTGCAATTTACAAGTTAATTTGATTTTTTTTGCGCAAATTCGAGTTCTTGTGTTGTTTCGGGAGTTTTGGATCTTAATTCGATAAAATATATTCGATTCATATACAGGGTGTCAGATCTGAGTAGCGCTGACATTCATCAGAGTTTTTCTCCAGCTTTTGCACTTTTCCGCGTAAGGGAGCTTAATTCAATGAAATCCCATACAGGGTGTGCCATTAACAATGATTTCGCGATCGATTGATATACAGGGTGTGCAATTTAAAAGTTCTTTCATTATTTTTGCACGCTTTCGGTTTTTTGTGTTCCCTCGGGGTTTTAAGCTTTCCTACGAGTTTTTTTGCGCGCTTTCGGTGATTTTGTGCTCCTTCGGGTTTTTTCGGTTCCTTTGGATATTTTTCGTTCATTCGTGGTACTTCGGGTTCTTTCTTCGTGGAATGCACCGAACTTGAAACGATAGAGTTGAAACGATATTCTTTCGGTTTGTTTCTTATGATGAAAGCACCCACTGCAAATCAATTATATACTGGGTGTCCCATATGCATTTTTCATCATGTTTTTTCACGTGTGAAAGCGAATTTCGGTAAAATGTCATACAGGGTGTGCGATTTACAATGAATTTGCGATCGGGTGATATACGGGGTGAGCACTTTACAAGTTCTTCTGTTTTTTTGCGCGCTCTCAAGTTTTTTCAAGTTTTTTGTGTTCCTTCGGGTTTTTTTACGGAAAAATTATCTTCGAAACATATACGGGGTGTTACATAGGAGCTCCATAGAATAATTTTGATACTTCCTTCGTGGTAATTACTGAACTCGAATAGATGGAGTTACAACGATATTCTTTTTGTTTTTTTTTCACTGCTAATCAATTGTATACTGAGTGTCTCATATGCATTCTCCTTCAAGTTTTCTCGCGAATGGGAGCGGATTTCGATAAAATGTCATACAGGGTGTGCAATTTACAATAAGTTTACGGTCGGGTGATATACAGGGTGTGCAATTTACAAGTACTTTTGTGTTTCGGGTTTTTTCAGGTTCCTTTAGATTTTTGTGTTACTTGGTGTTCTTTCGTGTTTTCTCGCGTTGTTTCGTGTAATTTCGGTTTCTTTCGTATAACTTCGGTTTCTTTCGTGTTTCTTCGGATTCCTTCGTGTTTTTCGCGTTTCTCCGTGTTTTTTCCAGTTCTTTCTAGCTTTTTCGCTTTCAACGGGTAATTTGACGTGTTTCGTGTTTCTGCGCGCTTCATTGATGTATGGGCCCTATTGATCTGCGGTCTATATTGATCTATGGTCTATATTGATCCATGGGCCAATTGAACTACTGGCCTATTGAACTACTGGCCTATGGATCTACGGGCCTATGGATCTACGAGCCTATTGATCTACCCGCTTACTAGTATTTTATCATTTCATATCAGTAAAAAGAAACGCAGAAATGGTTTTTGTTTACTTTCTCATTATCAAGAGCTAAATGGGAAATAAGTATTGAATGTAATGTAGCGAATTTGTGAAATAAAATAATTTTCTTTTTTAAATGTTAATTTTTGTAAAAAATCTGAAAACACTTAATATTTCCGAAACAGTTGAAGATAGGTATAGGACATTATACATGATTTATGTCTAGAATTCTCTGAAGAATCCAAAAAATTAATAATATACAGGGATTTGCATTTAAAATAAGAAAATGGGTATTGGCTACTGTCACATGACGCACCCTATATAATTTTTTTTTTTTGAAAAAAATGTTCAGTTAAAAATACAAATCGCCGTGTCCAAGCTTTTTTCTAAATACGCTCTCATTTATTCGTTATCGAATTTATTCCATTTGGCTGCTCCACACTGTATAAACAAATCATATTTCGGCTTCTATAACTTACTGAGATACTGCCCATCAATACTTTATAGGTTATATTCAAATATCCGGATTAATAAAGATTTTTGCGCTCTTGTACCAGAGTCTTTTACTGTGCTCTGAAACAGTGTGATACTAATACAACCGCCACGATGAATGTATAAACCTATTTCTCACATTGGAAATAACTACTCATAGTTTTGTTCGAAGCTCAAATGCCCTTCACCTGAAAACCAAAGACACAGTTCAAAGTAGGTATATCAAAGCTATCGAAAATCATCAGAATTTCTTGTAATCTTCCTATTATTCATTATTCTGGGCAACATAACACAACTTTTGTTGCGTGAATACTGGAAATAATCTTCTAGAAAGAGAGTAACGTATGGTCGAAATGACACCGGCTAGCCTCCAATCACATAAATACTTTTCTATTCACAAGTAGGTGTACGAATATGCGTGTAGTGACTTATTGAAATTCCATCATGCAATGGAATAGAATGAATTCAAGAGAACTCAGTGGAATCAATTTGGAAATTTGGGCTTTGTTGAACAAAAAACCTCTTGCTGTAGACCCCTTTGGTATTTGTAACTATCTCAAAATTAACAACCTGACTAGGCTGCTGCATGCGGTTTATCTTTTGTGTAATAGCATCTGGCTGATACCAGAAATCGATGAAGTTAATCAGACGTTATCTCTGATCGTGCGAAATACCGTTCTCGCCATGTACCTGGAAAGTTATTGCCATGCTGGTGGTTCGATAACACTTTGATGTTTTTGGACCATGAAGGGGAGCATCTATGAATGTAACGCCAACAGACCTAATCGATTCTCACATTACTTACGGATTCATTATCACAAAATTCGATGTAACCTTTTCGGATTGAAATTTTCCATTACGAAGAACGGCTAGAGGCTATTGATTTGATATACAAACAGCTTTCAAGGGCTGATGTCATTCTATCAGTACTATATATGTATGTATTTGTAATTGAAAAATATAGAAAATTGGTTACATTTATGATTAAACCATCTAGAATAAAGACATGATATAATTGCTTGAAGCAGGTAAGCAAGTACTTACATCATTAAATGTAGAATTACTGACGTGAAATGAATAATTAACTTTGGCGCTCTTGTTAAGCCACTTGCGAGAAACTATTTGAACTTTCACAAATCACATATCTGAAATATGTGATTATCATAGACGTGTTTACTATTCAACCTGACAAGCTTATCGAAATGGTTGATTTGAACTAATGAGTATGATGAAACTGCATAAAGAAAAATATCGATTAGAAGAGTAATTCGAAAAAGTTTTTCTCTTGTTATTCAGAAACAGGAAAGATTTGACCGAATAGATAAGCTGTGATATTGAAACAGCCAAGCCTTCTCGCTTGAGTTGCTCAGTGCTCACGGGCGGACATAATCGGTTTAAGCATATACTATTGTAACAATTTATACCTAAAAGTCGAGAATACAAAATATTCAGGAAAATGAACAAGAGCGTCAAAAATTGTTTTGACAATTTCATTTTGCAATCATTATTATCAGTTTATTGAGTGTTCCTTTCAAGATATTAGAAAGGCTAATCCTATTTAGAATTGAATCTTCTATAAAAATGCTCTACAAAATTTCCAGGGAGGCTTTAGGAAAAACAGAAATTGTTCGGATCAGGTTCTCAGCCTTACAACTTTCATAGAATCGGGCTTCAATGATGGGTTGAAAACAGGAGCTGCTTTCATCGATTTATCTTCGGCATATGACACTGTGTGGAAAGATGGATTAATGTTCAAACTCTATACCCATCTTAAATGTGGAAAAATGGTACGATTCTTAGAAAATATGTTATCGGATAGAAGGTTTCGTGTTTTTATTGACAATAAGAGTAGCAACTTCAAAACATTGAAAAACGGTCTTCCTCAAGGATCAGTTTTAGCTCCTTTACTTTTCAATTTATATCTAAGTGATTTGCCCACTACATCATCTCAAAAATTTGTTTATGCTGACGACATTGCTATTGCTTACCAACATTCGGATTTCCATACTCTGGAAAACATACTGTCATCTGATTTGGAAATTTTAAAGAATTATTTTATCGAGTGGCGATTATGTCCAAATCCCAACAAAACAGAGGTATCTTGTTTCCATCTGAATAATCATGAAAAATATAGAAAATTAGCTGTAACTTTCAATGATTCTCCTATCGAACATAATTTCTATTCAAAATACTTAGGAGTTAAATTAGATTCATCTCTCAATTACGAGGCTCATTTAAATGATCTAAGCCTAAAACTGAAAACTAGGAATAATATTGTTCAGAAATTGGCTGGATCGTCTTGGGGTGCTGATGCTTCCACTCTCCGCACAGCATCTCTAGCCCTAGTGTTTTCTGCAGCTGAGTATTGTTGCTCTGTTTGGTTTAATAGTGTACATACACAAAAGATTGATGCACAATTGAATACATCTGTGAGAATAATTACTGGCACCATAAGATCAACACCGGTTCATTGGTTACCAGTATTGTCTAATATTGTCTGCAACTCTGAATTCTTGAAATAAATATCATTCTTTTCCCAATTTATTCCCAATTATTTCATATTTTCCACAAAATAGAATTCCAAGCTTAAAGTCAAGTAAACCATTATGGCATAATACGTTCTTCAATATAAACATAAGTGATAAAGAATTATGGAAGACTGAGTGGAACTCTTACGAAATGTTTAATAAGTATCTCGTTTCTGATCCTTCTGAAAAAGTTCCTGATTTTGATATTCCAAGAAAAATTTGGACAGTTTGAGAACAGGTCATGGTCGTACCAACGGCATGCTATTTTAATGGAACTCAGTTCCTAGCGCAAGTTGTGAATGTGGAGAAGCAGAAGAAACAATACCTCATCTCATCAATAGTTGTCCCATATATAAATTTCAAGATGGTTTTAGGGCTATTCAGGATATTTCCAACTCTTTCTTGGAATGGGTTATAAATTTCAAACGAATATGATACGTATTTTTGTTATTCAGTTCTTTTTTCTGCTTTTGTCTTTTTATTTCCAGATTCAATGTGAGCACCTTGAAGAAGTCTCTGTCTCCATCAATAGAAGATCACTCTTGAAGAAAGAAGTCCCTGAAATATATTTCAGCTTATTTTTGTATTTTCACACTTAGACGGGGAGCCAGGGTTTTTTTACTGCAGTTTTTTCCCTAGGCTTTTATGTCATACGCCGAATTGTATGACACCCCTTCACTAACCCCTGATCTATATGCTTTATTGTTTGCTAACTAAATATTGTCAGCCAAAAGTTCAAAAGAATATATATATAGATACCTGGAAATACCCTGGATTCAACAATAGGTAAGCTCTGTGAAGTATAACAAACAATATTACATTTTCAGATTTAAAATATATTCAGCTTTTTATGAACACTCAAACTTGTAACACCTAGTATAATGTATCGTCAAAATGTTTTTCTTATATTGGCTTTCAAAATATTCCGCTACATCGTATATCGTTTTGTTTATATTTTAATTATTATATCCAGAATAGTATATTATCTGCCCAATATGCATAATATTCATTTTCAGTCCAGTTATTTTTTATTGATTAAGGCAAGTAGATATCATTAAACAAATCTGTCCAGATCATCAAGAACACCTACTAAATGTAGCTCAAAATATGCTAGAATTTAAAATTTGGTTCTACCCTGTATCGAACAGAGGGTTTAAACTTTAGGCCATACCAGGAAGTTGATAACTATATGAGACTAACTGATATAAATTCTAGCGAACTATTATTCAAATTTTGAATCATCATATCTCCGAAAATATTAGTTTGTGTTGAATCCAAATGGTACGAACATATTTCTATAATAGAATTATATTCCGTAAGTTAATTTTAAGGAAAACATTCCTTATGAGAATGGCTTATTAGAAAATATGAAAAGAATTGGGAATGAATACGATAAAACAACAGAATTCAAGGCACAATTAATAATCCGGTCTAATTTGCTTAATGTTGAGGATGCATACCAAAGAATGAAGAGTTACATATAGAAAACATCTTGCGGAGAATCGAATGGTTTTAGGAATACCGAATGAAGGAACATCAGAAGCTTTCCCAAGTGATGGACATGGACATATCCGAGTGTGTCCTTCATGTTGACGAGAAATTTTTATGATGGAACTCTTGTAGAATTATTATTTGGGCAATAACCATCACTCTTATTGTTAATCTTTTTCAATGTTTCGACCGATATCTTCTGTCGTTTTCAAGGCAAAAAACTAAGCTTCTAAAAAAATGACAATATTAAAACATTTTTCAATTTCAACTTACAAGTGTTAAATTGTCAGAACTCCGGAAACTATATCAAATTTTTACTCATCTGTGATCTGAAGGCTTCTTCAAGTTTTGTCGAACAATAGGTTTCCAAACTTGGGATTATCAACATTAAGGACACCCCCAAATTTCGGAACTAATTGTGATCTCAACTGAAATCATCGATATTTATTTCTGTTTTTTTTTGCTTTGAATGTACTTGATGAAAATAACTTGGATAAAAAGATATGGTTGATAGCTGACAATTAGTTTAAAATTCGGACTCAAATAAGTGAGGTTTTTCCAAAGACGAGAGCTTACTGAAAAGAAATCAATTTCTATATAGTTTCTGATTAAAACAGGAGGAAAAAATTCGAGCTTTGGATAAAACTGAGGAAAAACTTCGATTGCTTACTCTTAGTTTGAGTAGTTGGATAGTTTTTCCACTTTCATTGTGGCAGTTGTTTCAGTATCCTACTGTTGGGGTTTCCTGGAAAAAAACTAAGAAAAAGTACGCAAAAGCTCATGACCTCACGTTATTGCCGATCGGGAACAGGTGCATTGGAATATTTAGCAATAGGAAATGATTCGCCTTTTCGCGAGCTTGTTCTAGTAGAACAGTATGCTATCGTTTTGCATAAATGTATGTAATCATCAAATATCGGACCGACAATGGTCTCAATCGATAGGATTGGACTTCCTGGTTCTAGGTTCAAACTTGAGGGTGTCTGTCAGGCTGTTACAAATTGATCAACGTACCGTTTTTTATTGTCAAATTTTCATCAGGACTTTTGTGAATATTCAAACACAAAAAATTTTCAATGATTGTTTTCATTGGTTGTATAGAAAAAGACGAAGTCATCTATTTCATTGACAAATCTGCCCAGAAGCACTATTGATGTTTTTTGAAATTCCTTGGATTAAAATTCCTCAATAATATTTTGTATCTTCTTTAATTCATTGTTACAAATCGTCAAATCATTGACCTCTCTGAAAGGAAGCATAAATATCTGTAAAGATGATAAAAGTCGTCGAAACGTCCTTTTAGGACAAAGTTTTATTGGTTCCTTTACCCAAAATTGTACAGCAAGTAAATAACTGTAAGTTTTTTTTTTGTTCTTAGTTATTGTAACTCTTTTTGAATGCATATCTTGTAGACTCCTAATAAAGAGATGAAAAAAATCTGGAAGCTCAAGTTAGATGAAAAAGCGCATCATTTCCTATTGCTGAATAATCCAAAGAACGTTTCTTGATTCAAGTTGTCAGCAATAGTACATTGTTTACCGGGTAGGAAAAGCTTAACATTCCTGGACGACTGTGAAGATTGCTAAGTCGAGGCGCAAGCCGAGTCTTAGCAACACAGAGTTCAGGAATGTGGCTTTTCCTACGAGGTAAACATGCTATTTTTCCGCAAATCGTTTAAAATTCGACAGATATTAATTGATTTAAAAAAAACGCGATAATTTTATTCCCAAATAAATTGTGCTTTGAAATTCCTAATAAAATTACTTGGGTTACTATGGAAACGTATTGAGGTTGAATTGTCAAACTTGACGCTTATAAATTTAATTGCTGGTGTTCTCGAAAGTAAAATGATAGGTGATGATGAAATTTCCATTCCTGGGACTCCTCCAGAGCTGGTTGAGGCAGTGAATACTGCTTCATTAGAATTATTGCCAAAGGAATCAAGAGAAAAGTACGAAAATGCATACAGACGTTTTATGGATTATCGCATGAGAAAAAATACGAGTTCTTTCTCAGAAAATGTTGTAATGGTATACTTCCTAGACCTTTGTTTAAAGATGAAATCTTCAACATTATGGGCCAATTATTCAATGCTGAAGTCAACCCTTGCACTTAAACACAATGTAGATATATCTACATACTCAAAACTTCGTTCTTTATTGAAACGGCAAGCTCAAGGTTATAGGGCGAAGAAATCTAAGATTTTAACGAAATAAGAAATTGAAAAATTTATCCAGGAAGCTCCAGATAAAGAAAATTTAATGATTAAGGTAATTTACAAGTTTTTAATTTCTATTTAGATTATAGCTATTTATTTTTTAGGTGGCTGTAATATTTGGTATTTCTGGGGCCTGTAGAATGGATGAGTTAGTCCGAATGACTGTACACGATAAAGAAGACTTAGAATCTAAGCTTTTAATCAGCATACCTGATTAGAAAACCAAGATCATTTGTAATTAATCAGATCTACTTGAATGTTTATCGAAAGTATGTTTCGTTAAGACCAGAAAATATGAACAGTGACCGATTTTTCTTTAAATATCAAAGCGGAAAGGGTTGTAGACAAGTGGTAGGAATTCATCAATTTAGAAAAATGCCAAAAATAGTTGCTACTTATTTGAACTTGGTAAATCCGATAGAATATACTGGTCACTGCTTTCGTCGGTCTTCTGCAACAATATTGGTTGACTCTGGTGCCGACATAACTAGTTTAAAGAGGCATGGCGGATGGAAGTCATCAAACGTTGCTGAAGGATATATCGAAGAATCGCTTAACAATAAGGTTGAGGTGGCAAATAACATAACAATAATATAACAAATTGATCTTAAACATGTATTTAGCAATGACTTGATGTTTCCAAAATATAAATTAATTACTTATAAGCAATTTGTTTTCTACCATTTATGTAGAACACTAACAACTGTACGGAAATATCATTTCCTTACGTAAGGAAATGACATTTCCTTACAGTAAGGAAGTCCTGACTTTTTCTTCAAGAAATTTTGACAGGAATGTCAAAATTTCCTGGCAATTTGCGGAAAAGATTATTATTCTGCTAAAGGTAGTACCTGACTACAATTTTTCACGAAACACATATATATGGAAGGAGATTATGATGTATATTTCAATTGCAGAGTAGTTTTATAATTAAATAAATTCCCAGGGTTCGTTTGATATCATTCCTTGTTGATAACATGAAATAATAATGACTCATGCATGAAATATTCACACGGAAAGGCAGCACACATAGAAATTTTTTCGGTATCATGACTAGTAATTTACTTTTTCCTCATAACCAGAACAATAAGTTGGAAAGTTAGGAAGATACCGCACGCGAGTCACAAGCATGACATCGGCAACAATCCCCCTCAAACCCAACTTTTTTCTACCAGCACAACAGGGTGATTAATTGCATACACGTCGAAAAGATTGGAGCGCCGCAACGGGGGGAAAAAGCTTCTAAGCAGATGTAATTTCCTGCCTCTGTTGTTGGAGACCATCAGCGAATCAGTTCCTTCCTATCACATTTTCGAATTAAGCTCTCAAAGAGACAAATATGGACTCTCTCTCTCGATGTCGTTACACTTTTTTTTTTCAGTGAGGGATAGTTTTAACCGTGATTACTTCCGTTTGGACTCATTTCATTCTGGCAGTGATAGCTTAGTTTTAGGTGAATTTTCAATCCTGGATTTGCTCAAGGTTGATAATGCTCCAGAATTTGATCGCCTCGATCCGGCGCTATGGCATATTCATTTCAATGGAATGAGTGTTCATGTTCTGATATGACGATTTTTTTTATCTATATCTCTATTGCTAAGTGATTTTTTCAATGTATGATTTTTTTCAGGTTGACAACTCTGGTTGGTAATAGAGCCCAAACGACTCCTATAAAAGTGGAAAGTTTTCAGTATACTTTGCAAACGAGCAACGATTGCAAATTGTTTATATTTTTAATCAAAAATCGTTGAAAAGTGCATCGTTTATTACGACCATTTCATGGCCGTCATAATCGACAGGGTGAATCAGCAATTCATGTTGTTATCACCTAATTTCGCATCAAATTTACTTTGTACATAAGAGAATATTGCAGTCGTAGCGTCCAGTGTTGATGGGGATCGTCTCTGTTCTCACCAATTGTGCATGTGTTGCAAAATTCGCGGATTTATCGAAAAATTATGTTCAGCGATGAGGCTCGTTTCTGGCTCAACGGACAAAATAAGCAAAACTATCGCATCTGAAGTGAAGAACAGCTACATACCATATCTAAATTACCGATGCATCGCAATAAATCGACAATTTGGTGTGTTCTTCAAATATGACTGTGGAAAAGAAGTAACTGTCAACAGCGAACGATATCGAGTCATGAAGAAGGACGTTTCTTTGCATCAATTGAGTAAATTGAACTGGGTTGACATGTGGTTTATTATGATGATGCTGCATGACACTCAGCTCGTGAAACAATGGGCATGTTGAAGGATGAATTTGATGACCAGCTCATCTCTCGAAACGGACTTGTGAGCTGCCCGCCAAGAGACAATACGATTCAACGCTTCTTGATTATTAATGCAGTGACGGGCAAATGTGTGGAATCAAGTAAATATCTCTGGAATTACTGGAGAGATCAAAATGGAATTTAGAAGATGGATACTTCAGTAGATTGCCTATTTGTTTCCATATTTTGTAACAATTTGGAACTTCCAGTTTTACTGGAAGTAATCTCATTTTATAAAAGTTGCAATGAATTTTATTACGAGTATGTACAAAAAGATCGGGTTCGACATTTTTCATTCCAAAACCTACAGTGATATTAACAGAAAAAGTATCTAAAGAAAGCAAAAATCTGATATCCATTAAAGAATAATATAATTATTAATTGAAACTAAATGATTTTCATAATATCGAAGCTCAATTTAACTAAACCTAATGCATTAGATGTTCACACTGAGCACCGTTTACTTGTTGATAATAAGCAAGTCGGTTTGTAAATTCTCTAGTAACATTAGCTATTACTTCTGTTGAAATTCTCTGTATCTCGTGAGTTATTCCCGCAGCTGATTCCTGCAAATTATTTGGTCTATCAACATAAACCTTAAACACAGAAAATAGACGTGTTATGTTTGAGCAATGAGGATTAGTTCGTGACTAGTAGCGACAGTTAAGTCCCTCAACTATAAATTGTTTGAATCATTCATGAGCAAGTGAAATCGAGAATTTATGAAAGGATCATTCCTGAGCAGCATGGAACTTCGGCTTTTCACTCAGTATGTTCTTGAAGCTTTAGAAGATCATAAGCAGGTCGATGTTATTTACACTGATCTTACTAAGGCCTTTGACAGTGTGTCCCATAAAGCTTGGGATGTTCGGTCTCCATGATAATCTTTGTCGGTGGTTGATGTCTTATATTTCAGGCAGATACCAAACCGTTAAAATTGGTGGAACATTATCTTTTTCGATACCGGTAACTTCGGGAGTTCCTCAGGGTAGTCATCTGGGATCATTATTATTTTTGTTTTTTATCAATGACTTAAGTCATGTTATCCGATTTGTTAAGTTCTTGCTGTTTGCGAATAATTAAAAACTTTTCTTCGCATTAGAATCGTTATTCGATGTTGACCGGTTGAGATCGGATTTACAGGCGGTTGTGGAGTGGTGTCTTGCCAATTGCCTGACTATCAACATCAATAAGTGAAAGTTCATGACGATTTCCCGTCTGGATCACCCTATTACGATCAATTATTGTATTGTTGGTTAGCCTATAGATAAAGTATTTGTTTACAAAGACCTGGGTGTTTCATATGACAACACGTTGTCTTTTAGGGTACATATTTGGGACGTTTCTGCGTCATCTCTCAGGACTCTGGGATTCATAATAAGGAATACTAGGGACTTCAACATCGAGACTCTTCACCATCTTTACATCTCGTTGGTTAGACCAATGTTGGAGTTCTACTCTGTAGTGTGCTCTCCATACTTATCGGTCGACCATTCCTTCCTAGAGAGGGTCCAAAACAGATTTCTAAAGTATGCCGCTCTTAGAACGGGTACGTTTTCAGTTTATACTTTCTCCGCCAATCGAATGCGGGAACGCCTTGGACTATCCTCCTTGAGGACGAGAAGATTTCATGCGGATGTGATATTCATTGGTAAGCTCTTTCCAGGTGGCACGACAAGGGCCTTTGAAAATTAAACGAAAACGAAAGAGAAATTAATAATGAAATTCTGAAAAGGTATGAAAAAATGACTCGAAAGAAAATCGAATGTTGGAGTATCGACGTCTGCCTACCTGGTTTCACAGTACGGCTGAATCAACGTGTCCAAGCACTCAAGCGAGAATAGTCACTTTTTCACCAGAGTTCTAATTTGTAAATTTAACGAGAAATTTATTGATTGCGAAGAAAGTGTTGCACTGCACCGAACGAGGGCGGCTTCAGTACTCTGTCTGTTCGACGTAGGTCATATGCTCCAACATATGTTACGCGTTAATCGGAAAGTGAAATGAACATATACAGAGTGTATTATTATTGAATCGAGCAAGCAACTCGGAACAGAAATGAATGAATTCAACAAAATTTAATTCAACCAATAAGTTGCAGTAACACCAGGTCTTCTGTACTCCCCAGACTTGTTGTCACAATTCAACATATATGTTCCACCTCGACCCATCCGAAGGTTTGATTTATTTCGACTCGCCCAATCAAGAACCAATTATTGTGTTCATTCCCCGGTTTCGAGATTAATGCGAAACGCTGATGTCATCGACTCATTAGGAATTGATTTTCACGTTTCTATTTCGAGGTTGAGGAGAGAATTGAAGTACCTGATAAGACTGTGGTATTTAAGATTAATTTTTATTTGTGCTTTATATTGTTTTTCTGTTTCATATTACACATATATTTGGACTTATGCTTGCTTTACATCTACATCTACTCTTTTTCTTGTTATACTACTTAGACTTTATTATGTTGTATGATATTTTACATACAAAGGTCATGTACCGTTAATTAATAAATAAATAAATAAATAATTGTACAATTTGGAAACTGGCTGAAAAATTTTGAAAATTTCCAACGAAATGTTCCAATACCTTATCCCTCATATGATATCTGACGTATTCGAACAAGAATTCATGCATGGAAGGACGTTATCGATATCATATTTGCAAATTTCATTGTCGTAGCTGCCTTTTACCTCAATATACAGTGTGGAACAGCCAAATGGAATAAATTCGATAGCGAATGAATGAGAGCGTGTTTGGAAAAACGCTCGGACACGGCGATTTGTATTTTTAACAGAGCATTTTTTTCAAAATAAAAAAATTATATAGGGTGCGTCATGTGACAGTGGCCAATACACTGTAAAAATAAAATTCTGCGCTCAAACTCCTCAGGAGTTTGAGAATTTTTTTTTCAATCAAACCATTTTAATTTGAATTAATCTAAAATTGATTACTCCAAATGAACTATTTTTCTTGATTAAAACAACCTAGTTGATTATAGAGTACAGCTAAAACATTCGCTTGAAACTTTTCACATTTCAGCGAAATGAAAGAAACAACTGATTCAACATAAACATACAATTACAAGAAATTGTTTATGCACTTGTCTCAATATCCATAATTGATTGATACAAATACATTATTCTAAATAGGTTTTAACGAAACCATTCGTTCGTTTCATTTTTATTTGTTCAATAGAACGAAGGTACGGTTGTCGTAAATTCTGTCAGTTGATGCAACGACTACAGCTTCTTGAGACAAGAATCTCGTGAGATTATATTATTCGCCTCATTTACTTGAAGAAAACTATAAATATTTGAATAAAATTGAACATATAATTGTTTCAATATGAAGTGACATTTTTAAAAAAAATATTGCGTAATTGATTTAATAAAACGAATTAATTGTAGCAATTTTTTTATATTAGCTGCAATTAAATCAAAACTCTATCTCTTTTATATTAAATATATCCCATTTAAATGCAATTATTTGTGCATTTTACTCACAATATTGTTGTATTCGGTGATAAAGATGACATGGAATACATGATGCGCAAGCTAATTAAAGAATACGAGAAGTGGGGCTTAAATGTCAACTTCCTCAAAACTTCTAACCACTGCGTCTATGGCATGGCGCACACAAGCCTTACTGATGAGTCCAAATGTGTGCGCCAGGGACGAAACGCATAAGTAGGGATAAATTCCTTCGATTCTACATTGGTGACCCCGACGTGATGGGAACGGTTGTCTTTACGACGTGTCTTGAAAAGCAGACGGTTGACGCTTGAGGTATACTCGCTCCCTCTCTGCAACTTCCAACGAAACTCTAGACGCCTTTCCCATTCCGTACAATATTCATGGTCTGCCGCGGTATTCCGGTATTTATTAATATAAAAGAGAAATTATTGTTCTGTGAAGAAAAATAATGATTACATACAAATGTTTTTTTTTTTGTTTTATCAAATTATTCCTTTGCTATTGTCAAAAACCCTTCAATTTAGCTCAAATCAATCAGTTTCTTAACCCAAGAAACTTTCACTTGACATAAGAGATACTATCATTTTTATCGACTGAATTCTCGACCCATTCAACTAAGATCCTTTAAATCAACTACAAATCGAGTTTCAGTGAAATGTAATATTTATTTACATGAAACCAAAATTTTTATTCTACGAAAAGTATCAATAGTTACATACTAATTAATATTACCATTGGATCAAATTTTTTTTTACCACCTGAGTCAATAACTCTGAGCTTGGTTGAAACTAATCAGTTTCTTAGCTCAAGAAACTTTTATTTAGGTAAACGCCATTCTCAACCGTAGAGGGCGGTAGGGTCAAGTACTTTATGCATTTGGCTGTATTCAAACGTACGGAGTACTTGAGACAAATTAATATGGTTTCAGATGAGGAACTATTTTTTACAGTGTACCCACTTTCTTATTTTAAATGCAAGCCCCTGTATATTATTAATTTTCGGATTCTTCTGAGTATTCTAGAGATAAATCATGTACAATGTCCTATAACTATCTTCAACTGTTCCGGAAATATTAAGTGTTTTCAGATTTATTACAAAAATTAACGTGAATAAATGCTTAGAGGTTTCTTTTCGGTCAAAAATTTTCAGAGAATCAATAAGACAAAATGCCGACGTTTCGATTTATTTTAAAATCATCCTCAGGGCTATTGTCAGTTGGTCTCTATTGTTAATTTAAAAATTAAAAACAACGAGGATGAATAAATGAAGGACATCTTATAAAGCTGACTGAATTGTACGAAATAAACGCACCAAAGGAAAATGAACCGGATGGATGACATTCAGTGTTAATCATTTGATAACTATCAAATTCAGTCAGCTTTATAAGATGTCCTTTATTTATTCATCCTCGTTGTTTTTATTTTTTAAATTGACAATAGAGACCAACTGACAATAGCCCTGAGGATGATTTTAAAATAAATCGAAACGTCGGCATTTTGTTCTATTGATTCTCTGAAAATTTTTGACCGAAAAGAAACCTCTAAGCATTTATTCACATTGATACCAAGGTCATCAAAATATCAAAAAAACAAAAATTAACATTGAAAAAAGGAAATTATTTTATTTCACAAATTCGCTTCATTACATTCAATACTTATTTCCCATTTAGCTCTTGATCATGAGAAAGTAAACAAACCATTTCTGCGTTGCTCTTTACTGATATGAAATGAAAAAAATATAAAAACATTGTTTAGTTTCGTATAAAACTAATGGCCATAGCAACTTGTCTGCCTGCATGACAGTAGTGGTCAGTGTCAGTGCTATTGTCGTTTAAATTTCGTTAACCGTACGTAAAAATACAAGAAAAATGGTTCATTTAACAGAAAAGCACAAAATAACCATTCTACAAATGATTGGTTATGGAGATAACACAAGGACACAAACGGAAGTTTGTATCCCAAGGAACAATTAGCAAAATAGAAAAGCAGTTTCGCGAGCTTGGTCATGTGAGACAGATAAAAAAAGTAGCTGCGAATGCAGTAAGTAATGATATGAAATTGGATATATGCTTGAATTTCAAGAAAACCCACATAATTCTGGTCGAAAAGCAGCCCCACTGTTCAACGTAAGCCACACAACAATTTTTGGAACATTAAAAATATTTAAAATATTATAAATAAATATTTAGAACTGCTCCAAAATAATGTCGTGCAAACTTTGAAAAATTTATATCCTGATCCAGCAAACCCACAAGTTCCTGCCAATACAATATGGTACCAGCAAGATGGAGCACCACCCCATTACCAAATTAATGTCCGGCAGTACCTGAACCAATTTTTTTCAAATCGATGGATAGGGAGGCGCGGATCGATAGAATGACCAGCACGATCTCCTGATCGTGACTACTTTTTGTGGGATATGTCAAAAGTATTGTATACAAAACTAAACCCCTCAACTCAGATGACTTGAAAAGACGAATCACGCTTGCGATTAAATCAGTTACACCTGAGATGTTGAGTAATGTTAGAAGACATTTCTATACCAGAGTAGCATGTTGCCAAGACGTTTGCGGCGAGCATTTTGAACATTTACTATATTGACATTAATATTTTTTTGTTTTTTTTTTCAATTATTTAGTAATAACCAGTATGAATTATTAGGTTTTCAGTGTAATGTAGCGAATTTGTGAAATCAAATAATTTTCTTTTTTTAATGATAATTTTTGTAATAAATCAGAAAACACTTAATATTTCCGAAACAGTTGAAGATAAGTATAGGATATTGTGAATGATTTATGTCTAGAATTCTCTGAAGAATCCAAAAAATTAATAATATACAGGGGCTTGCATTTGATATAAGAAAGTGGGTATTGGCCACTGTCACATGACGCACCCTATATAATTTTTTTTTTTTTAATGCTCAGTTAAAAATACAAATCGCCGTGTCCTAGCGTTTTTCCAAACACGCTCTCATTTATCCGTTATCGAATTTATTCCATTTGGCTGTTCCACACTGTATAATTAATTTTTCATTTGCTCAAGGGCAAATAATCACAGAAAGTTAAAGTTGATTAATTTAGTTGCCATTTATGATCCATGTCGACTTTGGCTCATTGAAACTCCGAAGCAGCATTTCAAAACCAAACTACCAGAAATATTCCACCTCAAGGCACCCCCAGTCATTGTAAATTAATAAAAGATACAATCAATTATTCATCGAAAAATACAAATTTTTCGTGAAACAACAGTAATGTTATGAAGTCAGTCAGAAATTTCAATGCTCGATACTTTCACAGACTCTTATTCGATAGACATCGGTGGGACTTATAAATTCAGTTTCAGTTGGGGGAAAATTAATCGTATTGGTTTATTCACGGTGAAATTACGTATGTGGTCAAAATTCACAAGCCCAATTCTTGTTCTGAAAAAGTTTTATGTTATGCTTGGAAAAGTCACTAAGAGGTTTCAGAGGATTCGATTCTAATGAATCATAGCTTTTGTGTTAGGTGCGTTATTTTCAATATGAAATATTGAATAGATAGAATAGGTCTTGCAGCTCCTAACGAATAATTATTCTAGTTTTTAATGATCGTATTTATATATATATATATATTTTTGTTTTTTCGAACTTTTGGCTTACAATTTCTTGGTTAGAAAACAATAAAGCGTGTAGTATTAGCAGGAATAAGTGACGGGTTGCCATTTATTCGGCAAATGACATGAAAGCCTAGAAAAAAGCCCCATTAAAAAAAACCTTGGCTCCCCGCATATATGTTGTTGTGTGTACAAAAATAAGCTGAAATATATTTGAGGAATTTCTTTCTTCAAAAGTGGTCTTCTTAATTAACACAGAGGCTTCTTCGATGTGCCCACATCGAATCTGAAAATAAAGAGACACAACTGAGTTCCATCTGTATAGCATGCTATTGGTGCGACCATGACCTGTTCTCAAACTATTAAGAACTGTCCAAATTTTTTTTCGGAAGATAAAAATCCGCTAGTTTTTCAGAAGGATCAAAAATGAGAGTTTTAATAATTATTTCATAAGAGTACACTTAATCTTCCATAATTCTTTATCTCTAATGTTAATGTTGAAGAACGAATTATACCAGAATGATTTACGTGATTTCAATCTGGGAATTCTATTTTGTGGAATGTATGAAATATTTAGAAATAAATTAAGAAAAGCATGATATTTGGTCCAAGAATTCAGAGCTGCAATCTGTCTGCGTATATAGGGAGGGACAATGTTAGACAAAACTGGTGACCAAAGAACTGGTGGACATCTTATGGTGGCAGTAATTATTCTCATGGATGTATTCAATTAAGCATCGATTTTTTGTGTTTGTGCACTATTGAACTAAACAGAGCAACAATACTCAGCTGCAGAAAAAACTAAGCCCTGAGATGCTGTGCGTCGGGAGGAAGCATCAGCATTTAGGATAGAAATTATGTTCGATAGGAGAATCATTATAAGTTACAGCTAATTTCCTATATTTTTCATGATCATTCGGATTAAATGAAGTATATGTTATCACTATTTCTGTATAATGAAACTAAAAAAAAATAAATCGGGAAATATCATTCGAAAAAGAACTTCTCATTACTCTTAAACTATTGGGTCGATCTGGCCGAATAACGAAATTGCATGAGATATTCATCCCTCAAACCACTCTGAAAGTTGTTTCTGCCTAACTCATTCTGTTCGAACGTAATCGTGTGAACGGACGTACGGACAGAATCGATTTTGACCACGGATGCTTTATCAGTCAGTTAAAACAACGATTGCTACAACTTTCACCCAAATATTCGAAAAACACATAAATTTGCACCAATCAAAATGGACTCTGTTTCAAGAATAAAAGCGCCAAAAAGTAGATCTTGGTTTGGTCAACTATTAATTCTGATTTGAAATATATTCCAAAGTCAATACTCAGTTGGAACTTGGAAGCAGAACATGAAGATTTTTGGATATTTTGGTCACTTTAATTGAATTATAAATCGAGGTATCTCTATAATCTGGGTCGTGTATTGTATTCTTTATGAATTGTTGAGGAAACGATTAGGACTGTACAAGAATCGGCTGTTTGTCTGAGTTTATAGGGTATCCAAAGAACGAAAGGACGAAAAACAAAAAGTCACCCTTGTAATGGAGCGAATAAAAAAATCTTCTAACCATGTCTCGGAATGATTGGGATGAACTCGCTTTGCTAAAAGGAACGCAATAGATGCAATTAACTTCATTCACGTCGAAGAATTGGAGCTCAGCTAATGAGACGAATCCTTTTAAGCAGTTGCTATTTCCGGTAGTTAGAAACCATCAGCGAATCAGATCCTATCACATTTTGGAATTAAGCTCTCAAAGAGACAAGTATGGACTTCAGCAATTTTCTTGTTATTTTATTCCCTTTTTGGCAGCCAGAGAAAGATTCGTGATTCCTGCTCCTCTGATTCATTTCACCCGGCCATTGATAGCTTTGTTAGAGGCAAATTTACAATTCTTCGAATTCCAACATAACCTGCGGCTATGCTAGATTCATTTGGACGAATTTAATTATCAAATTCTGGTGTGAGAATCCTTTGAATTTTAAGTCCTATATAATCAGAATATAAATGAAAAAGGCTAGTTGAAAAGTTGTTTGAAAATTTTCATTAACTGACAAGAAAACGTATTTTGTCATGGACGTTATGAATCCAATATGATCAATTCGAAAGAAAACATAGGTCAAAGGTGAACTAAAATGAGAAGCATAAACGTTAAAAGGTCTGTGGTGTGATTAGATAGTAATAAATAATTCTACGACATCGAGTTGTCCAGGCTGTGCCGACTCAATGCACTCAGAACAGGTTTATTGTGGTTGAATTCAATATTGGACTGGATCAGTCTGACAGTTCAGCAGTAATGAGCATCAGCAATTTGCATTCCTCAATATTAACTGGAAATTCCACTTCATCAATTCACTACTCGAAGTTAAGTGAAAATGATCTGGTTAAAAAAAATTAAAGAAAAGTTCTGTTAGGTTTCTCGAATATACCCATAAAATATTTGTTTAATGTTGACCAAATTTCGTTGTTATCTGAATATGATTGATATTTCTAAATTTTTTTTCAGTCGATGCAGTTGGGTGGGAGAAGATTAATACGTTTCGTTTACTTGTTTCTTCTAGAACAGCATGATAACGTTTAGCCTAAAGGTCTGTAATTTTCGAATATCGAGCCGAACATCTCAATCGATTGGGTTTGACTTTCTGAAGAAGAATCCGCGGTCGAACTTGATTATCTCCGCCAGGTCGAAGGATATCGATGAGATAGATGTTTTATATTTTCAGAATAGGGTTGCAGCCTTAATATCTCGGTCATATATCTCTCAAGTTACAACTCGATTCGATGAATATTTAGGGATTATAATAAAAATCAATGCTCATAACTCCTGGACAGATTTGGCCCAATAACAAACTCGTCCGAGATATTCATTCCTCCGGCCTACTCTGAAAATTTCAGCCTTTTAGTTCATTCTGTTCGGACGTAATCGTGCCTACAGACAGACAGAATGATGGAAAGGATCGATTTTGACCACGGATTCCTCATCGGAGAGTTCTTACGAAACGAGTAGTACTACTTTTAGCCTAATATTCGAAAATACAGACATTTTGGCAAATCTATAAGCACTCTGTTCAGGAGAACAATTCTTGTAATCGGCATTGAAGTGGATAGGCTAAAAATCATTCAAACTAGATTAAAGCATGTTTCAATGAATGCCATTCACAATTTTTTTCCCTGTCTGCCTCCCAATAAAAGACGTTTAACGTCCACACAATCATGCATCAATAACCCATTTCAATGCTCGATTTCTTTCTATTTTAATGCATGATTGTCATGGGCAACTTAACATAGAGTATTCAAAAGTAATATGAGTAACGTCACAACTCGACTGATATTTTATTTTTATGTATGAGGCCTGTGACTCCCACTCACAGAATCAATCACAGAATAGTCGTGTATTCATCTCTGGTTTCATTGTTATTCCACAGAGAAAAGAAATAATGAAACAAAACCAATCATAATCGATCTGTCAAATTACTAGTAATATATGTATATTACTCTACTCACACTATATATGCATCTGCTTCATTTTTGAAGATATTTGAATGAAGCTGAAATGTAGAGAATTCTTACCGAAAATCATCACTTTGAAAAATCAGTAAAAAATTTCCTAATATCTTGAGCATCATTTCAAATCCTAAAAACTTTGAGTGTACATCAAGGTCATTGATATCCAGAACATCCTCGAATTTTGACATTTCAGGATCTCCTCTTAAAAAGTTGACTGTTTTGAATATTTGAAGAAAATCAAATGAAAAATTTTGAAATCATAGAGAAGCCTAGAATATGTACTCTGTGGTCATAGATTAGATGTTTCCATAAAGATCGATAATGGAAATATTCCAACAATCCTGTCATTAAAGTGACCAATAGGGTTTCTAATTGAAGTTATTTCGGACATAGAATTGCTCTATCAACGAGTTCATCTAGACATCAATGTTTACGAACTTCAGCATACTTTCTGCGATTTCTGCTTCAGTTTTCAAAATTTCGAGTTAGTTACCTTTAAGACAATGTTAGGCGTTTTCTTCATAATTTGAATTCAAATAAGTTATTTAGAAGAAACGGGTTCACTGTAAAGAAGATATCTATTCCTATAGGAAGGATAAATAATCTTTCTTTTTGATTTCGTGAGAAGGGAATTTGATGACGAGATATTGTTGATGATGGAGCTCGTGTTGAATGATTGTTTGGGCTATTACCATCATCTATTGTGGATGTAATGATTTCCGACGTTTCGATAGACATCTTCTATCTTTATCAAGGAGAAAAGTAAGAAACTTTTTGAGAATTATCAATTTTCAAAAAAGTCAATATGACAGAAGTCATGAAAGAAAAATGAACGATGTTATATACTCATCTGTGATATGATGATCTTTTTAAGTTGGATCGAACTATCGGCGTCCAAACTTCTGGCAGATCTATAGATGGAGCACTTATGGAATCAGGTGTTATTTTCATAAATGCTGCTTCTTTGATTTTTCTTCTTGCAAGTTTTTCTTCTTTGGATATTATTCATGCTTCATCCCATTTTATACGATGATTCTCATCTACAGCATGTTGGACCAACCTGGATTTGTCGCTGTCTAGTACTCGTAGAAGCTTCTGATGTTCTTTTATTCGTACATTCAGAGGGCGTTTAGTTTCTCCGATGTAAGATCTTCCGCACTCGCAAGGTAATTCATATATGCAGTTCTTTGTCCTTTGTGTCTAATTATTAGGCTTAACTTTTGTAAGTTTAGCTCTGATAGTGTCTTGAGTTTTGAATGCAGTCGTTATGTTGTATCTATTTCCAATTCTTCTCATTTTCTCCGACAAACCTTTTACATAAGGAATTACGATTTTAATGGTCTGATTTATTTCTGTTGGTTCTGGTTGACTTTCTCTTGTTCGTCTAGCTTTTTCTAATATCTTTTTGGGGTAGCCATTGCTTCTAAGAGTTTTCGAGATGTTATTTATTTCTTCATTTTGGTCTTCTTCAGTGCAACAAATATTTATTGCTCTATCAAATAAACATTTTGCTACTCCCAATAGATGATGGTAATAGCCCAAACAATCATTCAACAAGGGAATTTGAGTTTCAACGAAACTGAGGAAAAACTGTGAGTGCTTATTCTCATTCTTCACGGCGGTTGTTTCAGTATTTCAGTCTTCCAAAGTCTGCAAAAAGAATTAAGAAGAGCTCGAAAGCTCCTGACCACGAGTTAGTCCTTTTCAATATTTCTTCATCTACTTCTTGATAATAAACGGTGATTAATATAGAGGTACTTTTTTGTAATTGGAAAAAAATAATAAAAACAATTTTATTTTATAATCTTTAGCAACAGATAAAAGAACCATTCTTTACAATTTTTTTATAAGATAATTTCAATCAAATGCTGACCTCGACTACGGTTAACAAAATCCATTCAAAAGTTCCAATTTTCGAAGAGGCGTGTGAATATTTAGGTTGATATTTCTCCAACGGCTCGAGTAATATCGGCCTCAAATACCTCAATTGTAGCCGGCTTGTCAATGTAGACTTTGGAATTCGCATAGCTCCAAAGGAAAAAATCAGGAGGTGTGATGTCACATGATCTAGCAGGCCAATTCACTGGTCCAAAGCGTAAAATGATTTGCTCGCCCAAATGCTTTCGCAGTAAAGCCATAGTTTCACGTGCTGTATGGCAAGTGGCACCATCTTGTTGAAATCACATTTCGTCGAGACCACGGTCTTAAATTTTGGGAACAAATAGTCCGTTATCATGGTGCGATAACGCTCACCATTCACAGTAGCATTCCGGCCATCCTCTGTTTTGAAGAAATGTGGGCCGATTATTTCACCGGTCCATAAACCACACCAAACAGTTATTCTTTCTGGATTTAACGGCAATTCTTGAGACTCTTCGGGTAGTTTTTCACCCCAAATTCGGACATTTTGTTTGTTCACGAACCTGTTAAGCCAAAAATGGGCCTCATCCCAATTTTGTAAGCTTTCAAAGAAAGATCCTTACGTAAAATCTGCCAAGTCGTTGAATACGCAAAGCCAAGCTATTGATAATGGTGACGAATCGACACTTCAGGGTCATCACCTACACTTTCCCCCACCGCCCCTAAATTATCTTCACTACGAGCTGAATGTTGTCTATTCTTTCGAGTTTTATCCAATAACGAATATTGGGTCTCAAACTTTGTGATAGCAGATCGAATTGTGCATTCGGTAGGCCGATTACGTGGACCGCAAGTCGCTCTAAGTGCCCAATACACATTAATCGGAGAACGCCCCTTTTCGTAATGAAGCTGAAAAATTCGTAGACGCTGTGCCGGGCTAAGTCGTTTATTGACATTATGAAATGTCAGACACTACTGAACAAGAATACCACTTGAGTTTACACGGCGCATGCGCGATCTGCAACTTAATCCCCACCAGAATGAGTACCTTGTAACGGTAAGATTCCCCGGTTCAGTTTAATCGCGTAAATTCGCCTGGAAGTCGGCGTAGGAATTTCGGTTATCTTCACCTTGGAATTCTGCGCGGTGCGCAGGATCGATATCGTAGCGACGTGGCCGATAATTTAGATCTAAATCGATTTCTTTTCCGTCCAAGAGTTGCTGGGAGAAACACGTCAGAGGTGTTATATTTCTTCCCGTGAATTTTAAATGCAAATTTTCGATGGCGGAATGAATTATTCCGGTAAGTCCCTCATTTTATGATCAGACAGGGTTTATTCGATCCTAAATGTCATGTTTATTTAATGCATTTAATTATTTTTTTGTGTAGATGACAAAAAGATGTCGTATAATTCTGGTCGGACCGCCATTTTTCACTTTTCCATTTGAGAATATCTGGTGGATCAGCTCACCTTCATTTACTTTGATATTGTACTTAACTTTATTATTCAATTTTAATTTCAATTATTTAATCTTTTTGTTTTCTCAGTGTCCACAGTTCTCTGAATTTTTAGTGTTGAACTATCTGCGCCATTGGGTTCTTTTCTGAACACGTGGTTATTTTTTCTTCTTTTAAAAGATTTTCGTTTGTAAAATGACGCATTTAGAGAACGATGGAAACTAAGAGATTTTTATCAAGTCAAAACTGATAAACCCGATTTTCACAGCCAAACCCATCGGGCTATGGAATTTTGTCGTCGACCTATCAAGTACAAAATTCATTGAAGATGAGAGCTTGTTGCCAACTTGCAGCAGTGGCGTACAGAACATTTCTTTGACTGAAAAACCACCTGAGAAGATAAATATCGAACGTTTCTTCAACTGAAAAACCACCAGAGAAGATAATTTTCCTGGAATCTCAGTATACAAGGATAAACAAGATAGGTTTCACTGAGGGGGATAGTGATTACCTGTGAAACATACATGACCGAACATCTTGTCAATTCCACTCAATTTTGACTGTACATTTGTAAATAACTGATATTTGTAAAAAGTGGAATAAATGACGACTGTTCAATTTCGAACTTTCATTGATTAGGGTAGAGGCATCAAAATTTCTTATCTGCTCTGTTGCTAGCCGGAGCAATATTTTTCCAAAACTATCTTACCTGCTCCCCATCGTGGGGCAAAAAAAAATTATCTTTGTTACAACCTCTAAATGAAAATCACCCCTTATAACGTTTCAAATGTTCGTCAAAATTCCTAAAATCCATTCAGTTAATGAACAACCGTGCTAAATTTCTTGACCATTTATATGTGTTTTTTCAAACCTGAACCTTCGAAAAATCAATAAAAACTGCAATATGCAAATTATTCGGAAATATGGGTATGGAATAATAATTAAATTCAAGAGTTTAGGTAATGTTCAACTGTAATCTCATGCGGGTTTTGTACACATTTATTACCTAGTAAGTTCCAATTCCTCCTTGATCCCCACCAGCGCTGTTATGTGTATAGATGACGCAACAGCCCACGTTACTTTCCTAAATCATATCACAAAATATTTCCCACCAGGGATGATATGCTCATTAGAATTCAACCCTGTATCGGTGCTATTAAATCAGGACCGAGAGGTGATATAAGCGAGAGACTCGTGCGGATTTCTGTTTCCGGTTGTTTACTTAGCGCATATTGGATAGATAATATATTTCCATTTTGATATTACATTAACATCTTGAGAAGTTTTTCATGAGTGCGGATACGAAGATAAACAAACGTGGTTGGGAGATGAGAAAAATGAATAACGAGATGTGCACAAAATGTAAATTGAATGACTGTGATTTTCTTCGGTGAAACGTGGTTCATTCTTCATAATGAAACATTAAATTCATTGAAAATTAACCACAACAATTTACTACTGCATTGAATCGTTGAAGGAATCAGTGATAGCCATAAACATAAAGAGATCACAAAGGAATTATATTCTTTGTAGACTAATAAACCTATGATAATGCCACTGATAATGATACTGATAATGAACAGAGTGCATATAGATTTGCCCCAATGTCTATAATAATTTGAGTGAAAATGGTATCAATAGTTTCGTGAGGACTCGCTGATCAAGGATCCGTGATCAAATTGATTCTGTCCATCTGTGAGCACTATTACGTCCGAACGGAATGAGCTAGAGAGCTGAAACAATCAGGGTAAGCCGGACGAGTTTATTATCAGACCAAATCCGTCCAATGATTCAGGAGTTATGAGCATCTGAACATTGTGTCCTCTATAACTTCCTGAATATCCAATAGGATCAAGTTGTAACTTGGAAGATAACAGAACTAGGTTGAGACAAATAGGCTAGCAAAATTTTGCAAAAATCCATATGCTAGAAAATTTGAGAAAAAATCCAGAAATAAACATTTTTCAATGTTTTATACCTAATAGGAAATTGGACGTATTCAAACGACAATTTGATGACGTATGGACATCTGAAGATATGATTATTTTTTCATTTACTTAAGAGAAATGACAAAAAGTCCGTAAGAAGCTGTTGCTATATGCTATCACAGATACATATTCGATTGACTTGGGTCGGACTTATCGTTCGGTGTCAGTTGAGGGAAAATTAAATGAAACTTTGAATTACTTCAACATAATATAGGCTGTCAGAATTCAGAATAGCGCTGAATCAGGTTTTTAGAAAAAAAAATGAAGCTTCGAACAAATCTAAGGAAGATCTATGAAAAGTTATCATTGATTGGAGATGTTGGTATATTCATTCATCGTGGCATTTGTATTCGTATGAAATTATCCTAGAGTCTAGAGTATGGAAAAAGACTCTCATAGATCTGTTATAGTTTAAATATTTACTCGCAAGTAGCTTAACATGAGCGCCAAAGCCATCTGATCTGACGTCACTGCTTTCTGAATTTTGCATCTGTTACTGTATGTATGTAGCTTTAAATAGTTATTTATGTACCTAGTGCGTTATATGGATACTAACGCCCGGAGGGCCTTTGGCCCGAGGGATGAATGTTGCCCGATGGGCGTTAGGATCTAATAACGCTCGTGGTGCATACAAGATTTTATTTTTCACGAATATATAATTTAATTACAATAAAATTCGATTGCTCCTATGATTTTTTTTTCCATTTAACTTTAGTAGTAACCATGGCATTTTTTAATATTTTGAAGTTCGTTATTGCTGTGATCATTTTATTAAATGAATGTCATTACTGTTTTCGTTGTGAAGATTTAAAGAAATAACAGAAATGAATAGCAATTTGCCAAATAATATAATTGAAAATGCAGCCAAAGCTGTAAATAATTCATTACCAGAAAAATCCAGACTCGTCTACAACAAGGATAATGAAACATTCCATCAATGGAAGATGAAAAATGAAATAATTGCTATAGATGAAACAGTGTTATTGGCGTACTTTCAAGAATTGGTATGCTATTTTATTTTTCATTTTGTTTATGTGTGGGTAATTTTTTTTATTTCAGTCTGAAAAATTTTGTCCTGCGTCATTGTGGACGAAATATTCTATTTTGATATCTACACTGATTGTCAATGAAAATATCAATAATTCACAATTCTCCCGGCTAGTAGCGTTTTTAAAAATAAAAAGCTCCTGATGAAATGAAATTCATTCATCTTCGTCATAAAGTAGTTCTAATAATGGGTGTTTTTGGAGGACTAAGGAGAGATAAATTGGTGAAAATGTCTATCAAAGATATAGAAGATAAGGGTAGCTGTTTACTTGTTAAAATACCCGAAACTAAAACTGGTATGTCAAGAGGATTTAGCACTGTAGAGGAAGTAAAAATAGGAGCTTTGGGGCTGGTCAGAAAATATATATCCTTGAGACCCAGTGGAGTGAAGAATCCTAGATTTTTCCTCACGTTCCAAAATGGTCGGTGCACCATCCAACCTGTTGGCAAAAATACCATAGGAAGTGTGCCTTCGATGATTGCCAAATACTTAAAATTGGATAATGCAAATGAATATACGGGACATTGTTTGAGACGCCTTCAGCAACTCTTTTAACTGGGGCTGGTGCATCATATGAAACGTTAAAAATACACGGAAGATGGAAGAGTGCATCTGTGGCGGAAGGTTACATAGAGCAGAGCATTTTTTCCAAAAACAAAACATCGACGATGATTGTGAATTCGGTAACAGATTCTCATGAATTCTCTAGCGGTTCTCTTGTGAACGAACTTCCAAGTACTTGTGGTCAAGTTTTTGCTCCTCAGGTTTCGAAAACATCAAGATTCACGATTGAAGAATTTTTCCGAGAAATTCGAAAACTGCACTTTTAATTTTAATCAAGAAAGATTTTGTTTTCGCTTGTTGAGTTGTCGTTGTTTTAGTATTAAAATTCTGCGAAATAAATAATTTCTTTCTAGCTCATTTTGCTTCTCGCACAACGAGCGGGCGTTATGATCCATAATGCCCGCAAAAATGCCCACGGGCATAATGAGTGTATTTATAGCAACCCTTTCTAGGTTAAAATACATATAATGTACAAGTGAAAAATAAAATTCATTTATCTCTAAACAGAAGTTTACAAGGCAGGAGAGGATAAAAATACAAATAGTTGATTAGTAACGAACGATGGAATTATCTGAAAATTCTGATAAGATGAAATAATACTTCTCGACAGATATTTCAACAGAACAGATGACCTCTCGTATGTATTATTTTTAGTTTGTGAATTTGTACGATTCTATCTCTGAGAAGTGAACCTAAAGAGTTAGAATATTTCGCTCAGAGGTGGTTCTACTTGAGAAATATTTGATTTTCTATGTACGAAAGGTATGTCGGATGAAAGCACAAGTGGCAGAACAAAATGAACGAAGATGGTACTTGCCGACACGTGTTTCTGATGATTGGCTTCGTCAGGGCAAGGTAACCTTCGGAATAAGGAGATGGTTAGAAGAGAAAATAGATAATAGGGGTGCACCAACAGGAGCGAGCGACCAATTTATGTCTTGAACACTAGGACCTCTCATTAGGAGGAAAATATAACACATTCACATGAAGAAAGCATATACAATAGTATAATGTAACTCTAACCCAGGATTGATAAAATTTGAACACTCAATTCATAGTGGAGATGCAATATACAGGGTGAGTCTTTGACCACTGCGTTAATTCAAACCATAGGTTCTTGAGATTAAAAGAAACACTTTTCCATTACGGTTTTTCCATATTCAGCTGCGTTAAAAAGTTATAAGCATTTTAAGTTTTCACATTGGGCAAATAACCCCTCTATAGTCCAGTTTAGTTTGAATGAAAAATACCTTCCACAGCATCTACTATTGAATCTGAATTGTTTAAAAACATTATTTTACCTCTTGAAAATGATTCACTCACTCATGTTTCATCAGATGAGGTTCATATTCAGAAGGAAGATACAAAATACTAATTTTCTGGTAAAAAGAATTCAACACCATAAACATAGATTTTTGTTGTTTCACCATAATTTCTTTCTAATTCAAGATTATAAACCATCCCTTTCTAGTGAGAATTTCCAAAAAACGCTCAGAATTATTGGATCTAATCATCAAACAATTGTTATTTTCTTCTTAAAATTTTCAAATCATTAAAACCATCATTTCTCGGAAAACTTCTAAGGCAAGAGGTTGTCACTGCTTATTTTCACTCAAAGCCAGAAAAAATCATCTATGATTTTCTAAACACTTATATTTCTGAAGTTTCTTCTTCTTGACAGAGACCAGTGAACAGGTCTATGAGGTCTCTTGATATCTTACTGTTGAAAATATGAAAAAAAACAATGGATGATGTCACTACGAATAATTATTTTAAGGTGACGTTACTTTGCTTGATGATTATTTTCTGTACTGAATCCCAATAACAATTTACTTGTATAGATTACAAGTATTCCCAGATTTACGTGTGGAATTATACGTGGTTGAAGAAACTGAGTATGATCACCTAAATTTGATTCTTTTAAATCAACTTTAACGAAAAATTCTTCGTTAAATCATTAATATGAATCTATTCTGTTCAGACTATAATTAATTACTGAATAGCGTAAATTTTTGTTATTTATTTAGCAGAGTATCTGTTTTAAATACGTTAACAAAAACATAAATATGGAATAACGGTTTCTCATAGATTATGTCAAATTTTAATTCCTTATCATAGAATATCCATTGATTACCGAACCCCAGGAGAGGAAATTTTAATAATTGCAAAGTTTTTTTTGAATGAAAGATAATATCTGTAACCATCTTTAGTTATAATTTTCCTCAGAATAACTAGAGTGAATTATTATCACGTTAAAATGTTATTATAACGTCTCTGTGGTGGGTACTTCCCAATAAAATAGTGTTCTATGGTTCCTTCTTGTTTTGATTCTGTTTGAAACTGTCAACAGTTATTTGTAGCTTTCTTCAAAAAAAAATTTGGAAAATATTATTGTAAGGATAATTTCGATAGTTTGAAATTATTCAATTCAGTATGAAATGATTATGATCAGAAAATGTATTCTATTCTAATCTTCTTTGTTTATGAACTTATAGCTTCCAGTTTCAATATTGATTGAATTTTATTTAACCATGCATCATAACAAACATTCAGAAATATTAAAATTTAGTCAATTTATATTATATCTTGAGTTTGTGAACCAGGTTAAATCGGTGTATGAAATAAAGATGTGAAAAAACTTATTTATACGTACAAAACAAATCTAGGAGACAGGGTTCGAAGTTTTTAAAACTCATATGAGCTTAATTTGAAGCATTCCTATGTTAGAATAGATATAATTTGATGAACCCTGAAAGTCTGAAGCTATAAAGAACCAGCTCTTTATAAGGACAAGTATTCAATTTAACAGGTCCTGACAGAAAATACATTACCTATTTCAACGGTCATCATGAAAATATAACGAAGTACCTATGTGAGTGATGGAAAACTATTTCTCTATTTATTATGGAATATTACTCGGGATTAAATATTAAACAAGGTGCTAGACATCATTAATAATGAATACAGCAATTGGCGATTTAGATTTTGTGATGAATGTGAGGCAAAAATTGTTCAGTGGTTAATTTAATCTATAGTGTTTAGTGGTGGAATCATGGACTGGAGAGATTTCCCCAACCTTTTGTAGAAATATTTAATAAAGACATAAAATATGGCAACATTGAACAAAGCTGATTAATGAATCATTTCAGCACAGAGTTGGATTTGGGAAAATCAGAAAATTTGGACAAAATTATATCGATTCAATCCCGTTCAACTTCAAATATCTCAAGAATGGTGCAATTTAGGAGAAAAGATGATGAATTATTTTATCTGCAAAAAAGACTAATGATTCCAGGAAGTACGAGATACGGACCTTTAGTTCAAGCGATCTTTGTTTTTCAAGCAATTTAACCAATCTGTACAGTAGCAGTGAGAAACCCACAAGAAATGAAATGAATCTATTGATGCCAAAATATGCATGAGTGCTATCAAAAACAAAAAAAAATAATGAGTTTATATAATGAGAGAATAATGAGTGAAAACATAAAACGAAGAAAAAAAATCATTATTTAACTTACAGAAGTTAAAGGGCAGCTGAATAGTAAAGTTATATCCTTTTCACGGAGTTAAAACGAAAAATTCATAAATAAATGAAATAGGGACGTTTCAAATAAAAAAAGATCATCTCAGAAAAAGAAACTGTATTTCCAGTGAAATCTACTACAACTCAATAATCCGTGCCTTGTTGACACGTCAGGAATTATCCATCAGAATGGAATACCTAAGAAGGTTGAGAAAAATACGTGATTTTATCTTGCTACAATTCTTTTCCTTTCTTTCATTGCAATATTGATCATTCGATTTGCTATGATAGACCACAAGGCTAGTATGAAAATGAAATGACACGACGGCTGTCAACTCGACCTTAGACTTAAAAATCGAATCTTAACATAGACCTCAGACCCTTTCTAGACAAGAGGGAATAAAATTACTTTTATTCCGTAACAGTATAGAAACTAGTTGATGACGAGATATTGTTGATGATGGAGCTCGTGTTGAATGAGAATATCATCTATCTTTATCAAATAATCATTCAACCAGTATAGAAACTGTTTGAATTCCATCCATACCAGAAATCAATGCAACATCTTCCAACCACACATCCCCTCTCGATATAATTTAATAAGCCCGCACAAGAATGGCAGTTATCTCATACCCGGCATGAACGTAAACGTCCCGGATGTGTGGTTAGGCAAGATTGGATTGATTCAATCACTTGGACACATAAACGGCATTCCGCGACCATGAATAAATGCCTACGATATAAGGGATGATCCGCCACGATTCGACCGTCTATCCATCAACTGCTGTCAGGTCAACAGTCAACAGTTTGTATAAATCGCAAGGCTCACTGATGGCGCTGTTGCTAAAGTAATTTAATGCAGGGTGGGATTAGGATACGGTTTGTATGAGTTCATCATTTCCGCTGAGTCACATCGATGAACAAGTATTCGTCTTATGAAGTATCTGCCAATGGCAAACCAAAAGTTTCATATTGGATATGGAAAAGTGCCCTAAGGTTACATACAGAAGAAAACATACGCTCATTTCCAATTATTATGTAGGTGATGAAGTGATTTTAGCCGGTGATCGATTTCGTGATCCAGGAGTCTCATTAGACTACTACCCTTTCATTTCAGTTCTCTAGATTCTAGATGATTCGTTTCTGGAGTCGTCCTGCCCACACATGGACAAAATCGCTTTAAGATAATACTATTGAATTTGTGAAGACTAATTGGAAAAAAATTCCTCATTAATTGAAACTTCTTGGTCGATTTGGCTGAATAGCGAACTCATTTCGTTAGGACGTAATCCTGGAGTCGGATGGACAAACACAAACGAATTTGAGCAAGCATTATTAGTCAAAGAGTCAGAACAAAACGATTGATACTACTTTTACGACGCGAGAATTGAGAATTGATCATGACATCGTTTTTTCTTGAATATTCTTGAGAATTAGGATACCGGTAACATGGTTTCTTAAAGGTCGTTCAGATTTGACGAACATTACACCTACCATAGATTATATATCAAAATCTGTTGATCGATCAATCATGCCTTAAGGCAAACAAGTTGATCCCATTTATATGTCACTGATATGGAAGAGGCTTTTGATAAAATACATCACGCATAATTTCATCAGATTTTGGTGTAGTAGGTTCCTTTCTAGAATGGATAGCTTCGTATCTGACTGGACGTGAACGATTGGTATTGATCAATGGTGTACGTAGCATCTGATACAATTCATGTTACATCAGGGGCTCCTCAGGGTTCAAACCTCGGCATCCTTCAATTTGCTATATATATCAACGAGATTTTGGAGTGCTTTCCTTTGTACACTTTTAGATCTGTATGCCGATGATATCGATATTCACAATAGAGTTGGTGGTGAACAGGACTGCAGGAGTTCACAGAATTACTTGAATAATTTTGCCGTTTTATACCCAGAAAATTATTTCGAACTGAACATTGATGAATGTAAACATATAACTTTCACGAAAATATTCGTGATTTCGCATTTCATTTGAATCAGTTATCTTTAGAGAAAGTAAATAAGGTGAAATACTTAGGAATTATGCCAGATAAAGAATTATCCTCCGAATACCATTTTGACCATATTGTTTCTGAGTATTTCAGAAGATTTCCTTTTGAGAATTTGGGACTTCGAAGATTATAAAAACTTTGTATATATCCATGGTAAGAAGTAATCTAGAATATGATTAACAGGTCAGGTCACCATTTTATCATAAATAAATCAGCCGAAATGAAAGAGTTAAAAGTCTGTTAAGTATTTAGATTATAGATTAAACCATGGCTGACATGATGAAAATTATAATGTATTGTATCATTGAAATATTACAAACTCATAGGTTTGTAATCCAGAAGGAGCTATATTGATTGAAGTTTTTAACTCAAAAATTATGAATAACATGTATTATTTTCCTTTAATCATGGATATCATATTGTGAGGTTTCAGTTTCACAACCATGAAAGCGCATTTTTCTCATTCCTAAACATAGAACATCACTCTATTATCGATCGTAATTAAGCGAAATATGCATTTTCAGAACCGGCACATCTATAATGTTGACATATACAATATAACCTTTTCTGTGTTCAAATGGACAATATTTTTATATCTCAAAGATATATGAATGGATTCCTTTTATTTTCTGTTATTTTTCATATCAAAGAGATCGCACTCGTTCTTTCTGCTGCTCTTCACATCGGAGTCCACTTTTGATGGAATGGTGATTCCATTGTCAAGTATTTCAAGATTATCTATTCATAAATATAGAGATATATTACACTCGAGTTAAATCTGGCAAGTGTTCAGCCCAGGTAGTTAAGTGAACGTCAATGTCGCAAAAGCCAATGGTGTTTCACAATCCATAGAATATATTTGTCCCAGAAAACATGAAAAGGATGCAAAATATCGACTTACCACCGAAAAAATCTTGCATATACTATAAGAATTGATAATATGAGCATACCGTTAGACATTACAACATACAGTGAAGTACGAATTATGTAAGTGCCTTTAAAGGAACAGCTAACCCCACACGATATCACCCTCTATCTCAAAAAGTTTCCTTCAATTTCAATTGCACCACCTCCATATTCTTTCATTTCGATCTAAACTTCAACACCACGTTAATATCCTATCTAATTCAATAACGGCCATACGTATGTATGAAGCGTGGTCCCAGACACGGTCTATTTCCTACCAGATATGAGAATTTAATTCAAACGTCAGTACAGACCGGATATTAAATCGAACCGCTTCTCTGTACGCCAGCAGACCATCCGATTGAGAGATTGCTGAATGCCAAGAACCTCTGTTGTGTAGAGAAACACGTTTATTTGTTGCTTCGCCTACAAACATAGATACATCTCAAGGGTTGTCTACTCTAATTCAATATCGGAGCTCAGGAGTTGAGATTGAATTGCCACGTCGTATGATATTTAGTCGGTTCTGCCATCCACTCGTATATTCATGAATGTTTCAGGCCAATATGATGAATTGGTTTTGTTGGACGGGATTCAGCAGAGATATTGATATCTGATTTGATTGAAATCCTGACTTTTGGGTGGTAGGGTAGATGAATATCCAACTGTATTTTTGTTTTCGTTATGAGATTGACGGATCGTGTTCAGGTGAAAGTTGTCTATTCTTGTGTACCGAAAGGATCAATATTTTACGTTCGGACATCGAGAACAAAACAGGTTTGCCATACCATTGGATTATAGTGTTTTCGAAGTCGATTTTATACTGAGCAGTTAATTATATAGGTTCATTATATCAGAAGCTGGGAAGCAGTATATATATATATATATATAGTACATATTATATATAGTACAAAGGATCATTTAATATATTGTAACACCGCAGGTGACATTAGCATTTATCGCTGAAAATAATTTCAGTAGTTGACATTACAGCGTATTGATTCTGTATCCAAAATCCAAAGAAAATCTGATGCCACTCGCCTAATTACAACTACAACATAATCCAAATTTAATTTGCAAATTTACGAATGACCGATTAGTTGATTTCTGAAGATTGCAGGAGCCAGCGACCAAATTATGTCTTCAACACTAGGACCTCTCATTCGGAAGCAAATCTAACACATTGACATGAAGGATGCATGAGTATGATGTAACCTTAACCCAGGATTGAAAAAAATTTAAACACTGTATTAATCGTGGAGATCTAATAAATTATCATCATCATCATCATCAACTGTTTATTTGTCTTAAATTTCCACAATTATAAAATGACAATAATGAATAAATACTAGACAAAAAGGACCACACAACGATTAAGAAACCGATGCACAGAAAAACCAGTGTTGCGTGGCCAATGGATAGATGCATAAACATACTGCATTATAAATCAAAAATTCACACACTTAAATATATTATAAATTTACATCTTGATCAGAAGATAAACAAATAAGGAAGAGATTTAACTCTTCATCAGAAAACTGCAATCATGCTGGCTCATGTTGCAAAAAAAATGGCACCTAAAAAAAAAAAAAAAAAAAAAGGAAACGGAAACGCGCGTCGAGTAGGGGGTAAGAACGGCGCTCAATAAGCCCAAACAATGGCACGCGAACACACAAGAACCAAGCACTCTATTGTACAGCCATCAATTCCATCAAGTCAATAGCTGCATCTCTTCCTCCCAAGACATATCCCCTCAACCTCTCTTCTGAACTTCCTGATAGGAAATTGCTTGATCTCATCAGGCAGATCATTCCATGCACGAGGAGCGACTACCTGGAAGGATTTGTGAAAAACTTCGGTTCTGTGCTGGGGGATAACGAATCTTTCAATATGTCTCGTACCGTACCGATGTGAACGGGCACAGAAAAACCGCCTCAAGTAGGAAGGCTCACCCGTCCCAAGAATTCGTCGAACGAAAACCAACATGTGCAAGCTTCTTCTGTTGTCCATATTGAGCAATAAGTGCTCATTAAAGTGAGGTGTTATATGTTCTCTGTAAGGTATCATAAATGAAAACCTCATACAGGAATTCTGCAATTTTTGTATGGATTTACCCGTACTTTGGCTCAACGAATCTCCATAGACTACATCCGCATAATCAAACAGCGATAAGACCAAAGAGTTACACAGATAATATTTAGTTCTACTTGACAAGGATGTTTTGAACCGATATAATTTCTTCAGACGTGCATAAGCCACCCTCAACCTATTCCTGACATGCACCCGGAATGACAAATCAGAATCCAAGTATACTCCCAAGTTTCTCGCCTCAGAAGCAATCGGCAAAAATGAGCCAGCCAACTGTGGTCTGAAGCTATTATTCACCGCAGTCACCCGAGACCTATTCACTCCGAAAATCATGACGCATGACTTGGAGACATTCAACTTCAAATTGTGATCAAGGGCAAACTGACCAATTCTACGTAAATCTTCGTTGAATCTCTTCTCACAATCTGACAAATTATGGAAATCAATCGGGGCGCACAATTGCGAATCATCAGCATACTGCCACAATGAAGCATTCAAAACAGTCCCACCCATATCTGCTACATAAATCAAGAAAAGAAGGGGACCCAGGACAGACCCCTGAGGAACACCGCGCCCACAAGAGACAAAACCCGACCTCTCGATGACTCGATCAGTATGCAACATCACACAATGCGACCTTCCGGTGAGATAAGATCTAAAAAATCCAACTGAACTCCGTGAGAAGCCGAAATACCTGAGTTTAGCCAATAACATTCCATGATCCAGCGTGTCAAATGCTTTACTGAAATCAAGAAGAGCCAAACAACTACCCTGCCCCCTTTCTATGCTTAACTTTATTTTGTCGATGATATCAACCAAACAAGTTGAGGTGCTGTAACTCCTCCTGAACCCCGACTGATAATCCGGTATAATATGGAAGCTATCAGTGAATGCAACAATTTCATTATGAATATGCTTTTCTAATATCTTGGATACTACTGTTAGGATACTAATAGGTCTCAAATCATCCAAGCTATTGCATCTACTTGTTTTAGGTATTGGCTTAATAATGGATTTCTTCCAGATGTTAGGGAAATAATTTTCTAAAATGCATGAATTTAAAATATTTAGAAGAGGTCCTTTACAATAAGGCAGGCATAATCTAAGGTCTTTAATTGAAAGCTCGTCCTCACCCACAGCACCAGAGCTAATCGAGTCAATAACGTCGAGAAGAGCAACCTCATCCATCAACCTAAACTCCAACTCACCAGTGACGGTTGGATGCTTGTTATTATGGTAAAAATTCATTTTGCTAGCAGAAACGGTACTTGGAACATTAGAAGTATTCGAAAAGTGTCTATTTAATTCATCGGCACTGGCAAGGTCAAATGGAATGGAAGAGGATGAATTCGACATCATACCAAGCTTATTCATGTGACTCCAGAAATTCTTTCCACTCGAGTTTGAAACCCTATTGAAATATGCTACCTTCCCACGACTAATAGCATGTTTGGTATAATTTCTTAATTGTCTATAGTAATTTAGCTTAGCTTCAGTGCGGAACCTCAAGTAATCACGGTGTGCCCTATCACGAATCCTCATCACCTGTTTGACACCCGATGTGAGCCAAGGCATGAAGGGCCTGTCAAAAACTTTTTTCTTTAATTAGGGAGCATGTGTATTTAGCAAAATATGTACATTTTCGTAAAAGATATCCAACTTCACATCGATTTTTTTTTCATAGTAAATCCGGTCCCATCTCATACCCACCGCGTCTCTCTCAAAATCTTCATGAACAATACTATTATAATTTCGATATTCAATAAATTCAATAAAATGTAGGAAAAGTATATCGGGTGACGAAAGCCAATCAGCAGAAACGCGTATCGGCAAGTACCATCTTCGTTCATTTCCTTCTGCTACTTGTGGGTACACCCATATATGTACCATATATATATTTGATCACCACGATTAATATATGGTTAAAATTTGTTTTTCTATTTATGTCCATATCTCAAATGATATATAACTCTGACACAGGACTAATAAAATTAAAACACTACATTATCGTAGAGATCAAATATATGTAGGAAAGGTATATCGGGTGAATCCACAAGTAGCATAAGAAAATGAACGAGGATGGTATTTGCCGAAACGTGTAACCTACGCTAGAGTTTTCTGTGAGTAATTCATACCTAGGAAACTAGACATAGGATTGAGGGTCAAATTACACAATAACATCAGAAGCATCAACTTATAATTTTTGCATTTGCCACATTCACTTGCACTCCCCAGGGGGGTCAGTAGGTACTCAGCCTGAATATTAAAAATTCATAAAAAAACAATCAAACGTGAGAATGCTATCATACTCTCGCAGAGTTATTTATATATTGACAAAAAAATAATTCAGTCGTTATCTCTGACTTGCAACCCCATGGGGAGCTAAAATATCGGCTTAATGATTATTCAAGCAGATTCGAATATCTCGAGAATTAGGCATAGAATCGACACGAAAGTCAGTATTTATTCTTCACTCTATATACACAGAATAACTTTGTGACTCATTTCCACTTGCACCTCCTGGGGGGGTGGAGGGGGTGCCGAGTCCCAGCCGAGTTTTCTGTGAGTAATTCATACCTGGGAAACTAGACATAGGATTGAGGTCAAATTACACAGTAACATTCAGAAGCATAAACTCATAATTTCTGCATATGCCGTGTCGATTCTATGTCTAGTTCACGAGATATTCGTATCTGCTTGAATAATCATTAAGCCGTTATTTTAGCCCCCCATGGGGTGCAAGTCAGAGATAACTACTCAATTATTTTTTGTCGACATGTAGATAATTCTGCAGGAATTTGATGGCATTCTCATGTATGGTTGATTTTTTATGAATTTTTAAAAATCAGGCCGAGTACCTACTGACCCCCCTGGGGGGTGCAAGTGAATGTGGCATATGCAGAAATTATGAGTTGATGCTTCTGGATGTTATTGTGCAATTTGACCTCAATCCTATGTCTAGTTTCCTAGGTATGAATTACTCACAGAAAACTCGGCTAGTCATGTTCCAAACGCTGAATAAGCACAGGAGTATTCATTTCACAAAATTGTTTAGTACTCTTTGCTATTATTTGTTATATCTATTCATATAGAGAATTTTATATAATTAGGGATTGCTCATATTGAATAAAAATATTGCATTGGTAGGCCAAGTCTTTCATGGTTCGAATGAACAGACTTGATAAAGCGAATAGTTTTGATGAGTTCCCAAGAATTTTATATACCTTTCATCAAGAAATTCCATACCAAAACAAAGGGTCAACTCTGTGTACACTCATCGGAGTCCCATATCTATTGTCCTGCCATTTCATCAGAATTGAATGAAATTCCCTTACCCTCCACGAAAATCGGAGTTATTATTAAATGTTCAAATATTGCCTTCATTGCTCCAATGAGTTATTATAGGTAGCTCGAAAATATTAGAAGGTCCCAAGATTTATAGGGTCGCATATTTGGGGGCGGATGCTTTTTATTATTCGAAGATTGAGTATGAGAAATTTACGACACAGAAGTATTCGTTAATATTCAGCTTCATAGCCGAATTAACAGAGGTTTGAGTTTTCTGCTATGCAATATCGGAAGTAAGTATCCCATTGCAGTGGTATATTTTATCCCTTCTTCAATATCGCAACATGGAGTGGCCCTTTTGGATGCTTTGGGGTAGCGGACAATTATGCTAAAGAACAGTGCTTGAGAAAAGCTCTTTTGATTATTTATGATACAATTGGAATGTGAATTACAGAATTTTATCTCCTTATATCCAAAACTCATCAAGCCCTTTGTCATAGCAGACTTCACGTATGTTATGTGCTTCTCTTGATAACTAATCTTTGAGCTTTGATAAAAAGCTATGTATTTCGATACGAACGGACCGGACATATACTTTGAAAATGACAGTTCCTGAATGAAATTTCTCTTGTGTTGTAGTTTTATCATATCAATACATTGATAAAAGTTGTTAACCATAAATTTTTTTGATGGGATTGTTTTCAAGGCAAAAATTAACTTCTGAAAAAGCAGCCAATATTTGAAAATTTTTTTCTATTTTGATCTAGTGTCAAAGTAGACTGAACTCAGAGACTAGATCAAATTTGTATTTATCTGTGGTCTTAGGGGATCAGAAGCGATCTTCATAAACATTGCTTCCTTGATTTGCCTTTTTGTAGGATTCTTTTCTTTGGATATGAAAATAAATATAATATGAGAATAAAAGAACATTAGGAGCTTTCTCGAATGTCAGAGATCGATAGATCGAAGTTAGTCCAACATGCCGTGAATGAGAATCACCAGAAAAAATGGAGCGATAAATCAATCATATCTAAAGAACAAAGATCTACAACAAGAAAAATCCAGCAAGCAACTATTATGAAAAATGTTTCTAATTCCATTACCATCAATTGAGTTACCAGAAGTTTGGAGATCCATTGTTTGGAATGACTTCAGGAAAAACTCAAACCACTGATTATAACAAATTTGATCTAGTCTCAGAGTTCTGTCTATCTTGACATTAAATGAGAATTGTAAAATTATCAGATATTGTCAGCTTTTTTAAAGGCAAATTTTTTGCCTTGAAAATAATAGATGTTTGTCGAAAAGTTGGTAGCAATAAAAGATGGTAGTTATTACCCAAATAATTATTCAATATTTGAATACATTGACATAAATTTAATTTTCGACAAAATAATACAACCAGAGATAGGATCTTTCAAAGTTGGACCAATTACTCGACCATTATCAGTTAGTCCCATAATCATCAACAGTCTGGCATACTCGTGGTATGGTGACTAGGGCTCCTGGCTTTCGACCTGAGCTCATCCGTTCGATCTGGACAAAACTGCATTTTCAGTCCTAGCTATATGTGGGTGACATTTTTTCAATCGGTAAACTTGAATATTCCGTCAAATATCCGCAGTAATTTTTGCATGACTTGAATGAGAAAATTCAGAAAAACACTGACGTGAGGTCAAGTGCTTTTATGTGCTTGTTCCAGAATGTTTCCCCGTACTGCGAAACAATGTTATACAAATATAACAGCCACGATGAATGAAAAAATCTGTATCTTAAATAAAAATTACTACTTTTAGGGTTTCTTGAGTTTTGTTTGAAGCTCAAATTCCCTTCTCCTGTAACTCAACTTAATTTTGCCTTATTGCATTATTTCGCTATAATATACCATTTAAATCGATTTTCCCCAACAGACACTGATTTGTAAGACCGACTGATATCAATCGAATTGATATATGTGAAAGTAGCGAGCATTGAAATATCTGATAGGCTCCTATTCCATAAGTTTATGAAAACAACAACATATTTTCTGATGGATGGAAGAAGCTACGACTATGAAATTTATGTATATGTGATATACCAATAACGTCCATATATGCACATTATTTTGTTTGAATAGGTCTGATATTCTATGAGGTATAAAGTAAAAAAACCCTTTTTGGAGGATTTTTTCATTATTTTCTGACGTGTCCAAATTAGAACTTGAAACGATCGACATTCTGGGGGTTATAGAGGAAAACAAGTTTCGGACGCTCATAACTCCTGAATCGTTGACGGATTTGGTGCAATACAAAATTGATATTTGGACAGTTAATCTATTCTGAAAATATGAAAACTCAAGCTCATAGCTTGCGCAGGATAGAGGGTGTCGAATATCCAAGTGATCCCTACAAGGGTATACGGACGGCCGCTTAGACATACTCTGATTCAACCTTGTATTCTTCATCAGGATGTCGAACCCAATCGATTGAGGCAATTTTTGACTCAAAAATTACATACATTCGTGTAAAACGATAGAACACTGTTCTTCTGAAATAAGCGCGTAAAAATTTTACTAGAACTGAAAACAAATTTCATGTAAACACTTTGTTTTACTGAATATTTACTTTTTGGGATATAATAGCATATACAGGGTGTTTGGCACATGGACCGTCAAATTTTTTTGGGGCGTTGGTTGGGTCATTTGCTACCTTTTCAGTCTTGGAACCTGGGTCCTTAGTATTACGGTTACGGAGGTATGATTTTTTTATTAGGATTTTCTAAATTACCCAAAATGTACCCTTCGAAGCCCCATAACTTTTTTTGCGTGTGCTTTTACATGCATTTTTTGGCGCTCTTGTTCACCCGAACAGAGTGCCTATCATTTTGCCCGAATGTCTGTAATTTTGGAATATCGAGCCGAAAATAGTCTCAATCGATTGGGTTCGACTCCTGATGAAGAATTCGTGACGAAAGTTGAGTCTGTCCGGCCGGCCGTATCCTCTCTAGCATCCAAAAGGAATCAGCTAGAGTTTTCAAATTTTCAGAATAGGTTAATTGTCCAAATATCTCGGTCAAGTTCGTTATTGGGCCAAATCCGTCGGATGGTTCAGTAGTTATGAGCATCTGAAATTTTGTTTCCTCAATAACTACTAGAATATCCATCCGATCAAGTTGATACTTGGAATGTTATTGAGGAGGCTGAAACGAAATGGCTTGCAAAATTTCGCAGAAATCGTCACGCTAGAAAATTTAAAAAAATCCCAATAAAAAAATTTTCAATACTTAATATCTCCTAAGACTTCATTTAGATTTAAATAAAAATCCGTATATATATTGAGGTTACCGATATCTTACTCATCCCCAAACTTCATTGTCGTAGCTTTTCCCCTCCTGAAGATATGATCATTTTTTCATGTGCTTAAGAGAAAAATAGAAATGTCATGAAGTCCGAGCTTTGTCATTGAAAGATTTGCCATCACAGATCGATATTCGTTTGACAACTTGCGGACCTAGATATCAGTGTCAGTTGGCGTAATATCAATCAAAATTTTCATAGAACTCATAGAGGTAGAATTCGATGTCGATGACGTTGTCAAAATTCAGAAAAGCACAGACGTAATATTAATCAAAAAATTTTTATCATAGAGAAAGAATTTGATGGCGTTGTCAAAACTCAGAAAAGCAATGACGTAAGTTTTTAGGAGAAGCATAGAACAAAATTTGGTGAAAATTATGAGTAGTTATTTTCAAATTGAGATAAAGGTTGGTTTATTCATTAGGCTTTCATATTTACATCACATTGTCCCATAGTACGGAAAAAGACTATTGTTCACCCGATCAGAGAGCTTATCGATTTGTTAAGGTTTGAATATTTACTCGCAAGTAGCTCAACAAGAGCGCCAAAGCAATCTGACCTCACGTCAGTGCTTTCTAAATTTTTATTGTATTAAGCCTACATGAGTGTGTGTTTAAAAATAAAAACGTATTCATTAGAATAGAATAGAATAATTTATTCATCCTGATAGACATTCTACAATGTATAGGACATGTCATTGTTACAGATAACACCACAAAATTAACACGTGGGTCTTTTATAAAAAAAAATTATGGAAGTATGAAAACATCTCCACTTCTATTGAAATTTAAAAAAAAGTTACAGCTATTACAAACTTAGTTTAATTTTAAAATGTTCTTTGGTTTATAACGTTGCTAACCATATGCTATTTACGTAAGTCAATAAAAAAATAATCCTGCAAATAAGGTTTTAGTCAGAGGAGTGAAAAAAGTCGCACCTAAATGAAAGTACGGATTTCGACACAACACAGCGAGCAAGGAAATTTTACCTGCCCGTTTTAGACGCGTGTGAACTATTATTACTATTTCTGTCCTTAGGTTGGATTGGGTTAGTCGCCGCTGACTTGACTCTACCGTCATTCGAGATTTAACTGTGTCTGCTGTTGGAAGTGTCTGTTGTTCAGTTTTTTAAATATGTTTTTTTTGTTTTTGTTACTTTTGTCGACTTTTTGTTGCTATTGTTTTAATATTGGTTGTTGATATACCTAATTTCACCAACGCTGAGTATGCTGATATGGTGATGGCAAATGGTAAGGCCGATGGTGTTGCTCGTGCAGCTCAAAGGATTTATCAAGCCAAATTTCCTGATCGAAGATCACTCCACCACGAAACATTCTCGACGACTTATCGACGATTAAGAGCGACTGAAAACTCAAAGAGAAACGACACGAATGCTTGTAGTTGGATCTTCTTCAAAGGCTTGAAGTATTTGATCGTCAACTGCTACATGGTGTTGCCTCATATTGACCCGAGGTTTTTGAAAATTTAAGTTTCCGGTCTCTCTTAATCGTCGATAAGTCGTCGAGAATGTTTCGTGGTGGAGTAATCTTCGATTAGGAAATTTAGCTTGATAAATCCTTTGAGCTGCACGAGCAACACCATCGGCCTTGCCATATGCCATCACCATATCAGCATACTCAGCATCAGCTCAGTTGGTGAAATTAGGTATATCAACAACCAATATTAAAACAACAGCACCCTGTATATTACATAAAAAAAATATATGGTGTATCAAAAGATTTGATGACACAGAAAAAAAAATTTTCGAATAACTCTCTTCAAATTGAATTTTCTTCATCATACACATTGGTTCTCCTTTCCATATGAATTATGACCATTGTCCGAACATCTATTATGACGTGCTTGGTAACATGCACAGTTAACACGTCTTAGTTAAGCAAATATTGTAAAAATAAATTTTTCAGAGTTTGAATAATCACTTGTAAGGGGTTCAACAAGAGCGCCAAAGCCATATCAGTTCACGTTAATGCTTTATGATTGTTTGTTCATTTGTGCTGGGTTTTGTTCAAGAATTTCAGAAGTTCACCTAACGGTTCTCGTTCACAATTTTCTGCATTTGTTCTTATGTCTATCCTTCTATCGTTTTTTGTATTTGTTCTGCATTCTTTCATTCCGTTGGTAAATTTCATATCTATTTTATCAAGAAGATGAACCTGGTCATTTGAGACCCTAGTGTGCTCTATATTCGAAAATTATAAACATTAAAGTAAAATGATATCTGTTTCACCGGGAACTAACGCGCAACAAGAAACGTTACAACTTTCAAACAGCCTATCCATTTTCTCGATATATCCATACATGCTGACCTGTTCATAACGTAGCATTCCTTGTTTTTCCGGGTCGAAGCAGATATCAGAAGGGATCGACGAGGGAGGCAGCAAAGCGAGTTTTGATTGAATTCTCTTATCTCAATTTATTGAATTCAGCGGGACTGCCGCCTGCCGGCTCGTGCGTTGTTACGGAAACAACGTGGCATGCCATGTTGTTTCCTGTAGTTACCGGAGGTTTTTCATCATAAACTGGAGGGGTTGTTTGTTTGCTGGCCATCGAAATATGTATAGTGTATATTGAAACATCATTATTTGAATGAAATATGCCATGTTGACTAACGAGGTAGTTATTGTTTGCATTTTCAAACCCCGATACAAGTACGATACAGAGTTACATCGGGATTCATTTTCAGGAATTCGGATACATGGTGAATGACAAACAATAATTCGCGATTTCAAAAAATATCAAAGTTCCATGAACTTTGTGTTTAATAGAAAAATAAAAGTGTTATGATGCTCTGTCCTTCTGCATTTTTTTGCGTGAATCGGGTACAATAGATTCGAATATTTCATTCCACTAACAATAACAATTCTGAAGTATTTTTTCCACATTGATGATGATTTTTGAGTAAATTTCGAGTAGAATTTCTCAATGAGGTTCCGAGAGTTTCAAAAAAGGTAAAACAGGGAAATTTGCTGTTTGAGTTAAACTCCAATATGCAAGGGCTGTTTGGAAGAAGGATTTACTCAAGTTTTGATTTCCTTAGAGCCAGTTATTGTGATATGTTTGAAAAAGACCCTTGCCGTGCCCTTGCCATCCACATCTCATGCATTACGAATTTTGAATATCGAGCCTACTTGAAAAATGGCTTCAATTAAATAAGATTGCTGAATCGACAAGGAATCTAATAATCTTATATTCTATCAAAATTGATCGATTATTCGAAAAGAATTTTGAGCTTGAAGTTGGCTAGAACTGTAGAATTATTATCGCTTCAAATTTTGTATGAAAACTATCTATGAGTCACGGATAAGAATTATCTTCATTTAACGGATGAATTCAGTATCGTACTCACTGGCATGGAGGGCATTCATAAGTGCCACAAACTTAAGATTAGAAAATCTTAGTGTTGAAGTGCAGGCATATGTAAGAGGTCTGAACTCCGTGGTAGGTATTGTTGAGTCCCATTCATACTAATAGCAAAGATTTACTTACAAAGATGGAGCACTCCAGCTTTTTTCTCGTCAACCACTCAATGACCTTGAGAATTCTATCGTTGAAAAAAGGGGCTGGACTAATAAGAGAAGGATATATCTCTCTCTCTTCTCCAAATTCGAATTTAAACCGCGAAACAATTCACCGGGTATTTCTGAAAATCATAGCAGATCCTTAATTCAATCAAAACCTTTGAATTAAATGGCATATTTTATATAACTTATCTATGAATTCTTTTCCCTCCATTCGAAAATTTTTAATGATAGTATGATATATGGAGTAAAAGTTATCGCTGATTTTGTATAGAAATCTAGAATTTCATTCCGCACGGGTTTTCATATTTGGATTAAGCTTTTTCATAGCTCTGCAGAGAAGTCTGGTTTGTAGATATAATGAGTGAAACCAAGAGAAGATGTTCAGTTAAGTAATGTTCGAATGTGAGATTCTTTAGATTTCCCAGTTCAGATGACCCTCAACGAGCCCTGCAATGGAAATTGGCCTGCAGCGATGCGACAATTCTGAGGAAACAGGATTTGCAGTGATCACTTCGAACCTTATTTAATGACTGGCCGCTACTTAAATAAAACGGCTGATCCTACTTTGAACCTGTTTGAGAGACCGAAAAGCTTTGATATAGGTACACAAACCGATGGAATAGGAATCAATAAGGGAATTCAAACATCTTCCACAATAATGGTGAACTGCAATGTGCAAACATCACAAAACATGAAAGCCGCTGCCACTACATCTCCTCATCAACTGCTAATCCAAAAGCTGAGAACTATCCCTTTCCATCATCCTTGCTCAGTTTCCCTATAAATATATATGCTAAATCTGTTTCTAAAAATCAGAATTTTTTACATAATGAAGTAGGCAAATGAATGTAACGAAAGGAAAAATAAAAAATTAGAAACCTTAATATACTGCAGCACAAATGATGTTAAGTTGATATTTCTCAGTGTTTTCTTCCAAAAGTTACCGTTCAACTGGATATCAAGTTCAGGGATCTGATCCCTTTGTATGTATGAATATTTTTATAGAATAGGAAATTGTTCTTTTATGTTCTGAGAATGCTCAAGATGGAACCGAGATAATTATATCACAAAGATTGATAATGCTGAAGAAAACTTGACTACAAATTTTTAATGAATTTCTTTAACTTTTGATGTAACTATATTAAATTAGTTATATAGAAAATTTCCTTTTTATTTGTTGCACTCTTGTTTTAGTCCATTATTTAGACATTCAATACATGAAAATGAAATTATTGTCTGGAATTGGTGAAAAATTGGATCAGCAAAACTCACAAACTTTTATGATTACAATTATTCGTCAGCTTATTTTGTGTAACTTTGAAACTGGTGAAACAATTCATAAGACAGAAATTAACTTCTTCGTAAGAAGTTTGTCATCAATAATCAAAGGACTTCTAACTTGCAAACATAATATAATGGTTCCATTAAAATTTTGATGAAAATATATAATACATTATTCTTACATTTTTGTATTAGAAAATACTTAAAAATTTTTAAGAAATGCTTATCAAACAATTTTCATCCACATATAATAAGATCAATTGAAAGAAAATTTCTTCTTCTCATACGATTTTGAAAAAGGATATTTCTTATTAGTTTGTTTACAAAACTGCAGTATTAGTTGAACAATATGTGGGTAACATTACTATTTAATTCGTCCATTGTGTCAAATTATATATTCCACAGGAAATAAATGTTCTGTTATTGAACTCTTCCTTATCGCGGTTCATTTTACCCAGTTTCCATTATTATTTTATCTGTGCTTTTATTCTCAATTAGATTTCTTTTTCATTTCTTGATTTGAGAGGGAAACCTGTCCTGCATAGGAATTAACATACAATTAAACATTGATTTGAAACCCAGATGTCACTTTTATATAGGATCGGTGTTGGCGGCATATGTATAATACCCGTTTTCTCATTGATGAAGATAAATTTTCAGAGAGAGGTTCTACGATTATTGATTACCTTGCCTAATTTTCGTCAGTAATCGAATTCGTTTAACGGATTTTTCGATCTGAAAATCAGTTGCATTTATTTAATTATTCGCACTTGTATCGTTCAATTGAAGTGCAATAATTTCTTTATTGGATCTGGCAACGACAAAATCTTCTTATCAACAGCCCGCACAACATCTTGTAAGTGTTATAATTCACATAGTTCTTTTATTTACAAAAGATTATTTAATTATTGCAGAGGGTTTTTTTTTACTTCACTTCGTAATACTCAGTTTAACTTCGTCCTGTTGTACCTTACCTGGAATATTGTTTTCTCTGCATTGGAATTATATCGTCGTATCTACCTCATACGATCGAAGTTTTTGGAAATTAGAAGCTGTGAGGAGAGTATTTGCAGTTGAGGATTGTTTGTATCTAAATGGAATGTTTGGCTGATTCTAGAATGTGTTGAAGCACTAGACCTGTTTGCACCGCAAAGAAAAATCTTGTTACCTTGGGAGCATCGAATGCCCAGTTATATTATTTCAAGATCAGGAAGGAAAAGGTCAGATCTTCCTAATTATTACTGAACTTTTATAAGATTACTAATTTCGTCGGATATACTTTTTTTAAATAATATTTCAATTTACAATATCTCAACTGACGGAGATAACTGTCAATACACATTTTATTTTTTTATTATTGTTGTACATTGTTGCCTTCATTATCGCTACGCACTTTTTATATATATCGAATTATATTTGTGAACTATATGCTTGCGTGCGCACGACAGTATACAGGGCCTGCCAGATAAATTGTGTTGATCGAATACCTATCATATTATTTTTATATTAAATATACCAGTTGTTTTTAAACGTTTATTTCGTGATTTCATATTCCTAATATCTGAAAGAGGAGAGTGTGATATTATTTTACAAAAATCACGTGGCGTCCATAATTAAGAAAAATATTAAGAGCTAGTCGGAGCATACCTCTCTCCTTATATATATTTAGAAAAAGATAACTGGTGATATTTAAATTGGCGCCCAACGTGGGGCCTTGCACCAATTGGCTCGATCTTATCGTGTATTGTACATTTTTATATATTTTATTGATTTTATTTATATGGTTGAATTTATTACTGGAATTCAATATTGTTGTTTCTGCTCTTAGTACTTCTGGATTCAGCTGAATATTCAAGTTTACCTTCATTATTATTTTTTTGGTTTTGGTAATAGATACTGGTAGACATATATACGTGTAAATTAAATTATTTTCTTTTTTTTGGGTGACACTTATCTTATTTTTTTTGTATCGGAGAAAAAAAAAATATTTTTTTTTTGGAAATATTTTAAGGTAATTCCAAAATGTCGAACATAAAAATGAACATCAACCATTTATTAAAAGACGAACTTCAATATGAGTTGAGTGTTAGGGGATTATCATTTTCTGAAACAACTACAGTGGAGGCCTTATGTTCGTGTTTGAGGAATACTTTTAAATTGGAGTCTATGAACCAATCTTTCAAATATCCGGTGTATGATTTAGATGTTGCCGATGAGTTGACAACGGTGAATACTAAATTAGGGGAACTTCGTAAAAGTCTGATGATTGGTAAGGTTCGTGAAGATAATATCAGATCCCGTACTTTACATTTAGTTCGAAGATTAGATAGAATTCCGGAAGATAAGTTAGACGGCGAAAAGGGTGAAATGAAGAAAACAATTCTTTCTGGAGTTGCTTTGCTTTTGGACTCTGTTGAGGCTGTTAGTGCTCATTCAGAGAAAACTCATGCTGAACTTGCTGGTCATTTGCTTTCATCTGATGAATGTTCCTCCGATTCATCTACAGGGCTCTCGGATTTTGTGAATTCGAAAACTAAAAGGATTTCCTCGACTCCTGAGAGAACTCAATGCGGTAGAAAGTGTGATATTTTGAAATGGAATATCAGGTTTTCTGGTGATTCAAAGGGTATGAACGTTAATAATTTTCTGGAAAGAGTTGAGGAATTGAGGGTTGCTCGTGGAGTTTCTGAATCATATTTATTCGATTCGGCGGTTGATCTTTTCGAGGGCAGGGCACTCATGTGGTATAGATCAAATCGAGTTAGCGTCTCAAGTTGGAGAGAATTGACAGACTTGTTGCTTAAACATTATCAGCCACCGGATTATAAGGCTAGGTTATTCAAGGATATTTTGTCACGGACTCAGGATTCTTCTGAGGGTATAATTGAATATGTATCATGTATTAGAAGTATGTTCCGACGTTATGGTGATGTGGCTGAGGATATTCAGTTGAATATAATCATTCGAAATTTGTCTCCATTCTATTCAACTCAGTTGTCTTCTGTAAGCAACTTACAAGAATTGGAAGATAAATGCCTTAAGCTAGAGGTGAAAAAGTATCGAGCTGAAACGTATGTACCGCCTTCTGGGCGTAAACAAAATTATGTTGATGCCGATTTTGCATTTGTTTCTGTATCAACTTCGTCTGGAGAGCCTTCTGTTTCTGCAGCTGAGAGTAGGACTTGCTGGAATTGTCAAAAATGGGTCATGTTCGACAGGAATGTACTGAGCCCAGGAGGTTGTTCTGTTATAGATGTGGTGAGAAGGGTGTTACGGTTCGAAATTGTTCTAAATGTAGTCGTCAACCTGATAAATCGGGAAACGTCAGAAGAGGAAAGTAGATTGCCGCGAATTTTCCTCTGATAAATTGGAAGCGGCGAGCCGTAACAAGATTATATTGGATTATATTATATCTCATGTTGATGGCGATTGTCCGATTTGTTGGTAAATGTTTCAGGTAGGTCTATGATGGGTTTATTGGATTCTGGTGCAACTCAAACTCTGGTAGGTTCTGTGGGGTATAAATTTTTGTTGAATTTAGGTTTAAAGTTATCTCCAGGTAAATTATCTTGTACTGTTGCAAATGGGGAAACTTGTGAGGGTATTGGTTATGTGAAAACTCCAATTAACTTAAAGGGTAAATTATGTTGGATTGATATACTTGTCGTTCCTTCTCTTGGTCATTTTCTCATATTTGGAGTAGATTTTTGGGTGAAGATGGAAATAATTCCGTGCCTAAAAGATGATGTCTGGCACTTTGCAAAGAGTTCTGATGTGGCTACGGTCTCACCGGCTGGCGTGAATGACTTTCTGAGTGAGAAGCAGCTTGATGTTTTGAATGAGGCCTTAGAATCTAAATTCAAGCTAATGGGTGATGGTCTTGGTTGTACTTCTGTGGAGAAACATAAGATCGAGGTTTTGACTGGTACTTCACCCGTAAAGCAGCGATGGTATCCTGTTTCACCTTTCAAACAAAAAATCATAAATGAGGAATTAGAGTCTATGATCAAATTAGGTATAATTGAGCCATCAAAGAGTTCATGGTCGTCTCCGGTGTGTCTGGTGCCTAAAAAAGATAGTACTTATAGGCTTTGTATTGACTATAGACGATTAAATGCTGTGACCAAGAAGGATGCATATCCTCTTCCTTATATATCTGATATTTTAGACAAATTGAGAGATGCTAAATATTTAAGTTCGTTAGATGTTAAGTCTGCTTTTCATCAGGTCGAGGTTGAAGAGTCTTCTCGTGAGTTCACTGCGTTTACGGTTCCTGGGCATGGATTGTATCAGTTTAGAAGATTGCCGTTTGGTTTGACCAACTCTGGTGCAACTTTTCAGAGAGTGATTGATAAGGCTTTGGGAGCTGATTTGCAACCCTATGTCCTCTGGTATTTGGATGATATAATCATTATTTCAAAAGATTTCGAAACACATCTCAGAATTTTGGAAAAGGTTTTCGATAGGCTCATCCAGGCTGGTTTGGTAGTAAAGAGGGAGAAATGTAAATTTTGTCTACCACAATTGAAATATCTTGGGTTTGTTGTCGATAGGTATGGACTGAGAACGGATCCTGATAAGGTGAACGCAATTCTGAGTATACCAACTCCTCAGAATGTGAAAGAACTACGTCGATTTATAGGTACTGCATCATGGTATAGACGCTTTGTTTCCGATTTCTCCACTATTATAGAGTCATTAACTCAGCTCACTAAACGAAATGTGAAGTGGATTTGGTCTGATGATTGTGAGCGGGCTTTTAATCTTATAAAAGAAAAGCTTTCCACTGCTCCAGTATTGACTTGTCCGGACTTTGAAAAACAGTTTATTCTTCAGACTGATGCATCAGCTTATGGCATCGGAGCGGTCCTGAGTCAAAATTTCGATGATGGAGAACGGGTCATTTGTTATCTATCAAGATCTTTATCACGCCAAGAGCGTAATTATTCAACTACAGAAAGGGAATGTCTGGCTGTTATTTGGGCAGTTGAGAAATTGCGTCATTATTTGGAGGGAACATTCTTTAAGATCATAACAGATCACCATTCTTTGTTGTGGCTGAACAACTTGAAGGATCCACAGGGACGTCTTGCTAGGTGGAGTCTGAGATTGATGCCTTTCACTTATGAAATGGTTCACCGGAAGGGTAAACACAATGTTGTACCTGATATGTTATCTAGATCTGTGCCTGTGGCTGCAGATGTCATTTCCGGGAAGGAGAGAGTGCATTACAGAGACTTTCTCGATTCTACTGATGCTTGGTATGGAACCATGTTGCAACGTTTGCAAAAACAACCGGAAAAGTATCCCTCATGGCGAGTAGAAGATGGAGTTCTTTTAAAGTATGTGGATCCCGTTTCTGCCTTCGGCATTGCTGAATCTAACAACTGGAAGATAGTGGTTCCTAAGGATTTCAGGCAAGCATTGATTAGAGATAATCATGATGTGGTCACTTGCGGTCATCCTGGTGTTTACAAAACATACTGGAGGGTACGCCAAAAGTACTATTGGCCTAAGATGAAAGCTGATGTGATACGATTCGTGAAGAGCTGTCAAATTTGTGCAAGATCCAAACCAGAAAATCAGTCACCTGCTGGTTTCATGGGGAAAAAGACCTGAGATTGCTGAACCATGGGAAATGATTAGCTTGGATTTTGTTGGCCCACTTCCTTCCTCACGTGGTTATAAATACATATTGGTGATTACTGATTATTTTTCTAAGTTTGTGCTTCCTATACCCGTACGCTCAGCAAATTCTAAAATACTATCTAAGATTTTGGAAGAGCAAATATTCATGATGTTCGAGTCCCTAGGTTTATAATATCGGATAATGGAGTGCAAATGCAGAGTAAAGAGTTCAAGTCATTATGTCAGAAATATGGCGTCTATAATATTTTCACCTCTGTATAGTCCTCATTGCGACCCATCCGAAAGAAGCAATGGTATTGTGAAGACCATGCTCCGTTGTTATGTGAAAGAAAACCATAAAACTTGGAGTGACCATATTGTTGGTATTGGTTGCGCTATTCGCACTGGACGTCAAGAAACGATAGGAGTGAGCCCATACTTCGTTAACTTTGGGAAAGAGTATAGAGAAAGTGGAACATCTTATGATCATCCTGTTGGTCGTAAAGTTTTTATGCCTAATGAATACGCTAACAAAAGAAAAAAATATAATGAAGCTCTTTTCGAAGATGTTAAGAAACGTTTATTTAGGGCTCAAGAAATAAATCGTCAGCGTTATAATTTGCGGCGAAGAAATGTTCAATTTCAGGTGGGAGATCGTGTCATGTTAAGAAATAAGACTATGTCTGATGCTACTAAGGACTATACTGCTAAGTTGGGTCCGAGATTTGTTGGTCCATACAAGGTGACTAAACGAGCTGGTTACTGTGCTTACCGATTGGAGGATGAAAGTGGTCAGGATAGAAGAATTTGGCACATCAAAGATTTAAAACCCTACATAACGGATTATGTTGCATAATTCTGCCTTCCTTTGTTTTTTCTTTTGGTTGACAGTCAATGATTTGGATGATGGAGAGTCTGATCGTCAGCAACCTTCCTAGGTTTGCTTCCTGAGGAGGAGAAGGGGGATTTATCGCGGTTCATTTTACCCAGTTTCCATTATTATTTTATCTGTGCTTTTATTCTCAATTAGATTTCTTTTTCATTTCTTGATTTGAGAGGGAAACCTGTCCTGCATAGGAATTAACATACAATTAAACATTGATTTGAAACCCAGATGTCACTTTTATATAGGATCGGTGTTGGCGGCATATGTATAATACCCGTTTTCTCATTGATGAAGATAAATTTTCAGAGAGAGGTTCTACGATTATTGATTACCTTGCCTAATTTTCGTCAGTAATCGAATTCGTTTAACGGATTTTTCGATCTGAAAATCAGTTGCATTTATTTAATTATTTGCACTTGTATCGTTCAATTGAAGTGCAATAATTTCTTTATTGGATCTGGCAACGACAAAATCTTCTTATCAACAGCCCGCACAACATCTTGTAAGTGTTATAATTCACATAGTTCTTTTATTCACAAAAGATTATTTGATTATTGCAGAGGGTTTTTTTTTTACTTCACTTCGTAATACTCAGTTTAACTTCGTCCTGTTGTACCTTACCTGGAATATTGTTTTCTCTGCATTGGAATTATATCGTCGTATCTACCTCATACGATCGAAGTTTTTGGAAATTAGAAGCTGTGAGGAGAGTATTTGCAGTTGAGGATTGTTTGCATCTAAATGGAATGTTTGGCTGTTGCCATGTTGACTAACGAGGTAGTTATTGTTTGCATTTTCAAACCCCGATACAAGTACGATACAGAGTTACATCGGGATTCATTTTCAGGAATTCGGATACATGGTGAATGACAAACAATAATTCGCGATTTCAAAATATCAAAGTTCCATGAACTTTGTGTTTAATAGAAAAATAAAAGTGTTATGATGCTCTGTCCTTCTGCATTTTTTTGCGTGAATCGGGTACAATAGATTCGAATATTTCATTCCACTAACAATAACAATTCTGAAGTATTTTTTCCACATTGATGATGATTTTTGAGTAAATTTCGAGTAGAATTTCTCAATGAGGTTCCGAGAGTTTCAAAAAAGGTAAAACAGGGAAATTTGCTGTTTGAGTTAAACTCCAATATGCAAGGGCTGTTTGGAAGAAGGATTTACTCAAGTTTTGATTTCCTTAGAGCCAGTTATTGTGATATGTTTGAAAAAGACCCTTGCCGTGCCCTTGCCATCCACATCTCATGCATTACGAATTTTGAATATCGAGCCTACTTGAAAAATGGCTTCAATTAAATAAGATTGCTGAATCGACAAGGAATCTAATAATCTTATATTCTATCAAAATTGATCGATTATTCGAAAAGAATTTTGAGCTTGAAGTTGGCTAGAACTGTAGAATTATTATCGCTTCAAATTTTGTATGAAAACTATCTATGAGTCACGGATAAGAATTATCTTCATTTAACGGATGAATTCAGTATCGTACTCACTGGCATGGAGGGCATTCATAAGTGCCACAAACTTAAGATTAGAAAATCTTAGTGTTGAAGTGCAGGCATATGTAAGAGGTCTGAACTCCGTGGTAGGTATTGTTGAGTCCCATTCATACTAATAGCAAAGATTTACTTACAAAGATGGAGCACTCCAGCTTTTTTCTCGTCAACCACTCAATGACCTTGAGAATTCTATCGTTGAAAAAAGGGGCTGGACTAATAAGAGAAGGATATATCTCTCTCTCTTCTCCAAATTCGAATTTAAACCGCGAAACAATTCACCGGGTATTTCTGAAAATCATAGCAGATCCTTAATTCAATCAAAACCTTTGAATTAAATGGCATATTTTATATAACTTATCTATGAATTCTTTTCCCTCCATTCGAAAATTTTCAATGATAGTATGATATATGGAGTAAAAGTTATCGCTGATTTTGTATAGGAAATCTAGAATTTCATTCCGCACGGGTTTTCATATTTGGATTAAGCTTTTTCATAGCTCTGCAGAGAAGTCTGGTTTGTAGATATAATGAGTGAAACCAAGAGAAGATGTTCAGTTAAGTAATGGTCGAATGTGAGATTCTTTAGATTTCCCAGTTCAGATGACCCTCAACGAGCCCTGCAATGGAAATTGGCCTGCAGCGATGCGACAATTCTGAGGAAACAGGATTTGCAGTGATCACTTCGAACCTTATTTAATGACTGGCCGCTACTTAAATAAAACGGCTGATCCTACTTTGAACCTGTTTGAGAGACCGAAAAGCTTTGATATAGGTACACAAACCGATGGAATAGGAATCAATAAGGGAATTCAAACATCTTCCACAATAATGGTGAACTGCAATGTGCAAACATCACAAAACATGAAAGCCGCTGCCACTACATCTCCTCATCAACTGCTAATCCAAAAGCTGAGAACTATCCTTTCCATCATCCTTGCTCAGTTTCCCTATAAATATATATGCTAAATCTGTTTCTAAAAATCAGAATTTTTTACATAATGAAGTAGGCAAATGAATGTAACGAAAGGAAAAATAAAAAATTAGAAACCTTAATATACTGCAGCACAAATGATGTTAAGTTGATATTTCTCAGTGTTTTCTTCCAAAAGTTACCGTTCAACTGGATATCAAGTTCAGGGATCTGATCCCTTTGTATGTATGAATATTTTTATAGAATAGGAAATTGTTCTTTTATGTTCTGAGAATGCTCAAGATGGAACCGAGATAATTATATCACAAAGATTGATAATGCTGAAGAAAACTTGACTACAAATTTTTAATGAATTTCTTTAACTTTTGATGTAACTATATTAAATTAGTTATATAGAAAATTTCCTTTTTATTTGTTGCACTCTTGTTTTAGTCCATTATTTAGACATTCAATACATGAAAATGAAATTATTGTCTGGAATTGGTGAAAAATTGGATCAGCAAAACTCACAAACTTTTATGATTACAATTATTCGTCAGCTTATTTTGTGTAACTTTGAAACTGGTGAAACAATTCATAAGACAGAAATTAACTTCTTCGTAAGAAGTTTGTCATCAATAATCAAAGGACTTCTAACTTGCAAACATAATATAATGGTTCCATTAAAATTTTGATGAAAATATATAATACATTATTCTTACATTTTTGTATTAGAAAATACTTAAAAATTTTTAAGAAATGCTTATCAAACAATTTTCATCCACATATAATAAGATCAATTGAAAAAATTTCTTCTTCTCATACGATTTTGAAAAAGGATATTTCTTATTAGTTTGTTTACAAAACTGCAGTATTAGTTGAACAATATGTGGGTAACATTACTATTTAATTCGTCCATTGTGTCAAATTATATATTCCACAGGAAATAAATGTTCTGTTATTGAACTCTTCCTTATCGCGGTTCATTTTACCCAGTTTCCATTATTATTTTATCTGTGCTTTTATTCTCAATTAGATTTCTTTTTCATTTCTTGATTTGAGAGGGAAACCTGTCCTGCATAGGAATTAACATACAATTAAACATTGATTTGAAACCCAGATGTCACTTCTATATAGGATCGTTGTTGGCGGCATATGTATAATACCCGTTTTCTCATTCATGAAGATAAATTTTCAGAGAGAAGTTCTACGATTATTGATTACCTTGCCTAATTTTTGTTAGTAATCGAATTCGTTTAACGGATTTTTCAATCTGAAAATCAGTTGCATTTATTTAATTATTCGCACTTTTATCGTTCAATTGAAGTGCAATAATTTCTTTACTGGATCTGGCAGCGACAAAATCTTCTTATCAACAGCCCGCACAACATCTTGTAAGTGTTAGAATTCACATGGTTCTTTTATTTACAAAAGATTATTTAATTATTGCAGAGGTTTTTTTTACTTCACTTCGTAATACTCAGTTTAACTTCCTCCTGTTGTACCTTACCTGGAATATTGTTTTCTCTGCGTTGGAATTATATTGTCGTATCTACCTCATACGATCGAAGTTTTTGGAAATTAGAAGCTGTGAGGAGAGTATTTGCAGTTGAGGATTGTTTGTATCTAAATGGAATGTTTGGCTGATTCTAGAATGTGTTGAAGCACTAGACCTGATTGCACCGCAAAGAAAAATCTTGTTACCTTGGGAGCATCGAATGCCCAGTTATATTATTTCAAGATCAGGAAGGAAAAGGTCAGATCTTTCTAATTATTACTGAACTTTTATAAGATTACTAATTTCGTTGGATATACTTTTTTTAAATAATATTTCAATTTACAATATCTCAACTGACAGAGATAACTGTCAATACACATTTTATTTTTTTTTATCATTGTTGTACATTGTTGCCTTCATTATCGCTACGCACTTTTTATATATATCGAATTATATTTGTGAACTATATGCTTGCGTGCGCACGACAGTATACAGGGCCTGCCAGATAAATTGTGTTGATCGAATACCTATCATATTATTTTTATATTAAATATACCAGTTGTTTTTAAACGTTTATTTCGTGATTTCATATTCCTAATATCTGAAAGAGGAGAGTGTGATATTATTTTACAAAAATCACGTGGCGTCCATAATTAAGAAAAATATTAAGAGCTAGTCGGAGCATACCTCTCTCCTTATATATATTTAGAAAAAGATAACTGGTGATATCCTCAAACGTGGTAAAAAAAAACCAAAGTAAGGAAGTATTTGCCATTACTGCGTCAGCAAGTTATAGATCATATTCAGAGCTTTCCACGTGAGGAAAATCACTACAGTCGTGAAAAATCCATACAAAAGTTCTTGAGTCCAGATTTAAATCTCAACCGCATGTTTTTGGCATACAAGAAAAAAATCCTAATTCAGTAGTGACTTATAAGTAATACTCCATGGTATTCAAGAAAGATTTCCCAAATCTCAGATTTGGGCGGCCTAACTCAGATACATGTTCGAAATGTGATCTCCATCAGAATAAGATGAAATCTATTCCATTAACCAATCCAAAGCGGAGACAAAAGACCCAAAACTAGAATTGCACCATCGCAAGGCGGAAAAAGCGAGAACCACAATGAACACCGATATTGCTAACTAACAAACTATTGATAGTGAAACTAACACTATTTCAATGGATTTGGAGCAAGTTCCTTTTATTTCGACATTGACTCATTCGGAAATATTTTACAGTCGGCAGTAGTCCTATTTCAACTTCGGAGTTCATTTGTCAGATACAGATGATGCGTTTATGTGCATATGGGATGAGTCTATCACTGGGAGGGCTGGAAATGAAATAGCGTCATGTCTGCTGAAGATATTTTCTCATCTCAAATTTCCTGAAAGAAAAAAAATTCTGGTAGTTTGGAGCGACAACTGTATTGGGCTAAACAAAAATAAGATATTTTTAATGATGCTCATCTACCTAGTTTCCAAAGGCATCTTCGAAAAGGTCAAGCAAAAGTTTCTAGTAAGTGGACATTCCTACCTCACTTGCGACAGAGATTTTGCCCAAATAGAAACAAAAAACGTGTTACAAAAAATTACACCCCCGAAAATTTAGGAAAGATGATAGCCGAGGCACGCCATCACAGACCTTTCGATGTAGTATATGCAGAGAAACGATTTCAAGAATTTTCAGAGCATGGCAGATGAATACCTTAATACAACGAAACTGCAGATTTCTCAAGTAAGTATTAAGTAAGGATTAAAATTGAACAAGGACAAGAAACCTTTGTAAAAACCAAGAAGACCTTTTCTGATTTGGAGCCATGGACAACTTGTAATGTCCTGAAAAAGGGCAAAAGGTCGATTGACATTTCGAAGCAGTAGTTCCCGATATTAACTGCACAAATCGCATTTCAACAGAGAAGCTTGAGGATCTCAAAGCGATGATAGAATATATTCCATTGAAATATATTCCCTTCTATGAGGATCTGATAGCAAGAACGATATCAGAATAGAAGGTTTCTCTGGACATAGACCCTTTTTACTTTCACTAGCATTTATCATGTTTAATTGAGTTTTTTCAGGTTAGTTTTTGTTTTCTTTGTTCAACTATGTATGCAGTGTTATTTCTTTCTGTATTCTACACAGAATAAAAGCATCTAATGTTTTTTTTAAATTTTTCTGTATGTTCTAGACATATTTTATGTAATAACTCAGTTTGAATTTTTTGGTACTTAGACCCCTCTTCAATTTATTTTGTTATATATATCTATATATATGTTTATGTATAGAGACTTTTATTTGAGTTGATTTTATTCAGAGAGTTATATTTGATTTCACATTTTATGACTACACCTCCCCGTGGTTCTTGCCGGACAATAAATTGAATTAAACATCATCCAATTTGCTTTAATCTGAATTTCCGATTTTTATTTGTATTCAATTTATTGACTGAGTAGGGCATACTTCCACCCTTTTTTCAGATATTCATCGGAAATCACATTTAATGACATCAGCAAATAAAATGGTACGTTCGAAACATCGTATCTCTCAGTTAAGCGTATACCTCTCAGACATCGTCTTTTGAGGCGTTGCCGCTTCAGTTGCCGGGCCATGTGTTGAGACGGCCGTGATATGACAAACTAAAGCCAGGCGAGCAGGAGTACGAACACGAGTTGTGTAGACTCGTATACGCTTTTGGAAGTTCCAAGCTGCTTTCTAGAGCTGAAAAAACCTGTTTAAGTAAGATTTTTGAGAAAGATGCATCAACATAGCGATGTTAATCAAAGCAAATTTTATGAGCTGAAACTTACGAATATGTTTCAGTGTTGTGTGCATTTTTCCCCTCTGTCATCTAGCAAATAGTATCATTAAGAAAGTTCTTGATATTGCACCTATTAAATCGAAGGTACGTGTACGATCCTGTCTCCTTGTCGCCGTCAATATTCATGAATGACAACATGAAGAACCAAATGCGTAGACCACACATATAATATTTGAATATAATAAATTATTATATAATGTAATATTTGATATGATGAATAAGATAAATTAATTATGAATAATTTAGAAAAATTCAACAATCCTGGGAATAATCTAAGAAAATTGGAAACTAATTTTGGAATCATTTTTCCGAATATAAATTGGCTTAACACAGTTACAGAGACAGTGATAGATACGAGTTCAAACCAACAACTCAGAAGTACGGTTAGCTATAATCATAAATATTTATATGTTTACATCAGTTATTCATTTGAATGAATCGGTTTTTCAAGAGGATAATTTAGATATTGAAAAACTTCAAAATAGAAGCTAGGATTGAATAGATGGATACTTCTTACCCAGGAGTGCTACTTGATCAAATTCACAGAACTTGTAAAATAATAGAGAGGATTTAATTGAAATTTGGCATAGCGAAGAGTTGTGTTGATATTCAATTATGTTAAATGTGAATTCGAATCCTTTTTTCATCTGCAGTGCAAATTTGTAGAGAATAAGAATAATCAGATTTATGGACATAAGAAGGGCGTCAGGACCTGTCTCGATATCACCACTTTCTTCTGCACAATCGCAGAGTGGACATTTCGAGCTATCCACTTGTTGTTGGAAGGTGTAATTTCTTGTAGGACTACCCTTGAATGCAAATACTGTTCCCTCCATCTGAGGAAACAGGGATCCTTGAGTGAGATAATTATTGGATGCCGCTTTATCTATGCCCTCCTGGTGAAAGCTCGCCTAAAACCTTCCACGCAGTTGTTTGCATTGCCATCTTTGTGTCAGAGCATCCATCGTATCGTCACCAGATTAATTTGCATTGTGTGTGGTGTGAAAATGGCATTTCTCTGTTGTGTTACCCATTGGTGGACTGGTAAGTGTGTTTTTTCGAAACAGATCTTTATTTCAGCTTGTTATTTCAGGCAGGCTTTCTCTATGCAGCTCAGGCCTCTTCCTCTCTCTTTTTGAGTCAAATACAGTGACCATGATAGCACCCCAGCTTTAAAGAGGAATCATGGTATTGCCCATGATCTTGATCTTAGCAAAAAACTTGGTCAAAATAGAATTGAGTTCTCTTCTCTTTTCAACCTATTTTCTGTTCTCTTGTTATTTTGTTTCAATTGTTTGTTGTATGCTCAGAAATTCGTACCTTTCTTCTGTACTGAGATTTATGATTTCCGCTCCGTCTCTCATTCTGACATCTTCCTCCATTATTATATTTTGTCTCTTGATCTCAATTGCTGCACACTTATCACGTCCTTTACTCATATCGATATCCATGCTGAACTGTCTGACTATCTCTAGAAGCGGCTCTCCTGGCATACAATTTTAAATCATCCTTGTAGAAAGGTTAGGTCATATTTTTCGTATTCGTGAACAAATACCCATAGCTGGAGCGATTGAGGATGTTACTCAGGGCGTTGTGGGACAAGCAGAACTAGGAAAAACTCAAACTATCTCCCTGAAAAATGCTACTCTTTATTTTAATCTCACTACCAGTTGATGTTCCATTCACCTTTCAATCCGTGTTGGCAATGTGACCATCATCGTTCTGAGAATTTCGATCACTTGTCGCTCCACGCCATATTTTTCCAGAACTTCCAGTAGCCATGAGTGGGGCACCGAGCCGTAGACCTTTTGGTCTATGCCACAGCTAAGTTTTGTTCTTTTTCTTCACCTGCTTAGTAATTGCGTTGTCAATTACAAGGTAATCTTTACTGCCTCACTCTTGATCTTAAACCCATTCTGCTCCCACGCCATGGTGGTGTCATTTTCTATGTGAGAACTAATTTTGTGGGATAACGTTGAGGTGATGATTTTATAAGCTGACGATAAACACGTTATTGGCCTATAATTCTCAGGTAAGGTCAGATCTCCCTTTTTTAGCAGCAAGTACGTTATTCCTTTTATAGAGTAATCTGGGATGATCGTAGGATCGTCTAGTGCCTTTTCTAGAAGCCTGGCAATTGGCTTGTGTGTGGAGGGTATTGATTTCCAACAGTAGTTATGGAGACTATCGATTTCGGTTGATGCCCAGTTCTTCATTCTTCTTGCGCTGTTTCTGATGTCGTCTGTAACTGACTCAGTTGGCATGGCGGGCTGATTCCAATGGTTTCCCCTTTCGACGCCAATCCATGGTGCAGTTTTGTTGTGGTGTATGGTTTGTGACCATATCCATGACCAGTAGCTGTTCATTAACTCCGTTGGTGGAGTGAATGCCTATTCAGGCACTTTTGGTTGTTTGTAAACAGGTTGTTCTGCTTATATCTGAGCGTCCTCTTGCGATATCTCCTTATTCGATTTCCAAATGCTGTAGCATTTTATTTGAGCATTTTTAAGAGTGTTTGAAGCTTCATCTTGTATTGCGAATCCCTTTCTTTCAGTTGAATGAGCCGCTTATGAAGTCTCAGCTTTATCTGTACTCTTCTACTTAACTTCTGGCTGTTCAATGTATGTTGTATGATTCGTATTTCTTGCGTTAACGCTATGATCTTCTTTTCTAATCTCTTCTCCGATGATGGTTTCTGCGGTTGCTTTGTGTTAATCCTTCAGTACGATCAAATTCGCTGTCATTGCTGAATAAAAGACTTTGTGACACATCTGGTTGAACTCCTCAGAATCTGTAATCTCGCTTTCCAGAGTTAAGTTGATGGGTTTCATTGTGCTTCCTGCTTCTGCGTTCACTTTTATTGGGGATATTCCCGGTCTGTTCTCTATAGATATAACATTCCATTTTATACTGATCTCATCGTATACGGTCTTTATCTCACGAGTAGATTCATTGGGGACTGTTTCGAGCTCGAGAGGTGTATCTCCCTACCTAACCACATTTTGTTCTCGTAGTGGGTGACTTGCCATTTCGTGGATGCTCCTCTGGATGCTTCTCAGTTCTGTTCTTTATATTTCTGATCTGAGCTATAAGATAATTGCCAGTAAATGGCATGTCTGATGACATCCTAACCCACTTTTCTGTCAGCTTGTTTGCATATTTTTTTGTGTGGTCTCACCATCTATCACGGTGAAGTAGGCGCTTATAATATTTATATTTCGTTCTCTAGTCCAGCGCTGCCTATCCCGTGTGCATGGTCGAGCGGAAGCCCTCAGATCCAAAGATTCGGAGGATTCCAAGCTGCGTCCTAGCGTGATCATCCTATTCGAGGTGCTAGGCCTTGTGGTTCCAGTTTGCGTAGAGGCGCCAGTCGCTCTGCCTTCTTACGCTATGGCCTGAGCCGGTCTTCTTCTAGTAGCCTCCTCCAGAGGCTATATCCGAGGCGTTTTCCTTACTGTCGGAAGCGTTTTTTTACACAATGTGAAGGTTGCTAGCCCGGCATATTGGATGACTCAGGTATGCGGGATCGTATTTCCCCTATTCGGAGGAGTATAAACACGAAACTGATACTCGAGAGAGACGTCTCTCTGGATAAATGAAAACTACAATTATATCGATTTTTGAGAACGGAAAAAAAATTTAGATAGCAATCATAGATCTACCTCCACTTTCAGTCATTTCTGAAAAATTTCCGAATCAATCATAAATTCTTAAATTTTTCGTCTTCAGCATTAGGATAGCGGCAACATGGTTCTTTAAGGGCGGATCTGTTTTGACGCATCCTACTCCTCATATAGATTACATTATTAAAATTCCTTGATAAAGGCATATGAGTTGTGCGGGTACAAAATTAGAAATAATAATAATCACCCGCTTAATGAAGGGCAGCGCACTTCCTGAGTCGCTGGTTATACTATAACAGTAGATCCAAAAATTATCTTTGGTAGAAAAGATGTTTGCAAGGTGAAAAAAAAACAAGTTTGTAGTTATAATAGAATTATGTATTCACAGATAAGAATAGTTACACAATGTTCGGCACTTGAGTTTACACTCACAGAAGGAGATTTTAGGTGTCTATAATAACCAAGGATTTGAACCTCTTTGCTCAATCTTGGGCACTTCTGGTGATATTAAATGATAAAGAGATCTGACCTTATTTGTTGTTTGGAGTTCACCACAGCTCTGCTTCAATCGTCGAGGGTAGATTTCTCAGAATAAGGTGCAGGCACTTTGGATAAAGCTTTTCAAACTTCCACTGATGAATTGTGCCTTGGCGATATGTAATTGCGTCACAGGTTCACAATTCGCAACCTTTTTCTTTTACGTGGAGAATTTCAACTGAGTAATTCAAATACACAATGAACTAGGGTAGTTAACTGACGCGAAAACAGATTATTTTGAGAGATCTTTAGAGGAACTTGTAGTTCTGAGTGCCGTTATAGACTCGTGAAAATAAATTGATAAAGGAGAACTTACTTGTAGTACTGTACACGAGAGCGTCTAAAAAGAGAATGAATTTGAATAATTGAGAGAGGTCGTACAGGTAGCTAAGTTTAGGGATTTCCGAAATTCCGTCCGACAGAAGGCATTCTTGGAAGTAACGGCCGCTACCCCAAATTCCAAGAACGGTCCTCTGTTGCGAGAATATCGCAACACGAGTAGAAGTTGATGCCATTTATACTGATATCCCAAAGGTTTTTGCTAAAGTAGGTACATCACGCCACCTTACTCAGAATTGTGTTAGATTTTTGTGTTGTGTGTTCATTTCTTGAAAGGATAGCTTCTTCTATGACTGGACAATACCTCAGGTAGGAGGTACAATTTTGGAATTACTCCTGTATAAGACTTGATATACTTAGTAAAATTGTCGTCCAAAGACATTTGCTCTGAAAATTTTGAATGTTGAATAGATTAATATGTAAATATTAGAGTAAGACATTTTGGAAGAATGTGGTCGTCTTTTCAAAACCATCTCGAACCAATTCAAATTATAATTTTTTTCGATCCTGATCATCTCCATCCTGATAATCTAATGTGAAACCGAAACGAAAAATCCTTGTATATTAACGACACTGAATAAATAAAAGTCTCTGCAGATTTGACGTGGAATTTTCAATATGGCAAAAGATTGAATATAGGCAACGAAGAGATATTTCTCATACCTTTTACTGCCGAACATATATTATTATTCAAAGCTATACGATAGTAACGATTAAAATGCAAAATTGTTCATTCATGGAAAATAAATTTGGATCAGAGGAAGAATCTACGAGCACTAGCCACGCTCTGCTGGTATTTAAAACATTTCACTAATGCGTTTGCTATTTAGAAATACATATATCTCTTTTCGAGTTAATCCTGCGCTTTTAAATTCGTTTTCCAGGGTTCGGTTCAATGGGGGTGTTTCCGTGAACAAAACGATAAATGGGTGCAATATATTCCAATGAATACAGTAACGTTCCTAAAATGTAATTTTTGAGTAACGTCACCGATTTTAATCATTGAAAAAACTGCAAAAAGTCGTTAGTTTGATTTATGATCGATGAAACGTTGCAAGCGACGTCATTGTCATGAATACGATACCGTGAATATAACATCAATACTCAGTTTCAACGTAACGTTGAATTTTCGTTGATGAGATATTAATTCTTAACGTTAATGATCCTAATAGAGTGCGACATATAATGAAATTTTCAGTTTAAATGGAAAGATAACGTATAATTCAGGTATTGAATTAACCGTAATTCTGTAATGAACACCTCTTTCCAACGTCCTAGTAGAAGAGCGGCTTTCCACCGACGAAGAGGTGTTAAAAAAAAAATTGAAAATTAAAAAAAATTGTTAATTTAGAGTTTCTCCTGACGGGAGAAATATTCAAGGTTCGGCACGGCGCTAGAAAGGACGAGTCTTCAGTTCTTCAGATTAGGGAACTCAATAAAATTCCTGAATAACAAAAACTAATTTATTCGAAGAACACACAAAAAAACAAAATGATAATTTTTGCAAGCACAAAAATAATTAAAACAATTTCTGACAAAATGTTATTGGAGGTTTCGGACTATGGACTTCTGACTGTTTATAAAGTTTATATCTGACCCTTTTCCTTGGACTTCTAAAACGGAACTTCACTAGCAAAATTTTGAACTCACTCAATTACAACACAATTAGGTACTATTTTTTTAGAATTTTACAGAATGATTAACTTTTAAGTATTTAAGTGTTTTCCTGGTTACCAATCACGTTGAACTGACTTTCCATTCCCTAATTTTTCCTAATATCCCTTTGTCCGTGGGCGTTATCGAACATAATCCGGAATTCCCTAATTTCTCTTAATTGGTGCCCTTCTTTTCGATAGTTCGAAATTTACCCCAACTACTTCGAAATCTAAGTTTCATTGACTTTAGTCAATTGAGTCTCTCGATATAAACCTCTGATTGGTCTACCGATTTAATTTTAATTTTTACTAAAGATCCACCTTTTTCCCATCGTTAATTCGAAACCATAAGCCCTTAAGGTAATAAATATATCATATGTCGAACTCCCCTAGCTAAGTCTCAAATTTCATTACGTCGTACATCCATCAAGATTTCCATGTAGCGGATCAATAAATTTTGTTTTAAATCTTAGGTTTTATGATTATTGGTGTGATATTTTTGAGAGGTTTATTACGGTCTGGAATGTCTGGGAATTTCAATTAAATATGGTCTTTCGCTTATCAAGACCCATTATCCAGCATCGCTAGACATATCATATTACAATTCAAAATATTTCTGAATAACTTTTATTCGAAAATTAATCTGATGTGTTCTCAGCAATGGAAACTCCATGATTTTCATAGTAGCTCAAATTTCATCGTATACAACATGAAATATTCTTTGGACTTGAACAAATAGAATAAACATTGTTATTCATTTAATAAATTTTAGAATACTAGAAATAAATACAGATCTTTATTTGGTATTGAAGAAACAGATTAACACTTCGCTTCATGAAAATATTCTTTATTATACAATGTTTGGATAAACAAGAATCAATTCTTCTTCTTGGTGACATTGATCATTATTCTTGATTGGGTATTTTGAAAAATCTCTAAGTGAACAATTTTTTTTTGAAAGGATTGCAATTAAACATACATTCTTCGATTATCTGTTATTAAAATATTTTTACTACGAAAAAAAAACAAAAAATGAAACAAAAAATGTAGAATATCATATCTTAGAATATAATTATTTATCTTTTAATCCCGTTTTGGTTTTTGGCCTATATGGTGACATTGAGAATCGTTTTCGTTAATTTTAACCAAATCTTGGTTGCGTCTGCTATCTGTAAATCGGTTGCTAACACTTAACACCCACTAAACCCACTGCAACAATCCTCAAACGTCAATATATTGAAAACAAGTGTCTAAAAAATGAAATCTTGGAATAAATGGCATTGCCTTGGTATTATGGAATGGCTATTTTTCCTCGTCCTCGTTTTACAATATATGAAGGTGTAACCAACGGCAAAAATACTCAGTATGATAGATTCAAGAAAAAACCATTGTGAAATTATAACATGATCCATAAAATCATATTTCTTAATCATTCAACATATTTGTATTTTGAAAACAAGGACTGACGTGAAGTCAGCAATCTTTTAAGGCTTGTTTTGAACAGGTTAGCAGGAAATACTAAAGTTAAACAGGATTTGAATCAGAAATGTGAACCAGTTGACAGACATTTCAGTGAAAAGGTGTTTTACTAGTTTCCTGAACAAGAGCAAGCACGTAAAAGGATACTCCAATGTCTTCTGGTGGATCTACTCAACGAAAATAAAATTTCAAAACACACAAATACACTGATCAACAATTGCTAGTGATCACTTATGAACTTCTCTTCTTTTGTATTTTTTTCAAGTTATCTAGTGAATATCTGTACATTATATGTTCTCTAAGCAAAAATTAAGATGTTTTGAGTTGATTATATCAAAATTTTCCTCACTTCATCGGCTCTTGTTCACAAAATCGATTATTATCTGTAGGCTGTTACAGGTGGAGTGAAAAGCAATGTGGTATTTGTTATTAAATCTGTTTTTTTTCTCTCTCGTTCAAACACATAAAGTGACAATAATTGAAGAAATGAGAACAATATCAGCTTATTAGTCATGCCGAGAAGACGTTTGGCTCCTGTACAACTTGATCAAATCATACGGTGGATACAGGAAGGTTTGTCCCAGCGAGAAGTGTCCCGGCGGTTGAATGTTTCGCAAAGTGTCGTGAGTCAGGCTTGGAATAGGTTCATCCAAAACGACTCAGTAGCTTATGTTCATGGGGGAGGTCAGCAGCGCAGTACAACAGCTGCCCAAGATCGTCTTTTGATCCTCAATGCTAGGAGAAATCCCACTTCCCCGGCGTCGCGGATAAATAAATCACTGAGAGTTGCAACAGGAGTTCTAATTTCGAACCAGATAAGACGACGACTACATGTTCGTGGTTTGAGAGCACGTAGGAGGGTACAACATCCCCGTTTGAATAGGGAACACCGGGTTTATCGACGGCAATGGGCTGAGGAGCACCGCAATTGGACAGTTGAAGATTGGAGCCGATGTTTATTTACGGATGAGTCTAGATTTCGTTTGGTAAACTCCGATGGACGTATTCTTGCTTGGAGGGAAAGAGGTCGAAGGTATGCAGAACAGTTTATGGTACCCACAACAGCTTTTGGCGGAGGTTCTATATGTGTATGGGGAGTTGGTTGTTCTGCAGAACACCACAATGACCAGCCAGAGATATCGCGATATGATTATTGAACCCATAATTGTTCGGTTTGTGGCTGTCTTAGGCGAGAATTTCATTTTAATTGTCGATAATGCCCGTCCACACCGTAGTCGTCTAGTTAATGAAGCGCTAGAAACTCATGCTATTGATAGGATGGACTGGCCAGCTCGCTCTCCAGACATGAATTGCATCGAACATGTCTGGTCTGAGATGTCTATACAACTGTCAACCTTAGAACAACTGATCAATAACCTGGAGGACCTTTCTAACGCTTTACAGGATATTTGGATGAATTTACCCCAAAATTTTATAAATCGTTTGATTGAAAGTATGCCTCGTAGGGTAGAATGCTTGAGACGAGCTCGTGGGGGCCAACTAGGTACTAGCTTAACCGAAACTTCAGCCTTCTTGTGGTTTCATCATAAAATTTTTATGCTATTCAAACACAGAATTTTGAGTGTTCCTAATAAAGTCTTTTTTTCTCTTCAACATTCCATTTTTTCATTCTTTTCTCAACGCATATTAACAACTGAAAATACTCTGATATCTGATTAAATTTATAATCTTGTAGGGAAAAAGTAAGTGTTCCCTATCAATTGTTGAGCAGTGTATATTAAGAGCCTCCACCAATGAACAATTTTTTGTCGAGATCTATGATATATCTTAGGAATAATCGAAATTTCTCAAAATAAATTTAGAGATTTTAAAATCTCTTCAAAGCGTGGATTCTCAATGATATTCATACGATTTTCATAATTCAAATCGATTGGATGGATATTATAGGAATTATTGAGGACACCTAATTTTAGATGTTCAGAAGTGCTGAACTATTTGAAAGATTTGGTCCAGTAACGAGCTCGACAGAAATATCAGGATAATAAACATATTCAGAAAATATGAAAACTATGGGTCATTTTTTTTTAAATAAAATGTTCACTGCAGGATATTAAAGATTCTTCGCCAGGAAAGCGAACGCTGTTCTACTAATTTTCTAGATTAGAACAAAGGAGCAAAAAATAAACAGCTCTGCAGTTCGCCGGATCAGCTAGTCTACAATTATTTCAGGTATTTATCGAAGTTGCCCGATTAAATTCTTCAATGGTAAGAGTGAAATAGATTTCCGAATGTATAATACGGATTGAAATCGAACATTTCATTTAAACACCATCAATTTTCCCAATTGTTTTTGTAATTTTCCTAGTGAATAAACGTTATGAAGGTTATGATCCATCGCATGTTAATATCATCCCTTAAAATTACCGATGAATGCTGCAGAAATGAGACACTTGTGTTTACAAGCAATCAATACCCAACCATCTCTGATATTCTGGAAGGCATTCAATCCATCATGGCTATTAATTCACTTCGGTCAAAGTGAAATATAGCCAGGTTTGCAGCTTCCTTGGAGCAGCCAATGAGCGAATTGTGCGTCCATTACTTATCTGCGAAAATGAAGCCGCAACTAGCGTATTGCTGTACTCTGCGAAACTAACTAATGGCATAGGTAAAACAGACAAACTTTCCATAAACGATCCGAATGCTTCAGGAATCGGATCATTTAATCATTCCGAGAACAGACTCGAATTGATATTCCTTGTGCATTAGACGATGGCGTTTAAGTCCAGACTCTACTTCGAAATAAAACCTTTAATACATATTTTATGGCACCGTTTGATGCGAAATCTAGATAATTTCTGGGTGGAAGATGTATAAAGCAGTAGAGAAGCACTGAAAGATATCAGGCGATTAGTCTGAAGTCCTTACATGACTCTGGATCAGTGCAATAAAAGACTGAATGGAAAAAGATAATGTAAAGGAAACCAAACTTTCATTCTCCATTAGTTTCATTTCAATCACAGTAGTCCGCGATCTAATGAAATCTTAGTTAGATGATAAATATTTGTCCAAGCCGTTTCAGAAATTTTAATGAATTTTTTCAAAGATATTATCTGCCTTCTGGTAAAAAGTGAAGAAGATTTATAAACTCCAATTTATCATTTTTGGATATGTACAATTCATTAATCGTAGAAGTTCATGGAAAAGGAAAAACCATTTTTTATCTCATTCTTTGAATTACTATGACTCAATCACAAGAAAAAACTCTTATGTTTCTTTGTCGGTTCACTCTACGAAGATAAAATTTGGAAATATGCACGAACTAAAAAACCTCCCTGTATTCATAAATTTTTCTACAGATCTAACGAATATCTCATGAGAAATCGAATGTTTGAAACACTTGGGCAATTTTGCTAAAATTACGTTTTTTTTTAATTTTCAAGCGATGTTAAGTTCCAGATCGATACAATCTGTGAGTTATTTCATATTTTCCACAAAATAGAATTCCCAGATTGAAGTCACGTAAACCATTATTGCATAATACGTTCTTCAATATGAACATAAGTGATAAAGAATTATGGAAGACTGAGTGGAACTCTTACGAAATGTTCAATAAGTATTTCGTTTCTGATCCTTCTGAAAAAGTTCCTGGTTTTGATCTTCCAAGAAAAATTTGGACAGTTCTTAATCGTTTGAGAACAGGTCATGGTCGTACTAATGGCATGCTATTTAAATGGAACTCAGTTCCTAGCGCAAGTTTGGTTTTAGGGCTATTCATGATGTTTCCAACTCTTTCTTGGAATGGGTTATAAATTTCAAACGAATATGATACGTATTTTTCTTATTCAGTTCTTTTTTCTGCTTTTTTTTTATTTCCAGATTCAATGTGAGCACCTTGAAGAAGTCTCTTTCTCCATCAATAGAAGATCACTCTTGAAGAAGGAAGTCCCTGAAATATATTTCAGCTTATTTTTGTATTTTCACACTTAGACGGGGAGCCAGGGTTTTTTTTTACTGGGGTTTTTTCCCGAGGCTTTTATGTCATACGCCGAATTGTATGACACCCCGTCACTAACCCCTGATCTATATGCTTTATTGTTTGCTAACTAAATATTGTCAGCCAAAAGTTCAAAAGAATTTATATATATATATTGAGAACCTAATCTCAAAAGCTCATAACTGCCAAAGTACTCGACAAACATGACCGTGATATTCAGAAAAATGATGTATTCTGAAATTATGAAACTTTGGGAATGTGTGGATTCAGATTTTTCATCAGGCACTGAAACCCAGCCTATAGACACAATTTTCTACTCGATATTCGAAATTTACAGACATTCGGGCTGGAAGATACCACGCTGTTCCACTAGGAACCAGCGGGTAAAATTTTGAAGAGTTTCAGCGAACTGGATGTCTTTTCGCGAATTGATATATGTACTTGGTGTAGTCAGATGCTTAATACTGCTGTACTTTTTGACGCATTTCGCCCAATAAATAACTTGACAATCCACATATTCTACAAATACGCAAACTCTAGCTCTAACTCTAGAAAGCATACGGCCGGCCGGAAAAACAATCCCAAATTTGATCACGGTTTCTTCATATCGATCTCGAACTCAATCGATTGAGACTATTTTCAGCTCAACTTCAGAAAATTACACACATAACGGCAAAAGGAGTAGTACAGTACAACAAAGTACAGTAAAAAAAATTGATTCTGTTCACATTGTCTAGTTCTGAGAATAATTTTGTGAAAAAACAACTCATATTTAAAAACTAAAGGGTCTTTCATGACAGCATTGACAGTTAGTGTTTTGACATATTCGTAGAGGATTTGTCAATTGTTACAATGAATTCGATTTCGCTCGAACATCGCATAGAAATAATTAAAACCCACTATGAAAAAGACTAGTGGAAAAGCCCGTGTCGCCACGGGCCACGGATGCGCGCGGTCGTTATTAGCAAATGCCCCCCTATAAGCAGCTGTTCATGTCATTTTGTGTCTAGCTTTCATCGAGTGAAGAGGCGTTTAAAAAATGCCCAAAAAACTTTCCGACGTCCAATTGAAACGCCAACAGTGGCTATTTCAAAACAGCCTTCTGAAAAAGAAGCAAAAAGAAGAAGAGCAGAGGCAATTGGACCAACTACAGAACGAAAACGTGGAACGCGCGGAGAAGAAAGGGTTATTTTCACGAAGCATTTCATTTAGTCGTTGGTTAGCTGGGTGTTTGAATCTATGTTGAAGAGCTTCATCAGTATCAAGTGTGTAAAGTTGACAGAATCTGGGCGTGTTTCCAGGTTCCCCGTCCGAAGACCCAAGAGGTGAATTCGTGGCAGGATGAATGACCCAACTCTCCTGGTCGGCTGTAAATTCGGGCCAGGCAACATTCGTCAGAGCCGCAACACAAAGCCATATTGACGTGACCCTCACTTCAGACAAAACCCGCGGTAAAATTACAGAATGGAAAGTCGTTAAAGAAAATCCCTTTACTTACCATGGTCACATCTACTATAAAATTGAAACGAAGCGAGCTGCTAGAGTAAATGAGTTGCGAATTGCAATGTTCAACAAAGAACTATTCATGGAAAAACTAAGAGTGAAATCAGGCAACTTCTATGATAGCATACGTTTAGCCTATCGAGAAGCCACCACCCAAGGCACACAAAAGGCGCGGACAGTGCCATATTGGTGGAACCCTGACATCGACGGATGTCGAGGCTCGTACCTGGAAACACGACGACGTTTAAACAGGCTACCGAGAACTGAAGACTTCATAAATCTGGCAGAGAATATCAAGCAACAGCTCAAAGAACAGAAGAGGGAATTGAAGAGGAAAATACGCAGAGCAAAAAGAGACCAGTGGAAGACCTTGCTGAGAGAGCTGGATGAGGACATATGGGGACATGGGTACAAATTGATGACAGCACACCTGAGGGGTAGCCCAATAACTTACACCATCCCACAGGAGGAGGTCCGGACCATATTGTCAGCCCTGTTCCCAACGACAGGAAAACCGATAGAAGAGAAAGGATCACAAAATCCACCATTCGAAACCTTCACACAGGCAGAACTTAAATAGGCCAAAAACTCCATTAAACCAAGGAAAGCTCCAGGACCAGACCATGTAACGGGCGAAGCCATGAGAGTAGCCTTCCTCGCCAAACCCGACGAGATGCTGGACTTTTACAATGGTCTCCTGGAGAAGTACGAGGTCCCAAGTTGTTGAAAAACGGCAAGAGTGGTGCTCATCCCGAAGGAAAATAAAGACCGCACTCTCCCCTCATCCTATAGACCAATATGTGTATTAAACATAGCTGGAAAAATTAACGAGAAACTGCTCGTTAATAGGCTCAACAGAGAGATAGAGGTAAAGAAAGCACTCTCTGATTCACAGCATGGGTTCAGACCCAAGAGGTCAACCACTACGGTCATCTTACAACTGAAAGAAAAGATCAAAACATCAAAAAAACGCTGGTTTGTCCTATTGACAATAGCTGTAAAGAATGCATTTAATTCAGTACAGTGGCCTGATATCATCGAGGCTATGGAAAAGAAGGGCATCTCCCCCTACCTAGTGAGAATACTGCGAAACTACCTCAAGGATAGATTCATCGTAACGGGTAGCATAAAACACAGATGCACCATGGGCGTGGTTCAGGGCTCAATTATCGGGCCGCCGGCTTGGGACTTGGCATATGATGGTATTTTGGAGTTGCCATATGATGACGGAGTGGACACGCTGGCGTATGCCGATGATTTCCATGCTATGATCGAAGGGGAGAGCGAAGAGGAAATTAAAGAAAAAATAGAGAATACTTTCTTAAAAATAGAACAATGGATGTCGAGGATGAATCTAGAAATAGCAACGCATAAGTTTGAACTGCTGGTAGTGAGGGGGCCGAGAAAAACCGAATTGAAACTTACATTAAATGGAACAGAAAAAGCCGAAAGCAAGCATGTCAAATACCTTGGAGTCGTTCTGAAGAAAAACCTGGACTTCTCTGGACATATTAAAGAAATGGTACGCAAAGCCAACAGTAAAATAGAATCCATAAATAGCCTGATGCCAAACATAGGAGGGCCAAACTATTACAAACGGAGAGCCCTATGTTCCCTGACCCATGGTGTAATTACCTATGCGGCACCAGTATGGAGGGACATTTTAAAAATAGAAAAACATAGGAAAACGCTGATATCCCTACAGAGGAAAACACTTTTGAGAACCTGTTCGGCTTATAGGACCGTGTCCGCGGAAGCGGTACAAGTCGTGTCTGGCTCTCTCCCGGCTGACATCTTGATTGGGGAGGTCTGCTTCCTGTACAGAGTTGGCGGCCGGCTTTCTGGCAACCGGAGGATGGCCAGGAGAAGATCCCTCACAAAATGGCACGAAAGATGGTCAAAGGACGAGGAGCCGGCATCCTGGACAAGGAAGCTGATTCCGGACTTGACCAAATGGGTCGACTGTGCACACAAGGTCACAAATTATTACTTCACCCAATTCCTCACGGGTCATGGTTCCTTCGGGACCTTCACAAAAAGGATTGGCAAGACAGAAGACGATCTTTGCGAGATATGTTCCCAGCAAGATAGCCCAGAACATCTGTTTTATCATTGCGATAGATGGACATCGGAAATAGAAGAGCTCAGGAGCGGATTGGGAGAACTCCAGGAGGTGTCCAGTATAATACCGGGCATGCTGGAGAGCAGAGAACAGTGGAATAAAATATACAGTTATATCTGTAATATCATCGCAAGAAAAGAGAAGGAGGACAGGGAAAGAGAGAGTGAGGAGAGAAATTAGGCAGTAGTTACTTGTAAAGACTTGGACCCTTCCTTCCGAAGTCCGGGCAGAGGCCTTTTCCGGGAAGGGGTGCCTTTACGATGTTGTGGTTTTTTTAGTCGGTCGGCAATAACACCCAGCCAACCCGACATATCCCACGATACGGGTCGTGGTGGAATCTGCGAGCAGACTTTTTTCCACAACCGGAAAAAAAAGGTTGCGAAATAATGGAACCAATGCTGCTGTATGATGTTCCATGCAGACAAAATGAATAAGGGCCAGTTGATGCAAATTCTCTTAAGCTAACTTTTTGGGAAGCAAACGCAAAGGCACTTTTATACTGGCGTATATTGTTTTGGAAATTCTTTGATTCTTCATCTGTTCCTGTGTAAAGTTCTCCGAGCAAAGCTGGTACTTCTTTCAATTGCATCTGCTCGCTCATTACAACTTTGCCTTTCTGGCAGCACTGGCTGAATCCATCTCGCCCTTTTTCACCCCTAAAATGCTGAGCATTGTAAAATTGACACGATTCGCTCATTTCGCCGACAGAAAACGCGGGAACTTTTACTACAACCGGAGCCCTTCTCGCTACAAATACTGATCGCATTGCTCAATTATTGACATGAACGCGGCGTCGGTTTCTTTCAGTTCGGGTCGTCCGGGTAGCGTTTCGAGAACCCGCTGGTCTGCCTCGTCGAGGTGTCTCCATTGTAAATTGAAATTTTGAAAATTTAACACTGGACCTAAATCAAAATTGAAGAATCGGAAGTGACCCGTTTTCAATTTTTACCCAAAAGTGGAGAATAAATATCCAAATTTGGGTTTTCAATATCATTTTCAATTATAATTTTCTGAATTAACTTACTCGGTAGGTTTGGAAATTAAAATAAGCTTAAAATCAAACTTGAAATCAAGCTCGACAAAACACGTCTTTCCTCTTTGAAAGTCAAAGCTGTAATTATAGATGTTTATTATAATTATTAAACGTTATTAAGTTTGACAATTACTTTTGAAATGAAACTTTCTGACCAACTCAGGTAGTACTCTTGAACCTTTTTTATCTCGCCCTAACAGTTCAAATTTCACTTAATTTAATTCAAATAACAAAATTTGAAATCTTTAACTATTGCAAATTCACAAATTATTTTATTCACAGTAATTCACTCCACCCTTTTGAATTGAAAGCCTACATAAAACAACTGAAATAAAGTGTTTTTCCTCTTCTAGAAAGGTTACCATATGATTTTTAAGTCACATGTTATAATTTAAATACAAATAAAGTTAATTGAATGTACACCTCCTAGTTTTTATGTTGTATCTGAGCCGGAAAAATATAAATAATATCATCATCTGTATGCTTGATCGAGCAGACCATAGTTACCAACTATTATCAACAATTTGTTTTTTTAAATGTATCTTGACTTTTTTTGGCATCTTCGTTTATTTCAGCAATATAATTTGACCAAAAAAATCGATTTGTAAGATTGTTCAATGGGTCTGAATGAACAAATCGAGTTCCACTGAAAAAAATTGAATCGATTTTTAAAGTCTTCAAATACCCTGGTTTAATTAAAATTCACTTCACCCTTTTAAATTGAAAGCCTACATAAAACAACTGAAATAGAGTGTTTTTCCTCTTTTAACAATGTTACCATCTGATTTATAAGTCACATGTTATAATTTAAATTCAAATGAAGTTAATCAAATTTACAAATGTTTTTAATGAATTATATGACGGTAATGGTGACTTGGAGTGCAAGAAGAAGAAATTAAAAGCCATATCAGTAGAAATTTGTTGAGCAGTGGAGCCATCTACAGCGAAAATATGCCAAACACCCTTAATTTTTAAGATTTTTGTGTTTTTTAGAGAATTTATAGATGTTTGGCACTTCTTATTATTTTTCTGCATCAGTTTAGATGCCTACCGTTAATTTAAAGAAAAATTGATGCAAATCGGTTGATATGTTTAGGCGCTAGACCTTACTATGCATCATATTATTATAATAGATGGTTCTATTGAAATTACATTCCGCAAAATTCGTAATTCGTAATAATCGACCTTCTGAGACCGCTATTAAGAACTTGGTCGCTTAATTTGAATCGACGAGCTAGGTAGAAAATGTGCCAACACCAACGAGTGTTCGACCGGGCCGTAATATTCTCAGACAACATAGTCGACCTTCTGAGACCGCTATTAAGAATTGGGTCGCTTAATTTGAATCGACGGGTTAGGTACAAAATGTGCCAACACCAACGAGTGTACGACCGGGCCGTTCAACTGAAAATATCGCAGCCGTGAACCACAGTGTTGAAGAAGATCCAAAATTGTCTTTTTCTCGAAGTTCTCAACAAGGATTTGGCTTTGAAGCCCTACAAGATTCAACCAGTGCAAGAATTGAAGCCGACCGACCATTTGCATCGCCGTATATTCGCTAAATTTATTCTGGGACACCCCGCTGGTTTTTCTGAAAAAATCAACAGGCTTCTGAAAATCTTACAGCGATTATTCAGAAGCCTTTGCGTGCTATAAGTGTCATTGTATGGTACGCTATGTTGTCTGGAGTCGTGATTGGGCCGTTTGTTTTCGAAGATGAGACTGGAAATGCGGTAACGGTTAATGGATCACGCTATCGCGAGATGAAAACATCTCAATTTTGTCCTATCATTGATGACATGGTATCACTGACATGTGGTTTCAACAAGACCGTGCCACGTGTCACAAAGCCAATAAGACGATCAATTTATTGCAAACCAAATTCACATAATTTCATGAAATTCCGTTATAAATGGCCAGCCAGATCGAATAATTTAACACCACTGGATTATTTTTAAGGACAGAGCCTATACGGAGCCAATCGAATCGATTGCAGCCTTAAAACTCAATATGTGTGATGTGAAATAGACCCGATATTTTGCCAAAACAGGATCGAAAATTTCGATAAAAGACTACTTTTGTCATTATGGTCGTCGTGGACATTTGCCAGATACCATTTTTCATTCATAATTGCCGTACTTTTTTTTGTGATACATTAAAAATTTGAATAATCGTCATTAACTTTTTTTGTTGTATTTTGTTTTAAAAAACGAATTTCTTGTTGAAAGGCCCTTTACAACAAAGGAATTGAAATAACTGAAGTATTCTAATATATTTTTCCATTTGTCTGGAAGGGGAAAACCATGTTGTTGATTGCGAAAATCGAGATCCAAGAAGGTACCTAAATGTGAATTGAATGCTGCTATTTCGTTGACTTTTGTTGACAACATTATAGAATTGGTAGTAGACCATCATATTATAATTTCTTTTTAAGAGTATTGGTAGATATGCCATCGGCACCGGTAAAAAATGTCCAGAAATTTGGTTCGAGCGGAACGGCAATCCAATACCTTTTCCATTGGATCAGGAACTAATGGAGGATACCCAATTATGGCAGTGACAAAGTAAAGCTGAAAAAAACGATATTTGTCCACAATTGATGTATTAGATGCAGGTCGGTGATACTCATATAGTGAATTCGGATTCGTTTCAAATTGTCTGAATTCATTTTATTCTAGTATTGTAATTATTGTTTCTCTTTTATCAGTTGCAGATGAAAATCAGATGAAGGTTACCAGGTACTCATATTCTTCAGAGTGAATGAACTTTCTTATCAAATAACTCCGTTTCATGAATCTTCTTCTGATTTACTTTTAGGAATTCAATTGAAAAAATGGTTGTAATATGATATACCCAAAATGAGTTCTACAAAAATTTTTCTCACTCAGCTGTACGGTAATGAATCCTTTTCAGGAATGATCAACTCAATCAGATGGTGCCGAATCTTGTGATATCTCATCTGTACTATGTTTATTCGAATCATGATTCATATTGATGTTTGAGATTGCAAGGAACTGGAGGCGATTCAGATTAGGCTCATATTCGTTTCTCTCAAGCCGCAGCACCTGGAATCTTTCAATTGAAGTTCTAAATTCTTTCGAGTAGAGATGTAGATTTTCGAAGACTTTCCTTACATATCATGCTAAGTGCAAAAGTTTAGGAGATTCTGGTTTACTATTAGGCAGTGAGGATAAATTATGAGAAATGTTTCGAGACCTCAACTTCCGTTCATATTTCGTGAAACCTGCATCTATTCCACTTTTAGTTTATAGCAAGGAAATTACCTGAAGTTCCACTCCGAAGATCTCGAAGAATGGAGTTTACCAGATTCCACACTAATGTGATATAAGGCGTAGCTTGGAATATGCAAAAAAAAATAGATAACTTCAACTTGTGAATGTATACCCTTCTACAAAAAAACAATACGAAACTTAATGCAGAGATGTCATCAATTGAAATATATCTTATATCCCATAAAATATTACAAAGAATGGATTAATTTTCATTTTTAACATCAGTAAAAACGTTTTTTCTAAAATGTGTAGATTCGATTGATACTTCATACAGGGTGCCTCAAGTTCGAGTGCCTATTACACGTTTCTGGAGAACTAGACATATTTGAAATCTGAAAATTGGGATTATGATATTGTTCGAAGTTCTCTACAGAGCTAAAATATTTTCGAAGCCCAAAAACTTCCGGTTATACAGGGAGTGATATTAAATTCGACGAAAAAATTTTTTTTCAAGTTTTCCATTCCTGGTATGAACAAGTATTCAATAGTGAATACATTTTATTAAATCGAATAGTTTTCAAAATATCCAGAAAAAACTGGAATATTTGGATATTTTGAAAACTATTCGATTTAATACAATGGTTTTAACAGAAATGTATTCACTATTGAATACTCGTTCATACCAGGAATGGAAAACTTGAAAAAAATTTTTTTCGTCGAATTTAATATCACTTCCTGTATAACCGGAAGTTTTTGGGCTTCGAAAATAAGTAAGTAAATTTAGCTCTGTAGAGAACTTCGAACAATATCATAATCCCAATTTTCAGATTTCAAATATGTCTAGTTCTCCAGAAACGTGTAATAGGCACTCGAACTTGAGACACCCTGTATACATGCTCATAACATATTGTTAGTTTAATGAACATCGGAAGTATTTTTGTGTTAATTTGTAGAGAACGGTATGTATGATTTAAAAAAATACTCACCTATATAATTGAGAAATAGAAATAGGAAAGAAAATATTCATAAATGATTATTGAAAAAACATTTTTTTCATTTACAAATAACACTGCACTACTCAAACATCTTCGAGGTTATAAATTGATCAGACGGATATTCGAGGCTTCGTTGAGGGAACCGAATTTCGGATGCTCATGACTTCTGAACCATTGGACGCATATGCCCCAATAACGAACTTGACTGAGATAATTGAAGAACAAACCTGTTCTGACAATATGAAAACTCTAACTAATATCCTTCGAATGATGGAGAGTATAAGACAGGAAAGACGGACGGCCGCACCTACTCACGTTCGACCCCGGATTCATCATCAGGAGGACAAACCCAATAGATCGAGACCATTTTCAGTCCGATATTCGAAAATAACAGACATTTGGACCACACGATAGAACACTGTTCTGCTCGAATGATTATTTGGGCTATTACCATCATCTATTGTGGATGTAATGTTTTCCGACGTTTCGATAGACATCTTCTATCTTTATCAAGGAGAAAAGTAAGAAACCTTTTGAAAATTGATATTTTGACTCTAATCATAGTGTCTTGAATGGCTTTCGTTTGATGTCTGAAAATTTCAATATTTATGTGCTTGAACCAATTGAATGATTAATCTAACATAATTGCCGATCGAAAAAGTAGGGATGTACTACTCGTAAATGTGAACAGAGGAAGCTTCATTTTGTCTAAATACAGGGTTAGTCTTCGACCACTGCGTTTATTTTAACTACAGATTCTTAAGGCCATAAAGAACATGTTTTCCTCCACCTCCATTTCTTCCCCGTTGGAGTTATGAGCGATTTAGGCTTTCAAATTGGCCATGCCACCATTAGATACTTTTTGCTATGACACAGAAAATGAGCTTTAGCTCTATGATAGATATTTAAATTTCTGAATTTTATTAACAATTTCATGGAATACTCATAATTCCTTTATTTGTGTCCTATTTTGAACCTGTGAATTCCAAAGTGATTTAAAAATACATAGAATACAAATGTCAAATTTATGGTAATATTGAAGATGTTTCTCATGTTTTGAAGTCGAAAAATTATCCCAACAGGAAAATCAGTTTTACGCAAGGCAGTATTTTCAAAAACCTATGATATGAAATTCACAATATTTTTCATCATCATTTTTTCACAAAACTATTAAAAACTTCCATTAGGTATGTTATGTAAAATATATTCATTTAAGTGTAGAAACATGGACCTGTACATAAAATCAGAGTATTATTTGCTGTAATTTCAAAAAGTTGTATTCGTTTAGGAATGTAACTTTTCATAGCGTTATGAATTCCACAATTTTCTATTGACTTTTAGATCATCAGATATTTTGAAGATATATTTCATGTTCTTCATTTATACTTATTTTATTGAAGCTGTTTCTTTTCATGTCAGAAGATGTTCTAAGTTGAAGGTTATGTTTTCTATCATATAATAGACTGAGAGACTTCACACTAGAAATTGATGATTTATTTCAAGATTTTGGGACGAAATAGTATTGCTGTTAAAAATTGCAAGAATTTTTAACCCATCTTCATGACCCACTCTACGCCAATGATATCAACCTCAAGCGGTCACCTCAAGCAGCCAACTTCAAGTCGGAACTGACACCGATCAATACGGAAATCGATGACAATGGCCAACTGTTCCTTAAAAAACATGCGCTGACCCTCGACCTCTGTCAAAGATTCATTCACGATCCTCTCGTTCCTGAATACGCCATTATTACCCTCGTTCGTTTTTCCTCTCATTTAAAAGTGCTAGTGATTTATATAGTTTTTCAACAGTCTTTTTCAAGACTCCTCGATACAAAAGACAGACTTTTTATTAAGTTTCACTCGTTCATCTCAACAAGGTACAGTACAGTTTTTCGTAAAATACATGCACGAGTTTTCTCTGCACATGTGTTCATTTCACCTGCATGGCTTTTCATCTTCTCATTTAACCATTCGCCCAATCCTATCACATTTCTTCGTTAATACACTCTACATTTCATTCTCTACACTTCTGCTGCAGGTTACATCGTATATTTTCCACGTTTTCAAACTTACTGTCTCAAACCACGTGCTGAATGTGCCAATCTCAAATTACAAGTCTCATAACTGCCTTTCGCTGACCATTCTCTTATGTTCTCACGAACTCTTTTCTAGTGCATATCATGTTACCATATTTTCTCACATTTTACCATCTCTAACATTTCTTTTTTTTCTCATCAAACTATGTCAGATAACTTGTATGCATTTATAACTTTGTATGAATAGACTTCTCAGGCCTTATAAGTTTCAGATACCTCAACGTTCCAGCTTGGGTGCATCGGGGAGGACCCTACAACCACAGGTTTTTACTTTCTACTCAGGACTTTTCAATTTGACAGATGGTTTACATAAACCGTGCTGAACCTGGTTGACAGAGGCCACCTGATGTCTCCAAGTTGCTTAAAGACACCAGGATGTCCGGCGGAAATATCATCATGATGTTGACGAAGTAGGGCTCTTCCTGAACTCCTAGAGTACCACCAATTTCCAACAATCAATCCTCCGCATCTCCTAAACCAGGATAAGGGCGGAAACGTATTTCCAAAGTAAGCCATGCTCCTCCCCTCCAGGTAGAGTATTTGTCCGGAAATGTGTTCAAGTCTTCTCAATCTTGAGATACCAAGGATCCTAGACTTATGGAACGGCTGGCGATCATCAGAGTCCAGCACCTCGTCCCACAGACACTGGGGACGGACCTGGACAACATATCAGGCACGACATCCAGTTTACCCTTGCGATGGACAATTTCAAATTGAAGGGCATTAGGCGCAAACTCCAACGAGCCAATCGACCCTGTGGGTCCTTTGGTGTTATGGCCACAGCAAAGAGTGGTGATCGGTTACCTTGAAGAAGGTAATTCTCCCAGGTAATGGCGTAGTTTTCAGCAGCCCAAATCACGGCAAGGCACTCACGCCCGTGGTCGAATAGTTGCGCTCTTGTCGAGTTAACGAACAGGAAAGATAGCACAAGACTCTCTCACCATCATCAAATTGATGGGTGAGAACGGCTCCGAGTCCGTAGGCGGAGGCATCAACTTGCACAATGAACTGGCGATCAAAATCAGGGGCAAGTGAGTACGGGAGGGCAGACGCTAGCTTCTCTTTTATTTCACCTGAAAGCTAATTCACACTGGGGTGTCAGATTCCAGCGGACATTTTCTTAGTCAAATTCGAGAGGGGTTCGCTCAAATCGGCCAAATTAAGGAATGAACCGGCGATACCATGCGGCGGTTCCCAAAAGGAACGGATGGCGGCAACATTAGTGGGAGTAGGAATACTCAAAATAGCCTCGACCTTTTTCAGGATCCGGGCGAAGACCATGTCTGTCGACAACATACCCCAAATATTTCAGCTGAGGGCGACAAAAAAAACATTTTCACGCTTCACGACAAAACCAGCCGCTATAAGCCTATCCAACACCTTACCCAAAATTTCTAAGTGTGTGGCGAAATCTCCACTAACGATGACAATATCGTCCAAGTACACACAAGACGTACGGCTGAAGATCAGGACCAAGAACACCGTCCATAATACGTTGGAAAGTGGCGGGAGAATTAGTTGATCCGTAAGGCAAGCGTCGAAACTGATTAAGCCGCGACCAGGGACGGTGAAAGCCGTATATTCCCTCGGGTTAGAAGCCACCTGAACACGTTTTATATCAAAGTTCAACACACGAGCATCGCGCAATTTGTCTAGTACAGAGATATATGGAATAGGATAAGCGTCCCTCTTGGTGACGGCATTAAGGCGCCTATAGTCGACGCAAAAACGATAAGTACCGTCCTTCTTAGGACAGAGACAGACTGGTGAAGACCACGAGCTACCAGAAGGTTCAATTATTCCCTTTCTCAACATATCAAATTTCCGCGTCTATGATCTTTTGTTTGGTGTGGGGAAACTGTTGGACTTCGACTATTTAAGTATATCATACTTGCTCATACAAATATTAAATTCTGATACAGTATCCAACTCAACTATAGGATACTCAAAAGACCTATTACCCTTCTCTACTTTCAACAAAGGACGCAAACAGGCACGCAAATCCCGGAACTGTCTGTGTATCCGAACATTTAAAACCTCTTACACGCAATTCATATTGTAATTCATCTTTCTTAAGCCTATTAAGATTATTTTTCAGAACCATACTTGCCAAATACCTTTACAATAAAATCAAAATATGATCAAAATCTGAAAATCAAAGTAAACTGCACAAAAATTCAAATGAACCTTAAAATAACAATCTATTTTCATCCAGTCACCACCTCAGTTGAACTTGTATAATATAAAACAATCTCAAAACAAGTTCCTCAGAAACCACTCTCTGAGCCCCACGTTGGGCGCCACTTTATGTCACGAGCCCGCCCGGTTCCAGAGAGTGTACCAAATACCTCCTGGACTAGCTCTCAGAGCTGAGACTATTTACTAGGCGCCACTCTCTTTTTATGATGTTAAATAAAAGGAGGTATCACCACAGATCTCCAGGGGAAAACAAAAGAGAGAAACGTACACGAAAACCCACACTCTAGAAGCCAGAACAAGCTCGATCACACAAAATGAGAGTAGTGACTGGTAGGAAGAAAAAAAAGAATCAATTGTTTAACAATTTAATCTCACCAAAAATGTGGTGATAACACTACAACTAATCAATGTCCTACCACAAAATATCTCTATCGAACTTACTAGTCAAATATCTTAATATGCGTTTAACCTGAATTATATTACTAAACTTATCACCCAAAGGTGAACCTCAAAGTTAGATTAATACTGGCCAGCATGAATAAAACACCTATGTAACGGTCTATATCTAGGTGACTGAACAACAGGTCAACTGTTTATCGCTATATCAATGTCTCGACCTAAGTCGTTTATATTCTCAGATAACTTAAATGCTACGGACTAACCTTACATAACAGTCTAAGATGTACAGTGACTGTGAACAAAAGGATATTATGGGTTCTCAACCAACATTCACTCTTTCAACCCTCGTAGAAAGGAAATTGGGTCAATACGTACTTCAGGCTCTTCGTAATACAATAATTCACATTACTTCCACAAGGCAAATGGCAACCAGGGTGTCTGTTGTTCGATCTTCCAAGTAGAATGTGTTCAGATAGCTAGTACAGATGGTTTGTGCAGAACGTAGATCCTACGTAGACTCACTTATTTCAGACAACCTCAAAAACCGCCTCAGACAGCTCGCAGACAGTTTGCAGATAGTTCACGGAGTTCACAGACAGTTCGAGATCCGCAGCACAACAAACATAAGTACTCTCAACATAAAACGGAGCTAAAATAAAGAAGTTGCAGAAATGGGCAACGTGACCGAATATAGGTTATCTTACCTAATCTTTCCATCGAATATCTTCCCTTTATAATCCGCATTAAGCGTTAACCTTTTCCATAAACCAAATAGAAACAGGTCTCTATATTTATAATTGTTCCTTTCAACCTTCTCATAATTTATAAGGCTTAAATCAATAATGTTCTCAATTCACTCTATCATTTCAAATATCTCAAATCAATCATTCAATGTCATAGTAATCTTCTGCTTTTCTAATAGACTTTGCTATTCCTGTAAGCGTTGATCATTCTATGATGAATTTCTCAAATTAAGTTAGTATGATACAGATGCTTTCTTAAAACACTTATCAAATTCTCAAATACCTTAATCATTACAGTTTTCTCTATTCTCAATTCTCATCAGATACATGATCAACTCAAACAGATAATTTATGTAGTTAACTTCTGTTTTTCTGATAGATTCGACAGGCTATCACTGTAAACGTTGTGACTCATAATTCTTCATTCTCTATCACCCTTAAAGTCTGTCGTATCAATATCATACTCTCAACTTTCTCAAGTTGACAATAGGCAACACAACTTACTCAAATTTGTGCAATTGTGAGACATACTATACATTTTCTCAGGTTAACTTCTCAATACTTCGAACACTCAAATCTCTCATATTTGTAAATAGGTCTACTCTGTTTAGATGTAGTTAATTTTGTACATATTTTAACTTCGTGCGAGTACCTATTTATTATGTGAATGTGAACTTTGTACAATAAACATTTTAATTTAACATCTCTGACTCAATCATTTGGTAACAGTCCACTTTAGAGTAATAGCCAAAAATCTCAACATCCAGGTTTTTGAACAATTGCATATTGAAGAATAATAACGGATCAAATAACATAGCCAATGTTAGGTATTCATTCATTTTGAGAATTGATTCTGAAACAGCGTTATTGAAATTTTTAAGATCTGAAGACTCATCGTAGTGTTTCGGCTGTTTTTTTATGAAACGATAACAAAGAAATTCATAACATATCTTTGAATTTCAGAAAATTAATAAAAAAAAAATTTTTTTGAATAGACGAAATGAGTGTTGTGCTATTGAATTCCCAACGAAAAAAAATATCTAGGTTAATTCACCTTTAAGGATAATGTTTCAAGTATGCCTTCCTAATTCTCATTAATTCATAAACAAGATGGAATTTTTCATATCATTCAAATTCAAAATTCCCAATGATTAAATTGATTTCGAAAAAAAAGAACTATGGCGACGAGGATCATTTCGGCTCATGAAAAATGACGTGTGAAGATTTCACGAGTTGATGTGTCAAAAACTCTCAGACCTTGAAGAAAAACTTAACCTGTATACTGTATCCCATTTGTTGAAAGCTTTTTGTAAAATTTGAATTCAATTGGACTATTCATTACCAAAGTATAAACAAAAAACTATTTTTGTATGAATTTCGACACCATTCTTCTCTTCAAGGGAGCCGAATTCCAAAAATAGTAAAGTTACTAGTGGAAAAGCCCGTGTCGCCACGGGCGCAAGTCAGAAAGCGCGCGGTCGTTATTAGCAAATGCCGTTATTAGAAGCCGTTCATGTCATTTTGTGTCTAGGTTTCATCGAGTGAAGACGTGTTTAAAAATGCCCAAAAAACTTTCTGACGTCCAACTGAATCGCCAACAGCGGCGATTTCAAATCAGCCTTCTGAAAAAGAAGAAGAGCAGAGGCAATTGGAGCAACTGCAGAAAGAACGCGTGTATCAAAAGGTGCAATATTTGGACTCAAGAAAAATCTTTCCTCACTACAAATATGCGAGCTGAATAGTCAGAGCAAGAATTTGCAGCCTGGCTACTAAAAGTTGGAAATGGGAGCATCTCAAATGAGCCAGATTAAATTGAAGGATTTCTACAACTCCCAGCAGAATGTGTAGTACAAAACAATATTGAAGATGAAGTATTTGGTGTTTCATTGGATCCATCAGCGTCACATCTGTATAAACATAAAGTCATAATGTGCCCAAGAAATGATATTGCTATGATTTGAATTGAAAAATTGTTAAAAATCTGCCAGGAAACCCACGCAGATACTTTAGCATTGATAGCGTGAAATGCGATGATCCAGAAGAAGAAAGGAATTATCCGATTGAGTTTATTAATTCTACTATTCTATGCTATTGCAAAGTCTTAAATTATTTTATTCACAAAAATTCACTTAACTTTTTTAAATTGAAAGCCTACATAAAACAAGTGAAATAAAGTGTTTTTCCTCTTCTAGCAATGTAACCGTATGATTTATAAGTCACATGTTATAATTTAAATACAAATAAAGTTAATCAAATTTACACCTCTTAGTTTTCATGTTGTATCGGAGAGCCAGAAAAACATAAATAATATCATCATGTGTATGCTTGATTGAGCCGACCATAGTTACCAAACTATTGTCAACAATTTGTTTTTTTGAATGTATCTTGTCTTTTTTTGGCATCTTCGTTTATTTCAGCAATATAATTTGACCAAAAAAATCGATTAGTAAGATTGTTTAATGGGTCTGAATAAACAAATCGAGTTCCACTGAGAAAAATGGAATCGATTTTTCAAGTCTTCAAATACCCTGGTTTAATTAAAATCACTTCACCCTTTTAAATTGAGATTGTATATAAAACAACTGTAATAGTGTTCTTCCTCTTCTAACAATGTCACCATATCATTTATAAATCACATGTTATAATTTAAATACAAATGAAGTTAATCAAATTTACAAATATTTTTAATGAGTTATATGACGGTAATGGTGACTTGGAGAGCAGGAAGAAGAAATTAAAGCCCATATCAGTAAAAACTTGTTGAGCAGTAGCGCCATCTACAGCAAAAACATGCTAAACACCCTTAATTTTTAAGTTTCTTGTGTTTTTTAGAGAAATTATAGATGTTTGGCACTTGTTATTATTTTTCTGCATCAGTTCAGGTGCCTACCGTTTATTTTAAAAAAAAATTGATGCAAATCAGTTGATTGGTTTAGGCGCTAGACCTTACTATGCATCATATCATTATAATATATTCCTTTGGTCAAAGAATCTATGGTTAAAATTGATGTTGTAATCAAAAACTCACCTTGTAGAATAGAACAATAATTTATTTCAATGACTTATTATTTATGTGTCATCAAGATTCATGAATATAACTTGATTTCCAGCGGGTTGTAGGATCCTTCCAAGCTTCGGGATATACGACAGAACCCAATCCATCAAAGTTATCGCCCAATGAAGCCGAAATGAGTCGCAAAGACTCATAACAATCAATTTTTTCACTATCAATTTCCCCCGATCCATCTTCTTCTATGCCACGTCCAACAAATTCCTCCAAGGCATCCTGATAATAGAACTGTCACTCTCGTAGACTTGACGAAAATCCTGCACCATTCGTAAACCCCCATCGCTTCTGAACGCGAGAAAGCATCGGAAGAAAAGCGGCAAAGCTGCAACGATCAAGCCCATCATCTTGCGAAATCTAAATCAGCGATATGGGAAGTTTTATATCCGGGCCATAAAATTCCCCACATCTGAATCCAAACCGTTTTTTATTCCAATAAATATAAGAACTTCGGAAACCCTCTGGGTTTATTCCTATCGCCTGACTTCGTATTTTAAGGTTATAGTGAAGGTTTCATGTCAAGATTATTGTTTTTAATAAAGATAAAGAGGTTTAGAGGGTGCTGTAAAATGTCTGCTGAATTTATTCCACTTATGCTGAAAATCGAGAGAAGTTTTTCATTTTCAGACTTTGTATTAGGACATTCTAGGAGTTACAACTTTCTATTAATCAGCTTATTTCGCGTCGCTTCATCTGCTCAGTGAGATCATGTTCAGCGAAACACTCTTCGTCCTTTCAAACAATAATATTTATAAAATGGCACTATAATGTTCTAATTGACGATAAATCTTTGATGATGGGGTATAATGATAATTTGAACTATATCCACCATATGTTACAGTTCTTTTTCCTATCAACAATTCGATAGACTTCTGCAAGGTGAATTCGCCCTTGAGAAATTAAAGAAGAAACTAATATGAGGCAGGAGTTTATGCGCGCTTATTCCAAAGCAGTGGGGGATTTACAAATTTGCCGCTAGTAAGCCAATCAATTTTTGCCGCCCCTACTGACTTTTGAAATTCAATACGTTAGTTTAATCCCGTTATTAGTATGATTGCGAACTTAATGATATTTCTGTCAGTTACTAGATTATTTTTGCAACCCGCTATGTACTGAAGAGTTTAATGTTGACTCAACAAGTTTATTTGACAGGCAAAACAAAAAACCCCCGACTTTAAAGCGTAAAACCTCTGTAACTTTTGAACGGCTCAATCGATTTTCATCAAACATGTCTAAGAACACGCGCCCGTAAAATACCTATAATCCAAAAAAACTAAATTGAAATCGGTTCATTCGTTCGGGTGTTATGATGCCACAGACAGACAGACAGACACGTCAAACTTATAACACCCCTCTTTTTGCGTCGGGGGTTAAAAATACCTACACTATATGAACACAGACAAAATAATGAGTGGTCAGAAAACATTGCTTTTGTTATATATTTTTTATTGCACTTAGCAGTTTAAAAACAATACAAACAATTTCTATTAAAATAAAATTAACAATCAGTAAATGGTGACAGACAATGAGATCAACTAAGTTTCACATTATTTTCTTGCGAGATTTTAAATTTGCAAAATCATCAATTATATCGTCGTATGAAATCTTTTTCATAAGTTCTGACTCTGTGCACAAAAGAGATAAAGCATTAAGCTTTTCTTGACTTAAAGTAGATCGTAGATAGTTTTTAACCCGTTTTAAGCAAGAAAAGCTTCTCTCACCTGAACAATTTGTCACCGCTGTGCACAGAGCCATGCGAAGTGCTATTTCCAAGTTTGGATAGATATGCTCCAAATTATGTTTTCGCAGAAACAAAGATAGACTTTACTATTAATGCAAAGTTTGATCAAAATCGGTCTAGTAGTTTTGGTGTGATTGAGCAACAATCCAAACAACTAAACATCCAAAGTCACTTCCACATTTATAAAATATTAGTAAGATCATAATGATTTGAACCATCCAAGAATAGTGAAAAGTTCTCCCGCAAAATTCAATATTTGACCCGACCATCAACAACGTCTGCCTTCACGCGTCTGCCGCGTTCCGGTTGCTCACTCGGGTATCTGCCCCCGCTCCGCACCTCACCAGCGTGAGATGCCTCACTATTGCCGCCCCACAACCTCCGAATAGAAAAAAATAAATATGTGGTCCTCCACCAATTACTTTAATGAATATCCATGAAAAATTTCAAAGAAATTTGACGTCGGAATCGCGTAGTTCCATACAAACGTTGACCCCCTTTTTGATCCCCTTAAGGGTACAATTTCGATAAATATTTTATGCTAAATGTTACACTGGACTTCAGACTACACAATTCAATGAGATTCATGTGAAAGTGCCCAGTAGTTTTTGCGTGATGTTCATTCAAACAAACGGACAGACAGACAAACAAGAAATTTAAAAAAAATCTAATTCTACTCAGTTACTCATCTTAAGCCATCCTAGCGAATTTTTTTTCGAATATCTTCAATGTACAGACTATTTTAGGTTTACGATTTTATTATAGTATAGATTGTGTACACGTATAATTATAAAAAAAAAATCTGTAAAAAAAGTTGCTAAAAAAAGTTGGTCTATTGGTAAATCCGCCACTGTTCCAAAGTATTATCGGTACTCTGAAACATTGTAATTCTATTACAACCGTCATGAAGAATGATGAAACATTCGGTTTTATAAAAATGCTCCTTCATCCATTTATTCAAGAGCTTCAATTGCTATATCAATGTGGGATATTTTCATTCTTCCATTTCACATGAGTAGAATTTAATTCTTGAAAATTCTACTTCGGTTTCGTAATATTAAATCTATGGACTTCAACAAAATACAGGTACATAAGTAATACATAAACCTAACTTTCAGACTTTGCATTTCATTTTTGGCGCTCTTGTTCACCCGAACAGAATGCCTATCATTTTGCCCGAATGTCTGTAATTTTGGGATCTCGAGCCGAATATGGTCTCTTCCTCTATAGCTTCCAAAAGGAATCAACTAGAGTTTTCATACTTTTAGAATAAGTTAATTGTCCAAATATCTCGGTCAAGTTCGTTATTGGGCCAAATCCGTTGGATGGTTCAGTAGTTATGAGCATCTGAAATTTTGTTTCCTCAATAACTACTAGAATATCCATCCGATCAAATTGATACTTGAAATATTGTTGAGGAGGCTGCAACAAAACAGCTGCAAAAGCAGAAATCGTCACTAGAAAATTTTAAAAACAAAAAAAATTTTTTAATCCTGACTATCTCATAAGATGTTTTTCGGATTTCAATAAAAATTCGTGGATATATTGAGGTGTTCGATATCTTAATTATCCTCAAATTTCATTGTCGTAGCTCTCTTCCATCTAAAGATATGAGCATTTGAGTAATTTACTCGAGAGAAAACAGAAATGACATACGTCCCGCTGATTTTCTTTGAACGATGGCCATCACAGATCGATATTCGATTGACATATGCCGAACTCATTAATCAGTGTCAGTTGGCGTAATATTAATCAAATTTTTTCATAACGGGAAATCATAGACATAGAATTCAATCTCGGTGGCTGAAATAATATACGATGTCAAAATTCAGAAAAGCACTGACGTAAGTTTTTAGGAAAAGGGAATTATAGCTTCGAACAAAACTTGGGGAAAATTATGAGTAGTGATTTTTAATTTGAGATATTGGTTTGTTCATTCATTAGGCGTTGATATTTGCATCACATGGTCCCATAGTATGGGAAAAGACTATTATACACGTGATCGGAGTGCTTATAGATTTGTTATGGTTTGAATATTTACTCGCAAGTAACTCAACAAGAGCGCCAAAGCAATCTGACCTCACGTCAGTGCTTTCTGAATTTTTTATCCGCAACTGATTCAATCTGACAATTCAATCTCAACTGCGTGCAAAAAAAGAAGGAACAGCAAATCGACCATTTCCCTCTGGCCTTGCTGATAAAATCTCTAATTCCGAAATCAGTGAACACTGTTGCGTGTTCTGAGGCATTAATAGGAACTAGCACAAATTACAGAGCGTAGTATTAATACGTCAATGCGTCCTTGTCAGCAATTTGTTTCTGAGGGCGATGTACAGCCAGACACAAAGCTGCACGCTTTCGGCGATGTCGTTCAACAGAACACGAGTGCTTATCTGTCTAACTGCAAGGAAAGACATTATTGCAGATCCCTTCCCGATGATTTGGACAATGAGGCTTCTGTTTGAACCATTTTACTGACCTACTTCGAATTGAATCCAGAATGAATTAGTCTTGATGTCCTAAGAGTGGTAATAACCTTATGTGGCTTTCAGGAAAAAAGTCCTCGGATAACTGACAATGTGGCATCAAAGTGAAAACAAAAATCTGAAATTGAAAGGAAACAACGAAAAGTAATATAGTAATATTAGTATCTTTCGAATCTCTGAGTAAAAGTGGTATCAATCACTGTTTTGATTCACTGATGTCCGTTTGTTCACACGATTGAGCCCGAGCGGAATCGGCTAGAGAATTTTCATGGCGAGTTTGGGGGATTATTATCTCAGACGAGTTATTTATTGAACTAGATAGGCCCAGTAGTTTCAGATAACATTTCTATTATGATACAGTTCATTCTCGACAAAGTAATACTTCTACAGATAAGATATTCAAAACTTCTAATAACCACCCGCTAGGATCTGTATCAGTAAGTTTCATGGCTATCTAGAACTTGTAGAGTATAGTGAACAAGATCTTTGGCTGAGGTCTTTACATTGATGTCGGACAGAACCACAGTTTCAGTTCTATATGTGGATGACATTCGGTTAATGTGCTTGAATCTCCGGATAGCTCCAGTTTTTTTTTTTTTTACTTTTTTTTGCAAAAATTATACTTGAACTGGAAGTGAATTTTATGCATGCACCTTATTGAACTTATGGTAATTTTGACTCTAATGGCTTAGGCATAAAAGAAAAATATATGGTGTAGCGGCTGTAACCGAATTTCAATTCAAACATTTTCACTACACATTATACAGAGCGTTACATGCCATACAGGATTCCAAATTAGTTTGCCAGAATATTTCTGGACGTTCTTATTCACCTGAATAATGTGCTCTCAAATTATCCCGATTATTAGTAATTTTCGAAAATTTTGATGAAAATTGTGTCATTAGCATTAGCTAAAACCGATTTTTTCTGTCCGTGAGTATTATTACTCCGAAAGGGAATGATCTTGAGTTGATCAGTAGTTTCAATGTCACGAATATTCATTTAGCGAATTAGCCTCTTCAGATCAAATATTTTTCATTATATTCATTAGTTCTTCTTTGCATCTGAATCATACTTGTTATCCAATACAACCGTTTCGGTGTACTTTTAAAGTGAACAGGTCTCTGATAATACAATGTTGGGGGAATGTGATTTTTGAAAGTTTGAATAATTACTCGTAAGTGGTTTAACAAGATCATCAAAGACATCTGATTTCACGCCAGTGCTTTCTGAATTTTGCAGGTTACCGATTAATGAGATAATTTTCCAACTATACAGCAAACTGAATATTGAGAACTGCCAAAGTATTGAATGAAATCAAGTAATTTTCTAACAGGTCAAACCATTCTCCATCCTGCGCTTGACGATTTTGAGATGGTATAATGACAAGAAATTGTATACAAGATCAGTTTCTGGAGAAATCTTCTGCATTCGGTCTCTTGACAGAATAACATCAAAGTTTTTTATATGACCTTCTTTTTGAGTATTTGCCGTCTGGATGTAGACCAAGAACGCTGAAAGATGAAGTTCTTCTTGTAAATTTTCAGTGTTTTCATATTTTCCTTCTAGTTCATCATTTCTGCATGTACTCTCCTTATACCTTTTCTTGTTCGTTAATGTTCTCCATATTTCTACTCAATTTGTTTCTCGTTCTATAGTGTTCTTCCTATTTCTCCAATCATTTTTTTTACTTCCAATGTTACGTAGTCTCAAGCTATGTCTCTTATCACATTTTCTGACTCGATGTTGCCTTTGTCTCCATATTTAATTGTTGGAATCCTTTTTATTGATTTTTTTTCTTTTCATTACTTCGGCTAGCTTTTTTGTTAACGTGGATGGAAAGAGATGTAGCATTATTAGACATACTTAAGTGCCAGGGTGGTCTTGTACGATGATCTCTAGTGTGTCGTCGATTTGAAAAAAGTATCCTTCTGAAAAACTATACGAATTTATTTTATTTTCTATTTAATGAACTTGATTTGTGTGATATTTTCGATGATATATATAAAAAAAAATCATGAGAAAACTAAGTAACCACAAAGGACTGAAATACAGCAAATGTTGAAAATGTCCTACCCCAACTCTTATACAAGCTTCTATCCTTCGTCTTATTGACGATCGAACTCTTTCAAACACTCCCGGAGTATTCCTAACTGTATCAAATGCTCCTATTATACGGTTTCTCAGTTCTTCTACGGTGTTCACGGGTGTCGAGTATAATAGAGATTTAAGGTGGCCCCATAAAAAGAAATCTAAACTATTCAAGTCTGGGAATCTGGCTGGCCATGACTGAGGACCCCCGTCCAATCCACCTGTTTTCATAATTTTCATACAAATACTCCCTTGCCAAAACAAAAAAGAACAGGAGCACCGTTATGCATGAACCACATATCTCGTCGTAGCATAAGAGGTATATCTTCCAATAACAAGGGCAAATCGTTTTCTAAAAAATGTCTGTATGATTGACCTGTTAGAGGACTTGGCCAAAAAAAGGACCAATCAAATCATCACCAATATTACCACCCCACACATTTAGTGAAAATTGCTCTTGAAAATGGGTTTCTACATATCCATGCGGATTCTCCTCAGCCCATACGTGTTCATTATGAAAATTGATAATTGAAGTCCTTGAGAAGCAGGCTTCATCAGTGAATAGAATTTGGCAATCAAAATAAGGATTTATCAATAGTCTACTGATGTACCACTGACAAAAACTAACCCTCGGATGAAAATCTCGAGGCAGAAGAGCTTGTACCCTCTGAATTTGATAAGGATATAGCAGAGAATCCCGCAAGATCCGCCAAACAACTTGATGACTTGCATTCAAAAGTACATTAATTTTTCTTGTACTGGTTCTTGGCTGTTTTTCTATTTCGTTCATAACTGCCTCTGAGAGTTGTGGTGTTCTCACACTGCGTGGTCTCCCAGCATTAATTCTTTTCGTGGAAAAAGATTCAGCTTCTGAAAGACGCCTATGAATATCAGAGAACATTTGGTATCACTCTATTGGGATAGCGTTCCATGTAAAGACGCCTAGCTTCTCTTGCATTTCTATTTGCAGACCATACATGAAATGCATATCAGTAATTTCGGACTTCGTGAAATTCGGCATGTTTTGATATTGAAATGTGTAAAGGTTCTAATTTCTGATCAAATTATTGTTATGATAATCATAAAAATCGTAATGAAAATAGTAGTCTAACTAAATTAAAAAAAATAAATAGCCACAAATGCAACCACACCTTCACTTTTTAAAAAAACAAACGTTCAATAATTTGATGTGTCAAAACTGGCACTGAATTCATTCACCACAGATTACAAACTGGCCATCCTATCATAGTTATGAGAATTTCGAGAGAATCTTGAAAAAATTTTTTTTCTCGAAATCGTTGGTAGATACGACAAAACTACAGGAGACCGAAAAGTTCAGTATAAGAACAAAGCTTCTTTTTATATTTCTAAAATTAACAGTTGCTCACCAAAAAAAAGTTCTGCAGAAGAATTGCCACGTCACGTGGTGAGAACTCTCAAATGCAATATCTATACCAAATTTCAGTTGAGTATCTTGTGAAGTGTAGATACTATGAGAAAAAACTTGAAAAAAATTCAAACTTCAACACTCTGTATCTCGAAAACTATACATTAGCGACCCCATGTTCATGGGACTTTTTTTTCTTAAATTCTCTTAAGGAATCTCACCTTTTCATTTGTACGTTCAATTTAGGAACACCCTGTATGTGTGATATAGATACAATGAATCAAATATCAAAAAAATTTAGAAAGCACTGACGTGAGGTCAGATTGCTTTGGCGCTCTTGTTGAGCTACCTGTGAGTAAATATTCAAACCTTAACAAATCTATAAGCTCTCTGATCGGATGAGCAATAGTCTTTTTCCGTACTATGAGACAATGTGATGCAAATATGAAAGCCTATTGAATAAACAAACCTTTATCTCAATTTGAAAATAACTACTCATAATTTTCACCAAATTTTGTTCTATGCTTCTCCTAAAAACTTACGTCATTGCTTTTCTGAGTTTTGACAACGCCATCAAATTCTTTTTTTTTTTTTTATTAATATTACGTCTGTGGTTTTCTGAATTTTGACAACGTCATCGACATCGAATTCTACCTCTATGAATTCTATGAAAATTTTGATTGATATTACGCCAACTGACACTGATATCTAGGTCCGCAAGTTGTCAAACGAATATCGATCTGTGATGGCAAATCTTTCAATGACAAAGCTCGGACTTCATGGCATTTCTATTTTTCTCTTGAGTAAATGAAAAAAATGATAATATCTTTAGAAGGGGGAAAGCTACGACAATGAAATTTGAGCAAGAGTAAGATATCGGTAACCTCAATATATATACGGATTTTTATTTAAATCTAAATGAAGTCTTAGGAGATATTGAGTATTGAAAATTTTTTTTGGGAATTTTTTAAAAATTTTCTAGCGTGATGATTTCTGCGAAATTTTGCAAGCCGTTTCGTTTCAGCCTCCCTCAATAACATTCCAAGTATCAACTTGATCGGATGGATATTCTAGTAGTTATTGAGGAAACAAAATTTCAGATGCTCATAACTACTGAACCATCCGACGGATTTGGCCCAATAACGAACTTGACCGAGATATTTGGACAATTAACCTATTCTGAAAATATGAGAACTCTAGCTGATTCCTTTTGGATGTTAGAGAGGATACGGCCGGACGGCCGGACAGACTCAACTTTCGCCACGAATTCTTCATCAGTGAGTCGAACCCAATCGATTGAGACCATTTTCGGCTCGATATTCCAAAATTACAGACATTCGGGCAAAATGATAGGCACTCTGTTCGGGTGAACAAGAGCGCCAAAAAGAATATCGATACAGTCGTTCTATGTTAGTGATATCCTAACAATCTTGGATTTGTTTTAAAGCTCATATGATTCATGCAATGGTCTGCTTGGATACTTTTTTCAGGGTACCATCCTTACATTTACCGTGGAAACAATGCCCAGTTGCTACTTCACTGAAAACTTTCCATGAAATTATGCCACAACGCCCTCAGCGGCATATTATTCATGCAAACAGTATCAAGGGCGACAGTTTCTGATACCCCATACGACCTAACCATCTATTATGTATTCAGCCGCCGACTGAATATATTTCGACAGCATCGTCAGTTCTCAGGCCATTTAACAATTGCTTAGTTGCTGAAACAACGAGCTGACTTGATGCAGATATGCATTTCCAACGTGGGTTGTACATGTATAGTTCAGAAATCTACTCACTACATTATTCTGTTAGACAACAAAGTTCGAACATGTAGCTTATTAGCTTGGCTGAAGCTTGATCGAGTTCTCTGTTCTTTATATTCAAGCCATTATTGACATAATCCTGTAGTGATTCACCATGTTAATTGTACAAGCAAGTTCTATATCAAGATTTTGAATAAATTAACTCTTCTCTTTAAAAAAAATCATTCTGTATTGATGAAAAACTCATAGGCACAATTGGACTTGATCTTTATTATTTATTTAATGTCATAATGAAAATATGAAAAAGCATTGCCATAATGTCAGGTGCTTCTGCACGCTTGTACTGAAGTCCTTTTGTGAACTGAGGAATAGAAGCCACGAAAAAACTGAAGAACCAACAAACCCATATCTAGAATGAAAAATGTAGAAGAGCATTGATCTGGGGTCAGTAGAGTTTGCGTGCCATTTCTAAAAACTTTTTCGGGACTCTGGAAAATTGTTATAGTAACACAACCGCCATAATGAATGTAAAAGAATCAACAAAAACATTTCAAAAATTACCACTCACAGTTTTCCTTCAGTTTGGCCATAATCCAAACTTCCCCAACAAAAAGTATTTCTTTTCATCAAAAATCAATATGCAATTGGTATATACTTTTCAGTAAGTTCTTGTTCTTTGAAATAAATTTAAAAAAATATCATCTGCTGTGGAATAGGCTTAACTAATGGTATCCAGTGAACCATGAGAAGAAGACTATCTGATTGACTCCCTGATACAAAAATCCATGATCAAATTTGAGTACTTGAAGTATTCCTATTATCAGAGGAGAAAGAATATACATTTCATAACCATATGGTATTATATCTTCCAAGAAAAAGGAAAAATATTGATTGACATTTCTATCACGAATTTGAAAAATCATATTTTATTCGAATATGCTTTGAATCGACACGACCTATCAAAATGAACATATTTGATCAAACCTGAGTTATCCATTCATGCTAATTTTATGGAATTTCAGATAAAGAAAGTTTTTGCATCAAACGGAATGTGCGAGTTAAGTTTTGGTTAATTAGAAGTATGTTTTTATTGATCCATTTGCGTTTCTTGTGTCATATTTGTTGTTTTTACACCAAACTACCCAATACTTCAGATTAAAAATTGAGTACAAGGGCGCAAAAGCTTCTGACGTCACGCAAGTGCTTCTTAACATTTTTTATTCGAATGAAGCTAGTTGTTTACTAATGTTGAGTTTATGCAGATGACTACAGATTTCGAATTCAAAATCTGCGATAGAATTTTAAACCAATACTGATAGGATAATCTTGAAGAGATATATTACACATTTGAGGGAACTTGAGAACATATAGTCTCAACAAAGTACAAATTTCAAATTTGCGCTTTCCCCTCTCGTTTGATTCATTCTATAATAAGAAGCCGTACAGAGTACTACGTAGTTGCAAATATAATGATCTTATTTAGTATTAGTCATAAAACAAAATTAGGCTCTGTCATTTAGGCATCCCAACTAAGCTAAATTAGTGTTGTGCAAAACAACATTGTTTAAAACAAATATAAATACAGTTCACTCCATTTGTTTCTAATATGTAATCAACACTATTCGTTTCAACCTCATTCTAGCATCTTTCAGGTTACAAATTGACTGGACCATTCGACGGATTTGGCCCAATACCGAATTTGGTCGAGACAATTGAACAACTAACTTATTTTGAGAATATGAAAACTTTAGTTTATTTCCTTCAGATGATAGATCGTTCAAATTGATGAGTTGTTTTCCGATATCTCATATTAAATTACTTTGAATTTATTAATTTCTGTAACTGCTTTCTTGAGTGCATAAATTCGTGTATTTTCCATGAATGTGACTTGTTCTATACAGTTGTAGAATTCGAAAAAGATTAATAAACTAACTATCTATCTATGCAACAAATTTTTTTTCATCAATTTGGACGTCTCTGCGATAAACTGGATGTCCCATTTTTTCTTCAGACAGAAAAGGCAGTCCATTCTGGAGGTTTTGATTTACCCCAATTCTTCCAGGTCCCCAGCTTTCTCAATCACAGCAGAAACCTGCAGAAAAAGTGTCTCTGGGACAAGACACGGAACAGACATTGATTGATTGCCTCGTAATGACAGTATCCGGCGGGAAAAGCAAAAACCATCGAAGCGTCGGCTCTATAAAGAATTTCCCAGCTGAATTACATCTCCGTCTGGCGCGGTCTCGTGATTTTGAAATACGGTGTTCGATTGACAAGATGGTGTAATAAAAGAAAAATGACGGTGTTCTTTACAATATCTCGGAAGATTTCCAAGTTTATAATGCCGTCTGGCGATGCTCTCGAATCTGCGCTACCGGGATTTCTGATTGATTGTACTCAAAGGAAGTCTTGCTAACAGGGCACTGGTGATTTCTCTCGAATGTAGGTGGGACTTCAGACATAACGATTTGACTGGTTTCGAACTTCCTGAAGAGGAGTTTCGCAATATTGAAATTTGTCTACCACTCCATTATTGATTGACGTCGACCATGAACACATTGTGTATTTCTTTAAGCAACTTTATTATATTTCTGACTTTGAAAAATAAATTTATGTAATTATGTTATACAGAGAATCTTTCAACAAGAACTTTGTTTTCTAATTGTGGCCACACGTACCACATGATAGCATTGTCAGTTAGATTTTTGACATATTCGTAGTAGATGCTTTGGCAATGGTTACAATGAATTCAATTCCGCTCGAAAATCGCATTAACCTAATTAAAACGAATATGTAAAATTCGTGATCTTTTCGGAAAACATAGTGAAGTTCCTGAGACCGCTATTATGAATTTGGTAAATAAATTTGAGTCGACGGGCTCGGTACAAAATATGCTAACACCAACGTGTGTTCGACGGGGCCGTTCAACTGAAAACATCGCAGCCGTGAGCCACAGTGTTGAAGAAGATCCAAAATTGTCAATTTCTCGACGTTCTCAACAACTGAGGTTATCCCAAACCACCATATGGTGATTCTTGCGTAAGAATTTGGCTTTGAAACCCTACAAGATTCAAATAGTGCCCAAATTGATGCCCACCGACCATTCACATCGCAATAGATTCGCCCAATTCATTCTGGAACTACCCACTGGTTTTCCTGAGAAAATCATTATTTCAGACGAAGCCCATTTTCACCTGTCAGTAAACGTAAACAAGTAAAGTTGCAGTATTAAGGCTTCTGAAAATCCTAGAGCGATTATAGAGAAACCTTTGCATGCTCAACGTGTCACTGTATGATGCGCTAAGTGATCTGGAGTCGTGATTGGGGCCGTTTGATTTCGAAGGTGAGGCTGAAAATGCGGTAACTGCCAATGGATTTTGCTATCGCGAGATGTTAACGACTCAATTCTGGCCTATTATAGTTGACATGGATATCACTGACATGTGATTTCCCAAGACGGTGCCACTTGTCATAAAGTCAATGAGACGATCAATTTATTGCAAACCAAATTTGCTGATCGCATAATTTCACGAAACTCAGCTGTTAAATGGCCAGATCGAGTGATTTAACACCACTGGATTATTTTTGTGGGGCTATCTTAAGGAAAGAGTCTATACGGAGACCATCCAATCGATTGCATAGTTCTTAATCGTTTGAGAATAGGTCAAGGTCGTACCAATAGCATGATATTCAGATGGAACTCAGTTCCAAGAGCAAGTTGTGAATGTGGACATGCAGAAAAAATAATACCTTAACTCATCAATAATTATCCCATATTTTAATTTCAAGATAGTTTCAGGGCTATTCACGATGTTTCAGATTCTTTCTTGGAACGGGTTATGAAATTCAAACAAATTCAATATGTATATTTTGTATTCAGTTTTTTTTTCTGCTTGTTTCTTTTTATTTTCAGATTCGATATGTGCAACTGAAAGAAGCCTCTGTGATTACTTGAAAACCACTCTTGAAGAAATAAGTCCCTCAAATATATATAATCTTATTTCTGTACACACAACAATAATTATGCGGGGAGCCAGGGATATTTTCACTGGGGTTTTTTCCCTAGGCTTTTATGTCATACACCGGATTGTATGGCACCCCGTCTACATCCTCAGCTAACATTTGTTTGTAAGCCAATATTTCGAAAAGAATATATATCACTAGCCCAGCAAAATATTATAAGCAATATTATTAATAATATATATTATTATATACGACTGAACATAGTGGACTTAATTGAAATTTTTATTTTCGGTCAAAAATATCATAATTTCAATAAGAGAAGAAACTGACATTGTTTTAATTATGATGTTTCAAATGACTGAAATTCCTTACCGAAAAATTGATTGTGCATTATTATTTGTCTTAAAAGCTCTAAAGAATTAGAAATGATGAAGTAGAAAAATGTGACAATTCGGAAGTAAAGTTCTGTAGACTGAGAAAGTTGATCAGAGGCCAAAATAAGACAGATTCCTGGACAAGAACAGAGTTATCTATACAGAAATAAACTTAGGAATAAAAATTCAAAGAAGCACCGCTTATAATAAACACTTCTGATCCCATAAGTGCTTCATCAATGAATTTGTCGGAAGTTTTGAGACCAACTGTTTAATCCAACTTGAATATGGGTCCATATGAGACGTTAGTGACAAATAGTATCAGGTGTACAAATAAGTTTCCGCGGTTTTTTATAAAAAATTAGGAATTTATTGTAAAGGAAAAGTACATTACGTTTTATTCAAAGTATTTTCCATCATTTACCACTACTTTTCCCCATCTTTCTGGCAACATTCGGATACCCCGTCGTAAAAACTCTTCATCTTTTGACGCTATCCACAAATCTACTCAATTTTTGGTATCTTCATATGATGTGAAGCGCTGCTCAGACAGACCATGTGCCATCGACCGGAACAGATGATAATCAGAAGGGGCTAAGTCTGGTGAATATGGCGGGTGGGCTAAAACTTCCTAGTTGAGTGTTTCCAAGTATGTTTTTACCGGCGCCGCAACATGTGGACGAGCATTATCGTGTAAAAGAATAATTTCGTCGTGTCTGGAGTAGTAATGGGCACGTTTTTCCTTAAGTGCCCGGCTCAATCTCATCAATTGTGTTCGGTAGAGAGCTCCAGTAATGGTTTCGCTTGGTTTCAGCAATTCATAATACACGACACCAAGCTGATCCCACCAAATACACAGCATGAGTTTTTTTCCATGAATATTCGGCTTAGCTGTCGATGTTGATGGTTCGCCGGACTTAACCCATGACTTTCTCTTCTTTGGATTATCGTAGTGAATCCATTTTTCGTCACCAGTGACTATACGATGCAAAAAAACTCTTTTTTTTATTCCTGGCAAGCAGCATTTCACTCATGCATAATCGGCGTTTAACGTCTCTCGGCTTTAGTTCATATGGAACCCAATTTCCTTGTTTTTGAATCATTCCTAACGATTTCAAACGATGTGAAATTGCTTGTTGAGTCACTTGTAGAGTGAGTGCAAGTTCTTTTTGCGTTTGGGACGAATCTTCCTCCAATAGTGCTTCTAATTCCATGTCTTCGTACACTTTCGGCCTTCCACTGCGTTCTTTGTCTTTAACGTCAAACTCACCGTTCTTAAACTTTTGAAACCATTCCTGACAACTTCTCTCACTTAAAGGAGCTTCCCAATATGCTTCTAGAAGCAATCGATGCGCCTCAGCTGCAGATTTTTTCACTTTAAAGAAGTAAATCAAAATTTCCCGCAAATGATGCTTATTCGGAATAAAACTTGACATTTTTGCACGAAAAAAATTACGTGATGCTGATACGGAATCACTAGTACTTTAAGGTTATGGTGTTGCCAGATGACTAAACTTGGGATATTACGTTTTACATCTGACAATTTCTCCATAACCTTCAGGTGGGGCCATCTTTTGACAAACCGCGGAAACTTATTTGTACACCTAATATTTCAGTTTATAAATAATAATTCTACATATCTTTACTAAAGCCTCGCTTTTCATCTTATAAGTTAAGATTTCATAACCTGACAAAGAATTTCAAGAAATCAAAGGACATACGAAATCATTCGATACTCTCCCGGAATTCATTGAATTCATAGACTGGAGTCACTCCGCTTCATTCTGAGGGATAAAGTAACCTGAATTTAAAAGCTTTCCCGAATATTTATATTACATTATACGCGGCCTCCAATGTAGCTGTTATGCGTATCGAATTTATTCCTTTGCAAATTCCCAATAGAATTCCTAATGCTTTTGCTCACTTGGGTTCTGTTGTATTGTGACGGAGCGGTGGTGTGGTTGACATTTCTACATATTCCAGAGATGATGCAATTCGGAAAAAATGGAATATAGGCCTTTCGAATTCACAGCACTTTAATTTCTAACTGAAATATTACGAAAATATTAGATAAGGAGCTTTATCGCATTTGTTCTTGTTGAAAATTTAAGAGATTTTTAAGATTGAGACGTAATCATAAGCTTATCGGCTAACTTCATGCCTCATTTAAATCTATTAATTCAGTTGACAATCGAAGGATATGTCAAAAATGGGCGATTCGAACGAAATATGTGAATTTTCATAGATAATTCATCTGCAGTTTCCAAATTTCTCCCAAGTATATCACCTCATCCTTGGAACTTGATTTGTAAATAATGGAAGGAATGATAATGCCGAAGCATTATCGTTTCACTGATGTGAGCTAGTCATGATTGCTGTAAGATGTCCCAGAGAATCAAGACCTCAAGTGCAACTGTGGAGCGGTTACGGGGTATGGCCCCTCGTCAGCAGGATGTGGCACTGAAATCTTGAAGTAGACCCCAAACTTAAAAAAATATCTGGTGAACCTTCAGTGTAAGCCGACAAGAAGCGCTGATTCACTTTTTCTGTAGAGTCATACAACAATTCATGATTCCCAGTTCAACGACTTTCAGTGGTCATCGAATGTATAAACGTTCATGAAATGACCACTGACGAGTTGAGAGGGTTCGCTCACTAATCGTAATCCATCAGATACACGAGAAGGAATAATTTAAAGTTAAATATAGAATTATTATTCGATAAAAAATCATCATTTATTTCGTCTTCCGAACGTTTCAACAGATATCTTCTGGCGTTTTCAAAGTGAAGGTTAACTTTCAAGCTAGCTAGCAATCTCAGAAAATTTTTCAGCTTTCATAAATGTCAAATATTTTGTCTATATTATGTAAATTAAAGAGTCCCTAGGAGGTGAAAGTAAAACGGAACACTAGAATGTCTCTCAAGAGTTCCAAGTTCCAAGGCTGAGAATCATCTGATGAAATGGAAAGAACCATCTATAATATTCAAAGAAGAGAAACCCACATAAAAAAACTTAAATAGACATCATTCTCAATACCATAAGTACACCATCAATGGAGTTGCCGGAAGTTAGTTATCGTAGTCTGTCAATTGGACATTTATGCAAATGCAAAAAATCTTCTGATATCACCAACTTTTGTAACAGCTGATTTTACCTTAACAATGACAAAAGATGTCTGTTGAAATGTTGGGAACAATAATAGATGATGGTTTTTGCCCAAATAATTCCATAAGAGTTCCATCATCGACAATTACTCGTCAGCAACTAATCTATTCTCACCTAGTTTACCGGTAGCTAAACTTTTACTGTGTATTCTACCGCGACGAACACCCGCGTTGCTCACATCCGCCATGACAATTTCTTCACACCAGTCAGTTACACTTGCAGATTCTAGAGGGCATAAAGCATATATTGCTCAAGTTTGGAACTCCATGGTAGTTATAACACATATAAGCTTCTTATTTTGAATTATTTTTGAGCGGCTTTGTCAATAATTGGTGGTTTTACCTTTCTAATAGAAAAGGAGCGGATATCAGCTCTGCAGATGTTACGGTAATATTATATGAGAATACCACATGCAAAGATCTCAAACAGAAAGCAGGGGAAGATCTTTTTTCTGCAATGAGGTGATTCAGGAGAAAAATATTAACGATGAATTTCAAGGAAATAAAAACTTACCATTTTCCGCTTATAAATCTGGACTTCTAGAAATGGGAAATTTACAACTTGATAACAGAATATCAATTTCTGAAGCTGAGTATGTTGAATTTATGGGTAGATATTATTATCAATCGACATCTTGAATGGGAAGAATACATTTATGGATTGGTGGATGAATTGAGGTGCTTGCTTAGCAAGTTTAAATATCTTGAAGAATACTTGGACACATCAAACCTGAAGATGACACACAATGCTCTAATATGTCAGTCTCAAATATGATACAACACAGTGAGCTGAAGTTGAGGTCATCCAGAAGTGGTTGCCACCTGTTATTTACGGGAAACATCTCCTGTATTCTTCAGAGATTATCCAAGATCAGCTATTTTTACGGCTGATATTATTTGGCGTAATTGCGGGAACGATTCAACTTTTACCATCGAAAAAAGAAAATGAAACACTTCACAAGCATAGATTCTTTAAGCCTAGAGCTGGAAAACACATAGCACAAAGATGATTCGTGTACCTGGTACAGGTTTATGAATTTCAAGAAATATCAGAAATGTCACTCACTTACGAAAAGTAAAAAAAGCTCAATGTTTTGGGTTTCACAAATGTGTAGTGAGTACATAATTCAACACGATTGAAGCCCTACATAAATCAAACCATCATGCACCTCAGGTACTACAGGTATGGGGTATCTATCAGATGTAAAGCAGAGACGGGAACTGGCTTTTGTTGATACGACTTATATTTCATGTATAGTGCCCCGTCCCGAGAAACAGATTCTCATATCCAAGCTAGGCTTGGGACGTTCGTGTGTCCACATTGTCTCTATCGCCGCTATATACTTTCCATGAAAGACTTTCTGCTTCCATTCACCTTGAAGTCAGTCATTGCTGAGAGTTGTTTTAAGATTGGTGGAGCAGGTACCGGCCATCTTGTATAGTGTGATCTTTTTACCTGTTCGAACTATTGCCTGATGGATTGAACTGGATATTATTATTGATATTATTATTTTTTTTATAATAATTAAATATTAAATTTCATGAGATATACTGCACCCTGTCAACATAGAATATATTGACATGCTTTCAATGTGATATTCGGAGTTCTTCATTTATTCACACTGCACGTGAATTTTCTGACCTTTCCTCGTAAACTATAAATTCCGATCTGGGTTACAAGTGTGAACCCACCAGTCGTAAAAAAGAACGTCTGAGCAGGCTGGAATATCGAAGTGGAAATGAGTGTGAAGGGAGAGAGTAAGTCTCGGTCGGTGGAGGATCCTGCAGGCGAGAGAAATGATCCTCTCGAGGCCAGATATGTGGCGTATAGCGTGTCTCCTCCGGGCCAATTCTGCAGGGATCTTGACGATTTGTGGAGTTAGCAGGACCTCAGAAAACCGGCTGGAGCGGGAAGCTGCATCTGAAGTGTGAAATCGTGTCGATGGCGAAAATACAACATGATGTAACAACAGTAGAATCAAGGAGAGCGATTTATAAGAATCCATGTTTTTCATGGCGTACATTCTTAAAGGATGTGGGATTTATGGTCAACTGTTCTTTATTCTGAAGGATGAGAGTTTTTCATTCATAACTTACTGTTCCTACAGACAAATTCGATCCATAGGTAGGTTTCATGAAGGGATGGTGGAAATTGAAGAAATTCATGTCATTTCAAATGTATCATGAGCAAAATTTGATGACGAGATATTTTCGATAATGGATCGATTGTGGAATTATTTGATCAGTATACTATTGTTATTCTTCGAACCATTGGTGCGGTAAATTCACCGAAAAACTATTTTGAAAGGTTGACGTCAGGTCAAGGGCCTTTGAAAGCTCATCTTGAATATAATTACTTAAAAAAAATAAAAATAATCAGGAAAATTCATCTATCGCTAAACAAGGTCATCATCATCATCATCATCATACCAGAATATCGGACGGGAAAACACTTCTGCTTTGAGAAAAGTTATATCCTAATCCGAATCACAGAAAAGCGTTAATTGTACAGAATCAAATATTCTGAAACTTCTAAATGACTTTTTCGTACTTCCGGGCCTAAAGTGACAACTTCACTCCCTTGTGACAGGTACTAAAGTGTCACATTTAATCCCTCCGGGATTAAATATTGACGAAACTCCCGGAACGATTAAATCGCAAACAAAGGAATTTAAGGGATATTTTATTGAAAAATACAATTAATTAGAATGGTAATTAACGTTAATATTCAAATTAATATTGTGACAGTTCGTCATATTGACCAGTCTTTCCTGGGTTAATGCAGCAGGTAACTGACGAGTAACAGATAGGTCCTTACCATATTGAACTGGTGTTTGTTTCGAAGATCCTGCGGAAACAGGAAGCGAGAATGAGGACTGTGGCATAACTATAGTGGACGAATCGGCGACTTGACCAAATATTTTATGTGAAATTTTTTGTTTATTTTTAATAGATGATTCAATATATCCCTCGGCCACGTTGGAGGATTTCCATCCTCCATGTCTCTTCAGCACGTCTATCGTTGCTCCCGAATCAGCTAACAAAGACGCAGATGTGCGTCTAAAACAATGTCCCGTATAAGACGTCGCATTTTCTAATTTCAAGAAAGCTGCTATTTGCCGTGGAAATGTACCAAACATGTTTGTCCTACTACTCGCTCAGTACATTCTTTGTTGATGTATTGAACAAAAAATTTTGAATGAGGTGTCCCTGTCTTTCGCAAAGCCACATATTTTCGAAATATCGCCACAAAACTGATTTGCATTGTTTTCTGAATTTTTGATCACAAAATTTCGGTCAATTTTATTTTTGGTGTTTCTAATCGCAATAAGGAAGAAATCGCCCAAATCTCTCGCATTGTCGATTTCTAAATTAACCAACTCTTTTCCACGACAAGCTCCCGCAACGCCCAAAATAAGTGCAACCTACAAAAAAATCGATTTCTCAAAATTTCTGAATATAAACACATTTCCAAATTTACCTTAAGCATTAAATATTTATCATCCGGAGCGTCCCGTAAGAACTGATCTACCTGCTCAGACGTGAGAATTCTTGACTTCTTTGACTTAAATCCCTCATTTCTTCTCTTCAAAAGAGCTAATAATTTTGGAAATTTACTTATATCAATATCTTCTCTAATGTTAATAACCGATTTCAGCATTGAGTAATGTGCCCAGAGAGTTGAGGAACAAACCGCTTTTGATTTATCATTGAAGTAGACTAACAGTGCATTTTCAGTAGGTCGTCTCACATTTTTTAAGCGGCACCACTTTTTAAAAGCATCGTACTGCTGCTCGTATAGTTTTCTAGTTTTCGGTGGTAACAATTCTTCACCTACTTCGGCTGCTCTTTTATCAATATCAGATACACCTTCTTCACTCATGACACCAATAATTATCAATAACAATGTTTCTTTACAATGACACTAGTAATGACAATGTTTCTAAATTATAATTGTCACAACGCAAAGTTACTATGGTAACTTATTTTAAAGACAGTTTATTAAATGAGTTGAAGAGAGAAAAAACTGATTGAAATTATTGAAATAATTAATAAAATCATACCGGAAGTACGAAAAGTATCGTATATACCTTGCGACTGAAGTACATTCAATCCTTCAGGTTAATTATGGCCCTCCCTGCGGTGAGGTCATAAACTTTACCTTCAGGATTGAATGTACTACTTCAGTCCCGCGTTGTATAATATACTATTAGGAGCACTACATTGAATTTTTCAGATCAAGACTAGACAAAATACATTATTTCACCGTAAATGAACCATTTCCCTTTGTTTGGGAATCTAAATTTCCCAATTCATAAAACTATAAATGGGTTTTTGTCATTCGTTTTTATGGGCCAAGTTAAATTTGTTTTCTGTCAATGATTTTCGAATTTCACGGTGATTGCAAGTTACACCACGAAAACATCTACAGCTGCTGTTTTTTCGGACATATGTGAAGTCAGCATTGTTCTTACGGCCGAACTAGAGAGAACTCTCGCTCGACACATTAGTGATTACTACGAATATCTGAAAAAATAAGATCCAGTGCTGTGATCCACATCTACAAGACTCCAAACATCCAGGAATCAAAAGAAGTACCACGAGATAAGCAGTTGCCCTATTTTTCTTTTTGGGATGTACTTGCTCGTATATTGCTACATAATCTTTCTCTTATTTTTTGAACAACAATAATTCCTACGTTGTCATCCTTCATATACACCAACTGAAACTGAATCAAGAAGTTCGACGGATCAATCGACTACCCTATGAAAACATTGAGCATTGAAATTTTTGATGGAATATCTGCATTTCTCTTTTACAATTTTAAGAAAGATTATTATTTTCAGACGAGTACTTTGATGCTTTTTTGTACAAGTGTGAGGCAACGAGGAGTCCAGGAGATGAGGAATTTTCCTTACCTTAGTTTTCAACAATCTTCCAAAAACTTCAACCAGCCCAAAGTCAACACGGAACGTAAATGTCTACGTAATTGATTAACATGAACTTGAACTTTTATGATAGCTTGCTCTCAAGTAAATGAATAAATGATTATATCGTCTGGTGAAAGGATGCTAGGACAAAGAAATTCGAGAATATGTTGGATATCAATAACGTCCATAAATGCACAAATTTTGTTTGAATGAGAAAGATATAGTATAAGTTATGAAGTATCGAAAAAAATTTTTTGGGAACTTTCCAAGAATTTTATAGCGTATTGATTTCGGCGAAATTTTGTTAGCCTACGTGTTTAAATCTAATTAAAAAATCTTCCAAGTTATAACTTGATCTGATGAGCATTCTGGGAGTTATAGGGTAAACCTAATTTTAAATGCTCAATGTGAATTGTATGATAGAATTAAATCGCGAAAAAAGTTTATTCGGAAATTGTTATTGTACAAAAAATGACTCATTACTCTAAAACAACTCTTTTGATCTGGCTGAATATCAAACTCATACATCCCAAATGAAAATCTCATCTCCCTAGCTTATTCCGCTAAGACGTAATGGTGTGAACGGACAAACGGACAGAATGGATTTTGACTATTTTAATCTTCGACTATTCGAAAAATAGCAATATTTGGGCCAATCTATAGGCAACCTGTTGAGAGAATGAGAGCGACAAAGCGCAGAAACTATTCAATTATTATTCAATCATTATTGAAAGTTCAGAACTCACGGATATGAATAAGATTTTAGATTTATCTGTGAAATGGAGATATCGATATGAATCGAGCGGTGGGCCTCAATATCACCATTGCCAGTACAGGTTGTCTTCGATCTTATGTAACTTTATGTAACTTAAGACCATTTTAAATATGAAATTCTGATATCACTACTACTTTAACAAAAATACTGCGCAAAGAGTGCATGCGTGACTAAAGAAAATAAGAATAACTTTGATGTGAGGCCTGTATCTTTTATTCAGTTTTTGAGGAGCTCCAACTTCCTTTCCTTCAAAATAAAGTTATATCTCTTCCATAGAAATCATAAAGATATTGATATTTTTTGAGAGAGAAGTCTGATACAAAGTTTTTCAGTTAAAACCTATCAAAAATTTTGGAAAGTGGTCCAACAAAGTAGAATTCATTTTGCAGAGGTCAAAAGTAAAATCAAATTTCTTGAAGAATTTCAATAATTATTGCTCGAAAGATATAATACCCTATGTTGAAGAACATTTGCAAATTTCAGTTCATCACCTTTCGATTTGTATCATTCATCATTGGTACAAGTTCATAAAAAAGAAATGTCCTTCCTTTAATCTATACTATGACTTTCTCGGAGTTCATCACATACAGAAACTCTTATATTATCTCCTAGAGGTATTATTCACAAGAATGGAATTTCAGAATATACAAGATACAAGATTTGTGGGTATCTTAGGAGTAATCCAATATTCTAAAAATAAATTTAGGAGTTATTAACAGATTTTGTATCCTGACGATTTCGACACAATCGACCAAATTTTAGATGCTCACAACTGCAGAACCATTCGTTGGATTTGGCCCAATTAGTCCGGGAGGCAGCGGCTATTTTGGTTAGTGTTTTTATGCCGATCTTTACTTCACAATACTAGTGAAGAAGCTCTTTCTAATAACGAAAGTGAAGGTCAGCTGACGCACCAGCGGGGGCGTTTGCTATGAGACCCCATAGAACAGGTAAAAAAAAATCTAAAAAGTATTTTATTCCACATGAAATTATTTTCACGTGTTATTGACATTGATTACAATTAAAAGAAAGTAGTCAGCTGCACGACTAAGGGTGGATTATGCGTCAGCTGAGCGTGCGAACTAGCCAAAAATAAAATAAAATAAAATTATTTTATGCCGATTGAATTTTTTTTACATGATTTTAGACATTTAAAGAAACTTGATATTGATAATCAGCTGCATATATAGTGGGGGAAAACACGTCAGCTAGAGCAGGAATGTATGACTGCGCGCATATATCTCTATGACTCGCGGAATTTTCAATGCTCCGACTGACGCCTTTTTCCCCAACGGACAATCAGCTGACGAATATTTTCTTGTATCTATATATTAACACTATAATATTTATACATTCCATGTCGTCTTTTAACAATTTACCCAAGATTTGACTTACAGCTTATTGTCTTCCGTACAGAGGTATTTCATAGCAAAGTAAGTAATAACTTTATATAAGTTGTTTAATAAATTTATATATGTATATATAAAAATGAATCCCTATTTCCCTTGGTTGAGAAGGTTCTTATGAAAGAAAAAAAATTTAAAAATGTTCGGAAAGTATAAAAAAAAAATAAAAATACCTACATATTACCGGCCATATGAAAAGTGCTACAATACGCTAGGACGCCTTTACACAGTCATTTCAGCCAAAATTTTTTATTTGAAAGAAAAAAAGCATATTGTATATTATAAAGCATTCGAATAATGAACACACTTTTTTTATTAATTATATAAACTTGAATTAAATTGTCGTAGGTAAGACAGGACAACGTCTGTCGGGTCAGCTAGTTGATAATAAATTACTAACTCTATAATAGGGAATCTCTAAAAATGATAGTTAATTATATTAAATTATAATGAAAATTATATTGTTCTTAGTGTGACTGAAGAGGCGGGCAAATCGGATCAAAGCGGACCAAGTGGACAGTGTGCTGAAGCTGCAACTGTTCCTCAATACCAAGCCGATGAACTTGATATTGAAGAGAATGAGGCAGCAGCAACTCAACATGATTCAGATTCTGCTGAGATGCCAAGCGACTATTCATGTATTTTTTGCCAAAAAAATGAGAAAAAAATACCATGGCCGTGAACAACCGCAACAGACATGTATAACCATGGACGCGGTGAACAATTTAATTTCGACTGCCAATAACATCGATGACGAGCTGCTCATCAATAGAATTACAGAGATGAGTGCTAGAAATCAGCCGATTCTGTACCATAAAATTTGTAAGCTGAATTATAAAAATGAACTGCAACAACAAAAAAAAATTAAACACGGAAAAGACCGAATGGCATCAAACTCGGAACATTCATAAATTAGCCTTCGAAGATGTGTGCAGTTTCATTTCTGACAATATTGTAAGAAAGAAAAATTCTTACTTTTTAGATTTTTTACAAGCGCTCTTTGCCGAGTCCGTCACTATACACGACCCCACTAAATCAACACAGGTAGGGCCATATAATTTTGAAAGCAGGTTAGTGAAGGCCTTCCAATAGAATTACAGAGATGAGTGCTAGAAATCAGCCGATTCTGTACCATAAAATTTGTAAGCTGAATTATAAAATGAACTGCAGAAACAACAAAAAAAAATGGCATCAAACTCGGAACATTCATAAATTAGCCTTCGAAGATGTGTGCAGTTTGGAACATTTCTTGAATCTTCCATTTTGACAATATTGTAAGAAAGAAAAATTTTACTTTTTAGATTTTTACAAGCGCTTTGCCGAGTCCGTCACTATACACGACCCCACTAAATCAACACAGGTAGGGCCATATAATTTTGAAAGCAGGTTAGTGAAGGCCTTCCAATATTGTAAGAAAGAAAAAAACTTTTAAAAAAATTAACGTGGTCATAATGAACGGAAAAAAAATTGTCAAACCTTATACTGGAGTGCTGATGAAAACTGATTATAATGCTCTACAGGAAGATGATATTTTGGACCGGGCCGTGTTAATATTGCGAAAAAGTATTCGTAATATGAAGCATAATAGATTGACTGAGGATTTGACGACTGATTCGTTGATAAGAGGAGAATGCGACGTCCCACAACAATTAATAAAATTTTATAGTCAACTTATATCCACTAAGTATCCTGCAAAACTTAGTAATATTGTTGCGAGAACCGCTAAATCATTTTCCGAAATTTTAATATATGCTGTCACCAACGGAAATCAAAACTTCATTGTGTGACATTTCCAATTTACCGAATTGTAATCTGGATCAATTGTTTGCAACACTGGAAGAATATGTATGCAGATTATATGCGTTTACGAGAGTCAATGATGTCAATGTTGCTCGTGTGATGACGTTCACCAAATCATATGGCAATAACGATGACTGCAATCCATTGAATTTGCAAGAAAGAATGCAAAGGAAGATGATTCATAAAAAAATATTTCTTTGATTTATATTAAGATTTTTCTGTTAATTTTAATAAAAATAATCTAATAAAATTACGTTTCAATTAATCCGAATATTACAAACTAATAGAAATCATATTAATGTTGTTACCGCTTCACTCCTATGAATCTTGGGTAAATTGTTAAAAGACGACATGGAATGTATAAATATAATAGTATTAATATATAGATACAAGAAAATATTCGTCAGCTGATTGTCCGTTGGGGAAAAAGGCGTCAGTCGGAGCATTGAAAATTCCGCGAGTCATAGAGATATATGCGCGCAGTCATACATTCCTGCTCTAGCTGACGTGTTTTCCCCCACTATATATGCAGCTGATTATCAATATCAAGTTTCTGTAAATGTCTGAAATCATGTGAAATAAATTCAATCGGCATAAAATAATTTTATTTTATTTTATTTTTGGCTAGTTCGCACGCTCAGCTGACGCATAATCCACCCTCAGTTGTGCAGCTGACTACTTTCTTTTAATTGTAATCAATGTGAATAACAAGTGAAAAAAAATTCATGTGGTATAAAATACTTTTCAGATTTTTATTTTTTAACGTATTCCGCAGATTCCCAATCTCGCATCCACCGCAACTGGACCAGCTGACGATCGATTTCGTCATAAGCCACATAGATTCTGTTTTCTATATTAACATCAGCCGGCATAAAATGACTTGTTTAAAAAGCCGCTGCCTCCCGGACTAAATGGCGAACTTGGCCGAGATATTATGACGAAATAAGTATTAAAAATTTAGAAAGCACTGACGTGAGGTCAGATTGCTTTGGTGCTCTTGTTGAGCTACTTGCGAGTAAATATTCAAACCTTAACAAATCTATAAGCTCTCTGATCGGGTGAACAATAGTCTTTTTCCGTACTATGGGAAAATGTGATGCAAATATGAAAGCCTAATGAATAAACAAACCTTTCTTTCAATTTGGAAATAACTACTCATAATTTTCACCAAATTTTGTTCTATGCTTCTCCTAAAAACTTACGTCATTGCTTTTCTGAGTTTTGACAACGCCATCAAATTCTTTCTTTATGATAAAAATTTTTTTGATTAATATTACGTCTGTCCTTTCCGAATTTTGACAACGTCATCGACATCGAATTCTACCTCTATGAATTCTATGAAAATTTTGATTGATATTACGCCAACTGACACTGATATCTAGGTCCGCAAGTTGTCAAACGAATATCGATCTGTGATGGCAAATCTTTCAATGACAATTTCATGACATTTCTATTTTTTCTTGAAGGGTTGAGGTCCTCACTTGATGGAAATCCATTTTCATTTAGTTCGAATATGATTAAATAAAAACTTATTTAATAAAATTTCCACATTTATTGTGTTTTAACAATATGTAACACTACATTTGCAACAATTGTTTCGCCAAATTTGGCCGAGATATTTGGACAATTAACCTATTCTGAAAATATGAAAACTCTAGCTGATTCCTTTTGGATGCTAGAGAGGATACGGCCGGCAGGACAGAATCAACTTTCGCCACGAATTCTTCATCAGGGATTCGAACCCAATCGATTGAGACCATTTTCGGCTCGATATTCCAAAATTACAGACATTCGGGCAAAATGATAGGCACTCTGTTCGGGTGAACAAGAGCGCCAAAAATATAACTGATCTCCTTCACCAATAACAAGCGCAAAATTCATGAGGTTCATATTCATTTTTGTTTTGTATGCATTCCATTTCACTGATTAACTAAAGTTCAAATTGCGATGCTGTTGCTGGAAACCTGCAAACTGTGTCAGTTCAAGATACTCCAGCGAACACCGAGTGAAATCTCAATTAATTAATCTCAACGGACGTCTTAGGGGAAGTGTTCGAAATGATTAATGGCATCATTTCCTCCAAGCTCGACTAAAATGTCCCTGGAGTAAGCGAGCATAGAAATAAAACAGACCGAACCACCAAAATAGCTCGATCTACAATAATACCGTTATTCTTCGCGGCTTGTTTAACAAAGGTTGGCACATCGAGGACAACATCATCACCATAAAGAATGCCCCTGTGAGATGATGGAGTGGCGCTGCATCTTTTTTTTTCTGGGAGATGTGATATACGGCATTTCAGTCCAAATTGTGTTAACTCACTAAGAAAACTTTCTTTCCATTCATCACTGCAGGCGTCGTCACATATTCTAGCGAACTACTATACACACCATTGCTGTGGCAGGGTAGTCCGTGTAATTTCGTACACGCTCTGGCCTCGATATAAGATTGCGTTTGAAAATAGGTACATAAATTGGATAGATAAAACTTCATATTTTAATATGACTTCTCTATTGCTTAGAAAGTTTCTGTATCGGAGGATGTTACGGCAGTATGGGAAAAATTTGAAGCAGAAGGTTTTACTTGAATTCTTTAAGATTCTTTAATGATGGCATTTTTTGAGCGCTTGTCCTAGGTTAGAAACTAGTAGAACAGTATGTAATTTTTGAATATCGAAATGATAATGGTCTCAACCAATTAGGTTCGACTTTTGATGAAGAATTTTTCCTGACCGGATACAGGATTCCATCGATAACTAATAATTCTCTAATAGCAAATATCTCAATTTTTGTTCATTCCAACGAAAACGCCCTCTTTGGTTTTGTTGAACTTATTAATTTCATCTGAAGGGTATATCGGGTATGTAGTCAATTATCTAGTTTTTTAGCTCTTTATTGTTATTGATGTAAAACTATGATATTTGATTATAAACTATGTTCCATTAACCTAATGACAAATACTGTCTTTAGTCACTTTTCTGATTTCTGTCAATTAAATTCAGTCAATAAATGTTGTGGTGATACGTTGTCTAATTAAAGCATATTATTGAGTACAAACTATAATATGGTAGCAGAGCGTGGTTCGGTTTGATTGGACCAACGTTTTCAACGAAGATTGAATTGAATCAAAAAGGAACAAATAGTGTTTTTCCGAAAATTTCGTCTCGTAACCTGAAGGAGATAGTTGCTGGAATTTTGGTGACTGACAATCATGGAATTGCATGGTATTGAGAAGTTGAAGGGTTCGGAGAACTGGAATATTTGGAAATTTATGGTACGCAATTTATTGCGGGCAACTGACCAAGCGTATGAAGTGAGTGTCGGCGAGTTAGTAAAACCGGAACTGGTGGCCAATGCTACGGCGGCTCAAATTGCGGCTCACGAGGCGTCGATGAAAATTTGGGACAAGGCAGATCGCGCAGCTTGTCAAATTATCATCAAGACAATTGATTCAAGTGTCATGACCCTGATCGTCGCCTGCGAAACTGCTCATCAGATGTGGACAAACTGCACGGTATTTATGAACAGCAAACAAGGCAGGCTGTGCATTCAGTGCAGACTGAGTTTTTCAGTTTTGACATGAATTTAGCAGACGATATGGTAAGCCATATAGCTAAATTTGAAGGTTTGATTCTTCGCATGCAGCAGTTGAAAGTTAAGCCCGACGAGTCAGCTTTGATGGTCAAGTTGCTGGAAACTTTGCCTGATAGTTTTGAAAGTTTCAGACAAGCCTGGTGGGCCAGGGCGGATGACCAACAGACCCTGAATAATCTTATCAACGTTTTGACATCTGATGAGCACAGGCGGAAACTTCGGCAAGAGAAGGAGAACAATTTGACAGCATTGATGGCAACTAAGTTGAAGATTCAGCCCAAGGGTGCAAGTGGAAGTCAACAGGGTGCAGGAGTCAAACCGGTCAAAGACGATGTCAAGTCCAACCAGAAAGGGAAGAAGGCCTACAAGTGCTACGGTTGTCAAAGAACTGGTCATTTCCGAAGAGACTGTCCAACAGAGAGGAAGAAGAAGAAGAAATCTGAGTCAAAGAGCGATGTGATGTCTGAAAACAAACAAGCTTTTGTTAGCGAAGTGTTCAGTGCGGAAACCAAGAATGATGTTTGGATTATCGATTCTGGTGCAACAGATCATATGACCTTCAAGAAAGAATGGTATTCGGTCTTTGAAGCTTTCTCGATTCCAGCAGAAATTCGTATCGGAAACAACTCAGTGATGAGTGCTTTGGGAAGAGGAACCATCAACTTCGAGGCGTTTGTGAATGGGCGCTTTATTCCTTGTATTATGGAGAACGTGCTGTATGTTCCTGATGCTCGAAGAAATCTATTCTCGGTTACACGTGCGCTGGATAGAGGTATGACTTTCAGCTCTTCCAAGGATAGATGTGAATTCTTGCTGGATGGTGCTGTCAAGGCTCAAGGTGTACGAACTGGTCAGCTGTTCAAGATGATGCTTAAAGTAAATGTACCGGACGGATGCTGTGTGAGTGAAGCTAACCTGGCGTCCAAGGACTCTCTGCAAGTTTGGCATGAACGTTTAGGCCATCAGAACAAACGTCATGTCGTGCATGTACTCAAGAAACACGGAATCGATATGAAACCTGATGATGAGTTCTGTGGATCGTGTGTAGAAGGCAAGCAGCATCGGGAACCATTCAAGTCTCGTCAACAGCGTTCTACAGAGCCAGGAGAAGTTATTCATGCTGATGTTTGTAGTCCCATGGAACAGGAGTCTATTGGTGGATCTAGTTACTTTGTCTGCTTCACGTGTGACTACTCCAGATTTCGCTTCGTCTACTTCTTGAAGGCGAAATCTGAGGTGGTTGACAAAATAAAAGAAATGATGCAGCTGGTGAAGAATCAACGCGGTCAGTCTGTCAAGTTGTTCCAGTGTGACGGAGGAAAAGAATTCGATAATGAGGCGGTGAAGAATCTTATGAAGTCTGAAGGAACGAAGATGGTGGTCACTAATCCTTACACGCCTCAACAAAATGGTTGTGCTGAACGATCGAACAGAACGATTGTTGAGCTAGCACGAACCATGCTTGTTAGCAAGGATCTTCCAAAGTTTCTCTGGGCGGAAGCTGTCAACGCTGCGGTGTATATTCTCAATCGAACTGGTCCAAGCTCTGTAGAAGGCAAGTCTCCGTGTGAGCTGTTTGTTGAGAAGAGTGTGCATCTGAACAGGTTCCATATTTTGGAACCACTTGCTACCTGATGGTGCCCAAAGAACGTCGTAAGAAGTGGGATGCTAAAGGTGTCGAAGCAGTCTTTGTCGGATATTCGGACGATATCGATGGTTTTCGTGTGTGGATCAAGGGAACAAAGGAAGTTAAACGAAGTCGAGAAGTAGTGTTTGGTCCAGAGCATTCCTCTAAAGTTTTAGCATTGTTTCCTGAACAAGCCCCAGAAAGAGATCTTGTCGAAGGTGTCCATCCCGTTGCTGTCCGTCCTGTTGCTGTTGAAGAAATCGATGACTATGTTGAACCTCTGGATTCTCCTAGAGATCTGAACTCACCGGTAGCTCCGAACGTGCCTGAGGTCCCGAATCCTGTGCTGCCAATGAATCGTCGAGTTGTTGCTGCTGAACCGCGAATCGAAGAGTTTGAAGAAACCCCTAAGGTTGTGAAAGAGATCCCTCAACTACGTCTTCGAGATAGAAGTACTCTTCAGAAACCTAAAAGATTAAGTGAGATGTTTCTTGCTGAGTTGGACGAACCTCGAGACTACAAAGAAGCCATGAAATCTGCTGATCACGTGCACTGGATGGCTGCGATGAAAGAAGAGATGTCTTCGCTGGTGGAAAATTCTACTTGGGTTTTATCAGAGTTGCCAGCAGGGAGGAAGACAGTCGCTAATCGCTGGGTCTATCGTATCAAACGAGATGCAGATGGAAAGATTGGTCGTTACAAAGCTCGTCTTGTTGCTAAGGGTTATAGTCAACGACAAGGTATTGATTATAACGAAACTTTCAGTCCTGTAGCTCGTTTTGATACAATCAGAGCAATTCTGAGTGTTGCTGCCAAGGAACGTCTGAAGTTGGCCCAGTTTGATGTCAAGACAGCATTTCTGAATGGTGTTCTGACCGAAGAAATCTATATGGATCAACCTGAGGGTTTTGAAGACGGTTCTGGTCGTGTGTGCAAACTGGTTAAGAGTCTCTATGGATTGAAGCAATCACCAAGGTGCTGGAACAATCGATTCAAGGAGATCCTGATGAAGTTTGGCCTTGTCGAGAGCGAAGCTGATCCGTGTCTGTTCTTTTGTATATCTGGTGAAGATAAACTGATCGTTGTTTTGTACGTGGACGATGGCTTGGTTGCTGCAACAAGAGAGAGTATGATTCAAGAGTTCCTGAGGAAGCTGGAGATGGAGTTCAAGATTACCCATGAACCACTTGGCTGTTTTTTTGAATATGCTCATCGAACGAGAGGAAGATGGTTCAATTCGATTGAGTCAGAAGGTGTATGCGGAAAGTCTTCTTCAGAAGTTCAACATGGCAGAAGCCAATGCTGTCTCGACGCCCATCGACAAGTACGTGCAGCTGGAAGAGAAAACTGGTTTGAGAACATCGGCACCTTACCGTGAAGTTGTAGGATGTTTGATGTACTTAGCTGTGGCTACTCGTCCTGACATCTCGTTTGCTATTAGCTATGCGTCGCAGTTCTTGGAAAATCCGGAAGAAGTTCACTGGTTGATGGTCAAGAGAATCCTAAGGTACATTAGAGGGTCTAGTTCTGTAGGTATAAAGTACGAGGCTGGTTCTGGAGGAAGTGTCTTGAAGGCGTACAGCGATGCAGATTATGCTGGTCAATCTGATACACGTCGGTCGGTCAGTGGAATTGTTTTCATGCACAGTGGAGGGCCGATATCTTGGGCTAGTAGACGTCAAGAGTGTGTGTCTTTATCTACTACTGAAGCTGAGTATGTTGCTGCCAGTGAAGCTGCCAGGAATGGGTTTGGTTGTCTCGACTGTTTGCAGAAGTTTCTCCCCTAGATGACATTCCTATTCTCTATGTGGACAACCAATCAAGTTGTCGAAAAACCATGAGTTCCACAAGAGGACTAAACACATCGAAGTGAGGTATCATTTCATTCAGAAGGAATTGCAAGATGGAAGGTTGAACATCCAACATGTTTCCGGTGATCAACAACTTGCTGATATCCTGACGAAGCCGCTGCCTCGGCTGAGATTTGCTGAATTACGTTCTTCTATCGGAATGATCTAAATTGTTTTTGAATCTACGTAAACGTCATTTATAAAAAAAAAAAAAAAAAAAAATATTAATAATCAAAATATCTAATGTTTTAGAGGAAGTATTGATGTAAAACTATGATATTTGATTATAAACTATGTTCCATTAACCTAATGACAAATACTGTCTTTAGTCACTTTTCTGATTTCTGTCAATTAAATTCAGTCAATAAATGTTGTGGTGATACGTTGTCTAATTAAAGCATATTATTGAGTACAAACTATAATAATTGTCTTAACCAAGCTTTCGGACAATTTTCTTGTCCTTCATCAGGGCTACTAGAAATAACATTAGTGTTCTAAAAATTATCATAAAAGGCATTAAAACTCACATCAATGTGAGACTCAACTATCAATAAAAATAATGAAATTATAAACATCTATATATCCAAAAAATCCAAATCTCATTCGAAATCCAACAGCTAAACTCAACTTTCAAAAGAAACGACGTGTAATAATGTCATGAGTCAAAAAGGTTAGAATCACAGGAAAAACAAAACAGAAGACATAGAAAAGAATGATAGATGAGGCACAATGAATCATTTACAAAGTGTGTAAAAGCATTTTATCATGAAAGAATCATCTAATATTACGCATGTTCATCAATTCAACGATATTACAATAAATGAAATCGATACCATTGAAATCTGAATTTATATTCAAATTATCATTATGACTCATAATTTCAACAGCCTCCAAAAACTCCCTTTTATACTTATTACCTTCAGATTTTAAACACCTAGCACCTGAGAAATTCATATTGTGTTCTGTTTCATTTATGTGTTTAGATAAGCCAGTAGTTTGTTTTGCCATTGTACAATCCCTAAAATGTTCCTTTATTCTAGTTTTCAAATTTCTATTAGTTTGACCTACATATGGCTTATAACATTCCATATAATCTATCGAATAAACTATTCCAGATTTATTTGCTGTTGAAGTTTTGTCCTTCATTTTAGAAAATGCACGTTACCAATAGGACAAGGCATGCGTGTAGCAAATATTATATCATGATTGTTAGGTACATGTCTTCTCAAAGTTCTTACAATAAATGGGGTAATGGCAGGATGATAAGGAAGAAAAATTTTTTTTTCGATTAACTGGGTTCAATTCATCATTATTAGTTGGAAGGGTATTGTGTCCATCGTTGGGGTCAGATAACACGACACGACCAGGTGTGTTGAACAAACATTTATTGAGGAGTCTTCTTGGATAAGAATTTTTCAAGAGAAGATGATGTAATCTAAGGAGGCCAGATTGCACCAGATGAGGGCTCACCAACATTTCTACTCTACTCTTCAAACCGATTATGAGGTTTATTTTATGTTTGAAATCATGTGATGAATTGAAATTAAGGTAACGACCAGACGCCATTGGTTTCTGATACCAATCAACAACCACTTCATTATTATCATCACGTATGTGCAGGTAACTAATAGTATGATTGATCTCTCGTTCGGAAGTGAATCTTATATTTGGGTCCTGAGAGTTGAGGGTGTCAACAATATTCTGTAGCATATCAGTGTGAAGGATACAGAACAAATCATCTACATATTTTTTAACTATGATGGGAGTGTAATTTAATGTGTAAAAAGCTCTATCGAGCAAATCGTCCTCCACTATCTCTGCGATAATGGCAGAGGCATCTCCTCCCATGGGAGCTCCTTTAATCTGTAGAAAAAAGCGTCCTTGGAACTGGCAATAAGTGGTCCCAAAAATGAGTCTGACACAATCCAAAAATTCTTCTTTATTCATATTACAATGTGGCTCTATGGAATCCCAGTGTGAACTTATACTATTCAATGTTGCATCAAGAGTGACATTAGTAAAAAGAGACTCAATATCTAAACTCATCATTATATGGTTTTCAGGAATGTTAAAATTTTTAATGATATTGGAAATTTCAAAAGAGTCCTTAATGTAATAATTGTTATTGCTTCTGTTATGGGAATTGGTCAGAATGTTGGCAACAAACTTTGAAAGCTTGGAATTGGGGGAATCAATGCAAGCAACAATGGGTCTAACGGATAATGTGGGTTTGTGGGTTTTAGGGAGAGAATAAAGCTTTGGTGCCACAGAATTATAAATGGTCAACTTCCCAGAAAGATTCACATCAATTTTATTTTCTTTTTTCAATTCCAATATGAAACGATTGATCTTATTCTGAAACTTCTCTGTAGGATCACTGTCCAATTCAACGTATGAATTACGGTCTTCAAGAGAATTTTCAAGATAAGTACTCTTAGACATAAGTACACTCACATTGCCTTTGTCTGGCCTAGTTAAAACAAGGTCAGGATGTTATTTCAAAAAGGACCGAGAGGCTTTGATATCGTTGATGAATACTGGTCTGATGTAGTAGTGCTGATGTTAAACGAAATTAGTGATAATGTTGGCACACTGTACAGTGACAACATCTTTGTTATAAGTGCCTAATCCCTGAATGATGTAATCTACATCTGAGATGAAATTCTTCATGTCCATTCTCCGATGATCGTCGGAACTGAATTTGGGGCCCAATGCAAAAATGTTCTCAACATTCTCTGGTATGTTAATATCTGCTAGGTTTTTAAACCAAAAATCTTCTACATTAATATGGTGTGACATAATATTCAGGGTTTTCAGAGAATTAAACTTCCTCACCTCTGAATTCTTGACCTTTACAAAACGTTATCTGAACAGTTTACACTTTCTATTTACAAAACTACGAAAGAGATCAGATGGTAAACAATTGATCAATTCTCTATCTAGACTCTGAATATGCTTTTTAAGAAAAGAAATATTATCATTAATTGACCTAATTTCTAGGTTAAGAATCTTAAATTTAAGTCTACTTTCTAGATTCAATATGTAATGGTGGTAGTGGGCTGGGTTGTAGGAGTTAATCACATTTACCAATGGTTTTTTTTCACTTCAACAAAAATATCCTATGATTCCTGGATGCAGACAATTTCATGTTAGATGTTGGCCATGCCTTCACCTTTGTGACGATGTGCTTGCCCAGATCCCTCCTGATGTATTCATAGAAACCCATACTACTGAAGAAACCCATTAATGCCTTTTATGATAACTTTTAAAACACTAATGTTATTTCCAGTAGCCCTGAAGAAGGACAAGAAAATTGTCCGAAAGCTTGGTTAGGACAATAAAGAGTTGAAAAACTAGATAATTGACTACATACCCGATATACCCTTCAGATAAATAATTGGATAGTCGAGATAAACAACCACTTATTATTAATTTTAATCGGTGGATATTTTTGAAGTCTATTGAAAGCTTTTCTAAAGACCAACACTGAATTTCATCGATAACTATTAATGATTTATATCGCGATAAATACCCTCAATTTATTCCACATGGCCACAAAGCCGAATGTTTGAGTGTTCAAATTTCATATATATCACTCCAAGGGCACGGCAATGGATTTCAGAGATAATTTTCTATTCTGGTTGATATTATGACTTTAAAATATTATAAGAACTCATGCTCGTCGTCAAAATACTTTCTCAGAGGGCCGAATATAAATGATTGAAAATGATCCTTTTTTCATTCTTCAAGCAGTCTAGAGTAACTTTATTCAATTTTGTATTTTTTTGTGAATTCATATGCCTTTTCTCAACTTGGAGCATTATTTTGGTCATAAGATAATCGGAAGTAAACGAAATATCGTGGGTGTTGTGCTGAAAACCGATGAGGGGGTCGAAATGTCGAGGGATATCACGTCTCTCCCTTTCGGGCATCCATGTATCATTTTATATTTATTTATTTATTTTTTTTTATCTACAAATGAATACAAACAGGTACAAATCCAAAAACAGTACTGACAAATTCAAATACCATTACACTGTGTTCATAAAGTAGGGAAATACATTCCTATGATTTTTTGAGTCCTGTTACATTTCATTTTGGTTTTTTATTCTCACTTTCTTGAGTTAACAAAATAACCACGTGGAATGATCGTCAATATTATAATTTAGCATTTCAACATCATCTTATAGAGTCAACACATAGAGCTTAGGAAAAGTAAGCGAAAGGAAAATTTTTTTATGCGGGATCATTATAAGAAGAAAAGAAAGGTTGAACTCAGTTTCTGTTTAGCACGAAACATACGTTAAACGCGTACCGAGCACATTTCAGAACTCTTTATGAATTCGTAATTACTGGTTGTTTTGTTGTCGGCTGGGTATTGCCATCGAACAGAACCATTGTCAAGAAAAATAGAAATTTCAGAGTAATACAACAAAGGCTGTGTAGGCACAAAGATATTAAAATTTTTGTTGTTATCGGGAGGGGTAGCGGTAAACTAGTTTCACCCTTATTAGGGATCATCAGTACCACATAACCTTATCTCCCGACAACAACAAATTTGGTAGTAGGTATTATTGAACTGCGGTAGTGGCCCCAGTGCATTATATAGACTGAGGTGACATCCAGTGGACCATCGAATGAACTTTAATATCAATGTACCACAACAACCTTCGCAGATTATTCGAAAATTATCAAGGACTCACAATCATGAGTTATTTTATAAGAAGAAAAGAAAGGTTGAACTCAGTTTCTGTTTAGCACGAAACACACGTTAAACGCGTACCGAGCACATTCCAGAACTCTTTATGAATTCGTAATATCTGGTTGTTTTGTTGTCGGCTGGGTATTGCCATCGAACAGAACCATTGTCAAGAAAAATAGAAATTTCAGAATAATACAACAAAGGCTGTGTAGGCACAAAGATATTAAGATTTTTGTTGTTACCCGGAGGGGTAGCGGTAAACTAGTTTCACCTTTATTAGGGATCATCAGTACCACATAACCTTATCTCCCGACAACAACAAATTTGGTAATAGGTATTATTGAACTGCGGTAGTAGCCCCAGTGCATTATATAGACTGAGGTGACATCCAGTGGACCATCGAATGAACTTTAATATCAATGTACCACAACATTATTCTGAAATTTCTATTTTTCTTGACAATGGTTCTGTTCGATGGCAATACCCAGCCGACATCAAAACAACCAGATATGACGAATTCATAAAGAGTTCTGGAATGTGCTCGGTACGCGTTTAACGTGTGTTTCGTGCTAAACAGAAACTGAGTTCAACCTTTCTTTTCTTCTTATAAAATAACTCATGATTGTGAGTCCTTGATAATTTTCGAATAATCTGCGAAGGTTGTTGTGGTACATTGATATTAAAGTTCATTCGATGGTCCACTGGATGTCACCTCAGTCTATATAATGCACTGGGGCCACTACCGCAGTTCAATAATACCTACTACCAAATTTGTTGTTGTCGGGAGATAAGGTTATGTGGTACTGATGATCCCTAATAAGGGTGAAACTAGTTTACCGCTACCCCTCCCGATAACAACAAAAATTTTAATATCTTTGTGCCTACACAGCCTTTGTTGTATTACTCTGAAATTTCGATTTTTCTTGACAATGGTTCTGTTCGATGGCAATACCCAGCCGACAACAAAACAACCAGATATTACGAATTCATAAAGAGTTCTGGAATGTGCTCGGTACGCGTTTAACGTGTGTTTCGTGCTAAGCGGGATCATTACGTACGAAGAACCCCCAAAGAGGTAAAATTGTAGCCGACAGAAAATTAAAGTTTGGTTGCGATAATTTTTATAGCACTGATGAGACATCATTGAATACGAAAATTCACGAAATTACCAAATAACCTGATACTTACTCATAGTAACTATCCACTAATCAGGTACTTATTAATTACAAAATTTTTGTCATCGTTTCAGAAATACTAATTTTCGCTCTCCTCTCGAACTATTATGTTGGGGTGGATCATATTATACCTTACGCGCTTTCCCGCGACAAATACAGAGTCTCCTTTACAAATGGTTCCATAAATTTCCTAGATACAAGTTGCTGTTTTAATGTGACAGTGCTGGGAGTCGGGACATTTGTATCGTTACCGGTCTTGTGCCAGGACTCCAGGGTTTATGCCAGCCGAGGCTTTGTTCTTGCTTTGTTGATAGAAATGTGACACGCCTATTTTGGAATTACCCCTAGGTTCATACAGTGTTTAATTTAGAATGAGCCGTTCTAAATCTCAGGTATGTGTTTGGTTGCAGATCAACCTTCCTGGATGATTCATGCTTCCTTGAGAAGAAATTTCAATTAATTCAATTAATTTCAATACATCTTTTCATTTATTTCATTGAGATATGTCTGCAACTGAAAGTCAAGTGTCTAATTTGCTAATTGCAACTGATCGATTTTTTCGAAGCTTTCTGCTAATTTCCGTAGATATCAGAAATTTCAATCGGCCAACTACATCTCGGAGGAAATAAGTATATCGATGTACCTGCAAAAAAAATCCAGCCAATTGTTTCAATCAGAATTGACTCGAAGTGAGACGATTTCTTAAAGTTTTGTAGGAAATAATTGAATAAAAGATCTTTAGAAATATTTCTTCATGAGAAGACTAGAAAGTATCTCTATAGCAGCCCTATCATTACCTGTATCAATAGTAGTTCGAGATATTGAAGGGGATTTCAGTCACAAGTCAATATATTCTGTTAGCAACGTTTCGACACATTTAAGTTTTTTTATGGGCTTATGACTACTAACTGAATCGATATTTAATTTGAATTTTTCGTAGATGTTGAACATTGATAATAATAATCATCTTGAGAACACCAATCCAGAAAATATGCATGGCCGACAAGTGCATTCTCACTTTTTTAATGAAAGACCGATCGATTCATAGCTGAATTTACTTCTTATGTGAACGATTTGAATGGCCTTAAACCTGCTGAATCTCCATCTGACCGTGTCGTTGACGATCGATAGATAGACTTAATAGATGTTGAACACAGCTGATCCAGAAAAAAAAAGGGTGAACCCCATTTATGATTCTCCTAAAATGTCCACTCTTCTATCTCCAAATCAATCCTCATCAAAGGGGACTTGGTTAATCAAAATGTTTTATAGTTTAGAAGTGATTTTTCTGAAATATCATTCTCAAAGACTTTCTGAATTCGAAGTATAACAAGATGCAAGTGCATTTATCGACAATTCTCTTCAAAAGGTGCAGCGATTTTTTTTTCTGGAAAACTTGATTGAGTTTCTGCGTGTGTTTTGATTAACACAATATGAACTCGTTTTTTTAATGAATTATCTTATTCATATCAATATATTTTTTCAAAATCACTTGTTCAACTTTTTAATTAGTATTTCCAAGAATATGATTCAAATTCGCAACCGTTCTGTTTGCTACCAAATGCATACTGTACCACCTACCTCACTTGCAAATCAACCTCCCTCATAGACCATTCAGATATCAATTCACTCAATTTTAAAATTAAGTTAACAATTCATTCATTTATAATAGCAGCTTTGATAAATCACTTCACTCCATTATGTTTCACAACATCTGTACGGAATTTAAAATCATCAACTTTTGAGTTTCAGAGGCCTTTGCGTTTCAAGTGGCGTCATCATTTGAATCCTGCCAAACAGGTGTTATTTATTGATTCAATTCTATGACTAGGGTTCTCTCATTCCTTTATTTTTTTTCATATCTTGCTTCACAAATAAGTACTATCAATTCATGAATTATCATAGAGAGCCTTCATCCTCTTAAATTGAAATACTAGTACTCATGCCATTATTTTGGTGTGATCAATCTCTACATTGAAACAGTATGGTACAGATAAATTTTCAAACCTAATTAATGTGTCATAATTCTTCTTATAGCTCATGTTCTCTAAACTTTCAATCTCATAATTTCTTATGATGAACTAATTTATATTTGAGAATTTCAACTTCTGGTTTTCCGATTCATAATTGTAAACGTTGTTATTGAGATTATTCATTCATAAGTTACTGTGGAATGCGATTTATTACATTGAAACTTACAAATAAAAAACTCAACTCATAATTTTTTTTTTCTCGTAGAATATAGTTTGTTGAAAATACTCTATAACTATTAGCTTCGTGATAGACACTTCCTCTAGTGAAATATGACACTCAACTTTCGCTAAATATCTTAACAACAATAATGAGAAGGTTTATTTCTGCCTTTTACCTTTTCGTTAGGTGATTGTTAATGATACGCCAAAACTTTTTATTTCACCATCTTGATGTAGATTATTTAGTAACGTGTCTCTTTTAAGTAATTTACAAAAATCTCAACACCCAGATGTTTTAACAGCTATAACATCTGCATACTCTTCAGATTCCGGAATTATTTTTTTGCATGCAGTTTGGAGTATTATCTTCTTTCCTCACTCACTCAAACTTCAGCTATTGACTCTTGGATATAAGCTTCCTCCTTTGCCCTGAATGCCTCTATATCATAAGATTATTGTATCCAGCTTTCTGCCAGAGAATCTCTGGATGCGGTCACTTTATCTCATCTGGGGTCGATCTGCACTCCTCCGTCAGGTTCGAGGCCCTTTGGTTATTTTCTCACTCCTTGCCACAGGACCAGCTAAGCGCTTCTTCAGAAATACCACGATGCGATATTCGCCACTGACTCAACCCACATACTAAGAAAGTGACTGCATTCTATTCTGTGAAGTGAGTCGGTAAAGAAAATAGCAGCGTGATATCGTAACGATTAAAACACTATATTGATCGTGGAGATCAAATATATCCAGGAAAGGTATATCGGGTGAATCCACAAGTAGCAGAAGGAAATAAATGAAGATTGTAGTTGCCGACACGTGTTTCTGCTGATTGGCTTCGTCAGGCCAAGGTAACCTTAGGAATAAGGAGACGGTTGGAAAACAAAATAGATAATAGGAGTACACAAAGAGAAGCGAGTGACTAATTTATGTCTTCAACACTAGGACCTCTCATTCGGAGGAAAATCTAACATATTGACATGAAGGAAGCATAAGCAATCTGTATGATGTAACTCTAACCCAGGAATTATAAAATTCAATCACTATATTCATCGCGGAGTTAAAATATATTTAGGAAAGGTATATCCAGCTGACCCACAAGTACCATCTTCGTTCATTTCGTTCTGCTAGTTGTGGATTCACCCGATATACCATTCCTACATATATTTGATCTCCACGATGAAAAACGTGTTTGAATTTTATTAATCCTAGGTTAGAGTTATATCAAACATGTTGCTTAGGCTTCCTTGTCAATGTGTTAGATTTTTCTCCGAATGAGAGATTTAAGTGTTGAAGACATAAATTGGTTGCTCGCTCCTATTTTTGTACTCCTATTATGTATTCTGTCTTTTAACCATCTCCATATTTCTCAAGCTACCTTGCCTTGAGGAAGCCAATCAGCAGAAACACGTGTCGGCAAGTACCATCTTCATTTATTTCCTTCTGCTACTTGTGGATTCACCCGATATACCTTTCCTATTTATCGTAACGATGTCCGTCCGCTAGGAAATCGGGCCTTTACTGCGTTTCTGACTTTATGACGCAAACCAATTTCCTAGCTATATCTTCCCACTAATCTCTACGTTAAGAAATGGATATTTATAGTGAAGATGCGAAACCTTCTCCAAACCTCTCAGATCATTTCCGTTAAAATAGAAGTAGCATCAGAATAAATAAAAGTGGAAAGATATAGAGGATTTGTTAAGAGATAATTCCCTGAGGTGATGCAAAGCTTGAATTAATGCCGAAGGGAAACAGCTCGTTTCGTTTGCACCTAGTTTCAGACGGATATTGAACTGTAAAGATAATTCATGGTTTTAAATAAGTTTTTCATAATATCTCTCATATGGAATATGGAATAAAATATAAATTAAACTTGTCTCGACAAAAAAAATGGCAAATGTAGCGTTATCAAATCTTGACTCAATGGGCCATATGAAGAAATCATTTGCCGAAAGTACTGTTGTAAATTTATTGCAACATGGAGTATCAAATTTAACTAATAATAATTTCTGGAAACGAAAGACGGGTCAATATATTCCACTTTGATAACAACTTTATAACTTTGATTTTTGTCTACGATTGATATTACTGTTAACTAAGATTACATTGAGGAAAAATTAAAACGAAGTTTTTAAAATTGCGATCACAGTGCTCAAATATTTAACACGGATTTCTTTAAATTTAATTCATAACTGATGTACCTAGGCTTCTAGCTCTGTATCAGAGTATCACTGAGTTTAAAGCCTGTCCACAGGACCAAAAATTATTAGCTGTAACACATCACTTTTTGCTGTCATACATTCCATGCATATCATTTATAATCCGCGAAGCGATGACCCAGCACCTCTGCTTGCCTGAAACCAATATAAATTCATCTGAATCCTGTCATTTATCATTCATGCTCGACTAACAAATTCAAGAATCCTGACATCGACATCCATGCGCCACCAGATGTGATCTACAATATATGAATTTTGCAGCAGTTGTCAGGATCACGGCGAATAACGCTAGCATGTTGTGAAATTTATAGGTGACGCTGATAATGATTTAATGCCTGCGAAGAGATTATAAATTCTATGATACAGAGTGACAACTCAAATTTTTGCCCTCCCGTATGACCACAAAAAAAATGTTTAGTTGATGATTCTCTTTATCATTTTACGAATGCGGAGTAAAAAATTGGAGTTGATCCTTGCATTGTGATGATATTTTTGATGAAATACGAGTGAAATAATTATTTGGCTACATTCCTAATTTATTCTTTTTCTACTTTCTGAAATTATTGCCTTATACATCTTCTATCGGTTTCAAGTAAATTAGCTTTGAATAAAGCAGAAAAATTTTCAAATTTGATCAAATATCAAGTTTGACCGAACTTTGAGTTGAGATAAAATTTTTACTCATCTGTGATTGTAGACTCTTGCAAATTAAATCAAACAATCTGTCTCCAAAATCACGACAACTCTATTGACGGAACACTAACGGGATCGGATGCGACCTTGATGAAGGCTGCCTCCCAGATTTCTCCTCTTGTGAGTTTATCTTCATTGGATGTTATAGATAAATAATTCTTTATTATCCGACGATCTTCATTCACATCATATTGACCAACTTCGATCTTTTAGTGAAGTTAAAGGGTCCAAAATGACGTTAATAGAACATAATTAAGTACTAAAATTATGTGATATATCAGAGGATATAACTCATCAAATTCAAAATTATGTATAGATCATGGATCAAAAAAATTGCATAAGTACATTAAAACTTTTCAAAATTTATAAACAATTGGTAAAAATGTGGTGTTTAGTTTCATACATATAATGATTGAAAAAATATTTGAAATAAAGATCCTGAACGAAAAGGAAATTTACTTCACTTGAGTTCCAATTCTCGTAGTAGGACTTCCGTTATTGATAATTAAAATTCAACCTTGAAAATTACCACCCCAACGCCATATTGAGGTTGAGCTAGTTGCGTCGGAAATTAGTAAAATAAAACGAATTTATTTTTAGGATATATATAGTAGATCCAAAAATCTTTAAAATCATATTATAATTCAAACACTTATTTTAATTATTGCATCAAAAAAGTAGACATTTCTCAATTGAAAATTTTTTCCCGGGATCAATAATTTATATCAAATTAATATAACTAATTTGAATAACTACTCTAAAATATGGTCGCTCCGTGGAGTCTTTCTCATATACATATGAAATAAGGTAGTGTGAAACAAATTTCAATTATTGTTAAAAAATTTAATAAAAGTTCTTCTGTTGAAATAATCAGCTCAGACAATGTTTTTTTTTCAATCATAATTGACGTCTCTATACATATCAAGAAAAAAAAATTTATTTGAAATCTCACTGTTTATAATATTGACAATTTGGTATGAACGAATTATATTCTCCTCGCAATTTTTTTCTGGTAGTTTTCAAAATACCAAAAACACCCCAGTGAATCAAAATGCTGAAAGAACTTTTTCTCGATAATAATGAAATAATAAAAATCTTTCTTTATAATGGTTTTGAAAATTACAAAAATGTGCCTTTGGGCCTGAACACCGAACAAAATCATTTTCATGTGTTGATTATTATCAAAATGATTCAATTTATTTTTTATGCAAGGAGACGTTGTGAGATGTATGAAACTAACTATTCACTAAATATTCAACTGATTGAACAACGTAAGTGGTTTAGTTTATTGCAAAATTGAGTTCAATAAAAGAATCCAACAGGAATCGGTTATATGAAATGTTCAGGTTATATTATAATTTTTTCAGAGTTTGAATCTACTGCACATACCCGTAATTTTTTTTTTAACTCATTAACTTACAACGATAAGCACTCCACCTCAATATTGTGCAGGGACAGCAATTATTATTATTATTACAATGGCGAGAGTAAAGGTAAACCTATAAACTCAAAATTAAAAAAAAAATACCATATGAAACTAAGAGTAACCCAAGAAGCGACAAACAAGATATGAATGTTGAATTGATTGGTTGAAAACAAAAAAACTATCGCTGTCGCTGGCTGGACCATCTATCCAGAGAGTTCTTAAAGGAGTTCACCGAGCGTGACGAAACAATCCCATCCGGAAGTCGATTCCACGCCTCAAACACTCTGTTGGGGAGGAAGTTGAGCCTCGGTGTGGTACTAAATTTTTCCTTGGCAAGCTTGTAGCGGTGTCCCCTCAATAATCGGATCCGATTGAGTGGGCAGAGGTGTGTCATGTCCAAGCCAACGAAGGAATGAAGTGCTCTGTAAGTTATTATCAAGTCTCCCCTTTCCCTGCGCTCCAAAAAGGAGGGCAAACCAAACAACCGCAGCCTTGTCTGGTAGTCCGGGCGATTTCCGCCAAATGGTATACGGGTATTCCATCGCTGCACAGATTCTAAAAATTGCTGGTCGCCCCTCAGATTAGCCCACCAAACGGGACCAGCATACTCTAAGATAGGACGCACATATGTAGTGAAGAGAGCCTTGCTTGTTGCTATATCACATCCAGCGATGTTTTAGACAGTTGGTAGATAAATTGTCTCGCTCTTGACACAGCAGTTGAAATGTGCGTGGACCAACTCAAAACATCAGCGACGGTAACACCCAGGTCGCATGCTGAGAGACGCTACGTATTCTCTGCCGGTCGATATAGTAGGGAATCTTAGGGTTACCCCTGCCTATATGAAGAATGCAACACTTCTCGACATTTAGAGGCAACAACCACTCCTCACACCACTCGGAAAGCCTTCCGAGGTCATCCTGAAGACAAACCGCATCAACTAATGGGCAATTATAAAGTTTCGTGTCGTCAGCAAACATCGCGCAACTTGATCGAAAAAGACGAGGAAGATCAGAAGTATACAATAGGAAGAGGATAGGGCCCAAAACTGAACCCTGGGGGACTCCACTGAGTACACTCAAATCTGAGGAGGAAAAACAACCACCGACTCTCATCCGAAAAGTACGGTGGGACAGAAATGATCCGATCCAAGAAAGCAAAGAGCCCCTCACTCCCAAGTGCTCAAGTTTACACAGGAGTCGGCGATGGGGGACACGATCAAATGCCCGTGCGAAGTCGAGGTAAACAACATCCACCGCTCCACCAGAATCAACCCACCTGGTCCAATCGTTAACACAGGTCAATAAGTTTGTAATCGTGGACCTACCCGGAAGAAACCCATGTTGTTCTTTGGGGATTATATTATTTTGTAAGGCAAACTCCATCAATCTGTCACCAACAATTCTTTCGAGCACTTTGCAAACACTGGATGTTAAACTTACTGGTCTGTAGTTGCGAGCCGAAAGCTTGTCGCCCATCTTGAAAATAGGTGTAACAAAAGCCGATAACCAATCCAAGGGTAGCGAGGATATCCGAAGAGAATAGGAGAATATAATGGAGAGTGGCTCGGCCAAAGCATCGGCGCAGGAATGAAGCAGCTGTGGGGAAATGCCATCACGACCATGATCGTTGAATTTAAATTATTAAAAATGGAGGTACAGTTAGAGGATCGCAATTTTTTTTATGGATTCACTTGTTGATAACACACAGATCTAGACATCATCCCGAATCGAATGAGCTGATAATCAAATAATTTTAGTAAGAGTATGTTCTATTAACGTCACTCCAACAAAATCATAATAGGCTATATCGCTCTTCAGGACGTGGGACTACTCTTTGCTTTCGAAAGGCGTTCTTAGTTTTTCCGATAAAAGGTCTCTCGCGTTCAAATATTTTTCCAAATATGCAATTATTTCTTCTTTTGTTTTCATTAACAGGTTTGACTTTTGTAAGGTTTAACTTAATCATACTCAATTGTTTCAATGCGTTATAGTTATATTCACTGTCGATTCATCTCATCTTTTCGGATGAACCACCTCTCACATAAGGAATACTTATCAGGAACAAATCGTATTTGTCCTATCCGTTTCTTCCATTCCAATATTTCGGCATAGCTTCTAGGTGTTTTTTTCATTTTGTTATTTATTTTATCATCGATATCTTGTTGGGTAGAGCATAGGTTTGTTGCTATATCATATACAAATTTTACAACTACTTATTTAAATAATATGCAAATGCTCTCTGAAACTGAAAATAAAAGAATATCAGGAATTTCCTCAAGTACTGGAAATCGATAAATTGAAATAGATGAAATGGAATGTCCAAATAGAAGAAAATTTCAAGAAGTAAAATGAAGAAAGCTAGCATTCATGAAAAATACTTATGACGACATGAGTGTTTCATCAATAGCGGAAGTTTAGAGAACGATGGCTCGTCTAAATCAAGTTTTCAGACAATACAGATGAGTTGAATTTATTCAATTTCTTAGTTCAATCGAACCTTACAATTAATGGAAGTTATTAAGTTTTCAAATCTTCTCTGATTGTTTATACGCTTATTCGACCTGAGAACAATAGGAGATGTCTCTTAGAAGGTTATTAAAAATTATAACAGATCCAGTATTTACTTGGGCCTTTATTTTACCGCTACCTTGCATAATATGATCCTGCGAACCAATAACCATGTTTCTTCTCAAGCATGCTAATCTGTATTAGGGACTAGCTGACCCGACAGACTTCGTCCTGTCAAAAAGATTTGTAATGTGGCAGTTTTTGTGCCTACGTATTTTAAAAAATTCTCCTGAACAGAACCGTCACCCTGGTGATAGGGCGTTGTGAATAAAAAATAATTGAATAAAACATATATAAGGATTTAAAAGTAAGTGATCGCTTTATTGTTAATCATGTGAATCATAATTATTATTATTATCATTGTAGTGCTTTGTGGTATACGATGTTTTTTGTTTGATTAGCTGGCGCATAGATAAACAAATCTGATGGTTTTCCAACACGGGAACAGGCAACATACAATTGACCATGTGAGAAACATGGGTTTTCTAGATTAATACCACAACCACTTAATGATTGCCCCTGGAACTTGTTTATAGTCATAGCAAAAGCAAGCCGCAATGGAAACTGTAGTCGTTTAAACTCAAATGGCACATCAGTCGGAATCATTGGGATGCGCGGTATGAGAATATCTTCTCCTTTATACTTTCCTTTGAGTATAGTTGCTTCTATCACATTGTTTAGTAATTTTTTTATCGCTAACCGTGTACCGTTGCAAAGACGCGGTTGGTTGATATTTCGCAACATTATAACCACCGATCCAACCTTTAATTGAAAACTGTGAGGTGGCAATCCTGGCAAATCCAGCGAGTTTAAAAATTCCGGTGGATAGTTGACTACATCATCTTGATTAGTAGCCGAATCAACTGATTTATATATCCTCAATTCGCCTGTAATTTCTTCTTGAATTTTGAAATTTAATTCATTTACATATATGTTTTTTGCAGCCAGTATAGCTCGGTCGCTCAACCAATCATGGTTTCTGTAATTTTGAGAAACATCTGGAAACACCTTCTGAATAAGTTCATCTTTTGATCGAGTTAACTGACAAAAACTTTGAGGAAAGTTAATGCAGCCAGTCAACATGTCTATAGGAAATTTGCCATTACCAATGTCAATGAGTTGTTTAGAGAATGTTTTCAGATTGGTCATTTTGCAACTCGACACGCATATTCTTGCTTAAATGAAGTACTTTGACATGTTTCCACAAATTGGAGGACTTTAGACATGCATTGAGTTCATCAGCTGGCGTTGATCGTGGAATCACTGGCAATGTTTGACGAAAATCTCCTGCTAATAAAATCATTGCACCACCAAATCGGTTATTATTGCTCCGTAGATCTTTTAAGGTTCTGTTTAAAGCCTCCAAAGATTTTTTATGTGCCATCGTGCATTCATCCCAAACAATCAATTTACATTGCTGCAAAACCTTTGCCATTGCAGAGTTCTTCGAAACGTTGCAGGTTGGTGTTTCATTGCTTTGCATATTTAATGGCAATGATCCCAATGAGCGTCATTTTCAAGCAATTGCAAACGTTGACAGGCTTCTCTGTAGGATCCACACAATTCACCATCAACAGTTCGTAACTGTTGGAATGATGTTGGGCCACATACATTGACTAATAGCAGTCGTAAATAAAAACATTCATCATTGCTTGGATGTACTGAATAAATCCGGCCAATCGCATCGGTGGAATATACATCTGTATATCCTGGAACTGGTTTTCCTTGTTTCCGTCGTATAAATCTCCTTGAGGATTGATTCCAGGTATAATATTTTGGCATTTCAGAATATAGTAATGTTTGTGAGAAATCATCGTTTTGGCATGTCTCAAAAAAACTGGTTAATGTAGTAGATGGAGGCTGAGCAGCTCTTTGTACTGCGTTCTGTGCTGTAAAATACACTCTTTGTCCATTTTCTAAATGCACAGCTAAGTGAACAACAGAAGGGTGTCTCTCATGAATAGGAAAAGAAAATATGCGCCAAACTGCTTCATTACTACTGACATAGCGGCCCGTTTGGTATTGGGTAACTTCATTATTGGAATTCTCTGCACCAATTCCAATCACAGCCATATCATTCCCTTTGGTTACATATTTGCAAATGTATTTAATAGATTTCACTGAATGGCAAGATTCAACGTCGATTGACTACGTTTTAGTTACAAATCATTTGTATGGGAAAAAGAAAAGGGCTATTTTTAGGGTTTTTCCAGCAATAATTCTAATATTTCTCACCGTAAAAACCATCCTTGAACTTCAACGAACATTTTAAAAAAGATTTGGCCAAATTGGTCCAGGTGTTGTTGAGTTATGCGCTTACCAACACATTTTGCGATTCATTTTTATATTATAGATAGCAACACGTACGCGGAACTGCTACTTTGGAACCGGTCCGGCTTGTCGGACTACTGGACCTGATCCCTACTGATGATTCAATGATCTAGTACCACATAGTACACCAGTCCAAGCGGATCACATTAAGTTTTGGACTGGCATTAAAACTTGTAATATGTGGACTGAATTACCTAGCACCTTACGCGAACACCTACACTAGTTCGCTGTCCTTTGAGTTGAGAACGAAACGAGTACATTAAATTAAATTATGGATTGCATCGCTGCCTAGACTAACTAATTTAAAGTAGGTACCTCGTTGCCTGATACTTTGATACATTTTTAATATTATACCTTCATACAGGGTGTCTGTACATGAATGCGAAGAATTTTCGGGAATGATCAAAATCAATATGGGTACTTCCTCAGAAGGCGTTAACGTATTTCCTATTCTTAGTTATTATTGAATTATTTAATTCAAATATTATAATTTGCTATTGAAAATATTCCGAAAAAAAAATCTATTCTCTCAATTAAATGTGTAAAATTGCAATACTTTTGGAGATTCCGAATCAGTAAAAATATTCCAAAATCGCTTATTTGCTGACGGCATTATTTTCACTGAAGAATCATTTCCTAAAGTCCTCGTAATTATTTCTCACACTCTATGAACCGATTTTGACAATAGAAGCTAGGTAGTAAAAATCATGCATTCAGTAGGTACTATGGGCAAAAATTTATACTGAAAATATATAATTTTCAACAAGATTATAATATTGTGAATATAAAAATGAAACAACTAAAATAAAATGTAACCTACAATGAATCTTTGGTAAAAAAATCAAGGAGGAAATAGTTCATAAAATATGAAACAACATATCAACAAGAGTGCTTAGGTGAAAAAACTAAAACTAATTTTTTTTTATTTTCTGAAATGACCTACACTATACAAGGATTTTATGAAACGTAAATTCTTTGGAAAAGCAAAGAAGTGAATGAATCAAAGGTAAAATATTCACTGAACCATTGTGCATATGTATTCATCAACAGAGGTTTTTTTTTTCAATATATTTTCACTCACCACAAAGTAATAAATATGTGCTATTTAGTTGTCCTATTTTTTTTGCGCCTTCGGTCTTCTAAAGTTTTGTTGCTCTGTTCGTGTTGAGAAATTACGTTCTTTCAGTTCCAGAGGTATTTTCTTCTGTTGAATTTTTATGATTATCTTCCTCGCAAAAATTTGCCTGATATCCAATGCTTTCGATATTTCATAAATCTCTCGACTAGGAAATGTAAACTTTTTTCCGTACATTATTTTTAAGATGTATTTCTGTATAGTGTCTAATCCTCGTTTATGGCAATCTAATAATCCTCCCCATCCAATTATCGCATATGAGAGTTGGATCATAGAGTACTTGGATATGATTTACAGACGAAACTTCTTTCCGTATGACTCTGAATCTGTACGCAATACCTCTCAACTTCTTTATCGGGTGATTCATGTGTACATCCCATCTTAAATGTTGATCTATGTGAATGCCCAGATATTTTGTGGCATTTGTATTTGAGATTTTCAGTTGACAATTCACTAGGAGCATTCCTAAATCTGGAAGCCCGACTTAATTGAATGAGAAGGTTAAATATTTCGTTTTTTGCTGACTCAAGGTGAGTTTATTAAGATCAAACCACTTCTTCAGAATTTTCAAGTGGTCAATTGCTTTCTCTTCGAGATTCTCCAATGTTGTATCCTCGTAGATGACTAACAAATCATCAACAAAGCTTATAATTTCTCGCTCACTCTTCACGTCGAATATACTATTCAAATATATCAGAAAAAGAGCACTGTTCCTTGGGGAACGTCATATGTTAGTGTGTTTGTACGGCTAAATGTTGTACGGCTGAATGTTCCATTCAAGTTCGTTGTTTGTTTTCTGCCTGTAAGGAAGCTACGGAGTAAGTTAATCATTTTGCATCTGAAGCCGTAATCTGAAAGTTTTTCTAGCAATTTTTCATGATGCACGGTGTCGAAAGCTTTGGCTAAATCCATGACTATTGCTAGAGTTGGTATGTTATTATCTATGTTCTTAAATATTCCTTCAGTTACCCTTTTTATGGCATCCTCTGTAGACATCCCTTGGCGAAATCCAAATTGATTATCCGAAATAAAACCTTATTTATTCATAAATGCAACCATACGTACTTTAATTAGCTCTTCAAAGATCTTAGAAATATTGGATACAAGTGTGACTATTCGGTAATTAATATCCATGTAATTGTTGGGATCAGGCTTGGCCACAGTTTGGCATGAGTTTCCGGGTAGAGAAAGCAGTTTATGCAAGCCAAACTCTTGTGAAGCTTGAACGTGTGGTAGCCTCATAAGGCATATGCGGAAGAAATGAACATACTATTACTCACTCTCCCATTCGAATTCCCGTTTGACGAAGCGTTATATTGGATCTGTGCCTCCCTATTATCAACCGTGACAACTGACAACCGGAATAAGTCAATAGTTAATACGGAAAATGTAATGATGCGCTGGCGAAGTCAGGTGATCGATAGCGTTTGTTGACGATACCCGATTAATTATAGTTAGTTCGGAAATCGCCAGATTATATCGTTGTGCATTTCTGCCAGCCTAGAGGTCTGTTTGGACCGACAGAGCCAAACTAATTAGTTAATCCGTACCGGAGAGGATGGACCCTCGTCAACACCGGCTCACCATGTGCTCGTACGACGATTTGACGCGAACTGCATGCCGGGTTTCTCGTCAGATGTCCTACCATTGTTTCGAATTCTGGAGAATTTTGACGTAGACAGTTTTGCGATCCGCGTCAATCATTCAACATGACAGGAAGCTTAGGAGGATCCGGGGAATTGTAATGGCATTTAGGGATGTTAGCCCTGAGATATTAGAAGTGATTTATGTTCGTTAACTTTTACATAATTCAGATATGATGTATGCCATGAATACAAGAAAAAGTCTGTTGAGCTCGACGCTACAAGGACGAGGATAATATTGAAATATTCCAGCTTTCTAGCTTATTCTGTTCGAACGCAATCGTACTCACGAACGAATGGATGAACAGAATGGGTTGTTAACACGGATTCTGAATTATCAAGTTTAGAAAGAAGATCGATAATAATTTAACCCATATACGAGTATTATTCGGTAAACACAGACCTCTGGACGAATCCATTAGCACTCTCTTCAGGTGCACAAGGTTATTGAAGATTAAACAGCCCAAGTAATATTTTGAGTTACAAGCAATCATTTTCGAAGATCTGAGGACAAAAGGTTTTTATTTCAATGGATTAAAGCGACGTTGCATATAGTTTAGTAAATCGACCAGGCCATACAGTATCTATTGATCTTTCGAAGGATCATATCGAAATATATAACATTTTATACCATAGATTTGAAAAAATTGAAATACACACATTTATTTCAGTCGTAATCAAAAAATGACACTTCATAAGTGTAATATATCGGGGGTCAATCATATACGTTACACTTTCTACTGATTTATTCATACTGTACTGCCTATCTACACATATATACATACTCATCTCTAGAGAGTCTAGGGTGAAAAAGCGCCAAATTAAAATATATTACACTTCCTCCTTTAATTTACAGGTAAATATATAAAAACTTAAATATGATTTAATTGATCATAATTATTACATAATAAATCATTCATATCCAAAACGTGCAAATGGTTTAATACCTCTTTTTAGGTAACGGTTAGTTCTTGACAGCTCTACTTGATTTTCATTAATATCTGTAATATCATTACTATTCGACTTATCCTAATTCTCGAAAATTTCAGAATTTGTTATTGTATATTGAACTAGCATGCAAACTACTTTGCTTATTCTTGAAACTAAATTCATCATTACTCAATCTATCAAAAATTTCTGAACTGACACTAAAATCTGACTGAATTGTTTTCCTCAACTGATTCGCATGCCTTCTCCACATTAGCCTCAATTCTGGAATTTCAATGTTATATATACAACTACCATTTTTTCTATTTACTATTCCTTTGACATATTTAATTCTATTTATCATTCTATAATCTTTCACTAATACTACTTCACCTATTCTATATACAATATTTTTCTTTCCCCTATAATATTTTTTTTGATTTCCTCGTTCTATTTTTACATTATTGTGAAAATTTTTCTTATATACTCTTTCCAAATTTCTAGTATTTTCATTATTAGGTAACATTACATCAAATCTATTTCTTAATGTACGGTTAAACATCAATTGTGATGCAGCAACGCCGGTGGTACAATGAGGTGTATTCCTGTAATCAAATAAAATCTACAGAGAAAAGTCTTCGTATGTAACCTATTATTGCCAAAAAAGGCCTTTTTCAAAGCTTGTTTCACTGTTTTAACGCTATTTTCAGCTGCTCTGTTGGATTCTGGATTGTAGGGGGGTGTGGTGATATGTTTAATACCATTTAGAGAAAGAAAATTACCAAATTCTTTCGATGTGAAGCTACTGTCATTATCTGAAACTAAATATTTCACTAATCCAAATCAAGCAGAAGTTTCTCTTAACACATGTATCGTCATTTCCGAGCTGGTTGAAGAGGTTTCAAATACTTCCAACTATTTAGTGTATGAGTCAATTTTATAACTAAATAATACTTATTTTTTATTGGACCTAGATAGTCTATATGAATAAGCTCGAATGGTTCTTGTGGAGTTTTCCACTGATTCAATTCAACTTTAGGAGGATTATGAATATAATTTACGCAAGCTTCACATTGTTTTGTTAATTTTTCAATTCAACCTCGATGATAAGAAACACGAACAACTTCATAGAAATAATGAGACATCAAGAAATCATGGAAGAAGACGTTATGGTCAGCTTCGACATCACCAGTTTGTTCACGAATATTCCGACAGATAAAACACTTATCATAGTTAGGAAGAAGCTTGAAGAAGATCAAACCCTTAGTGAAAGAACTACACTAAGCGTGAATGCACTTATGGAAATGCTTTCTATTTGTATTGAAACAACATATTTCCAATTTGAAGACATCTTTCATCAACAAGAATTTGGAATGGCCATGGGTTCACCACTATCACCAATTTTAGCTGATTTATATATGGAAATTTTCGAACAGAAGGCATTAGAAAAATATGTACTTAAGCCCAAACTGTGGAAAAGATATGTAGATGATACTTTCATTCTTTGACAACATGGAAGAGACACTACAGATGGATTCCTTCAATATCTAAAATCAAGAGGAATCAATTGAATTCACAATTGAAATCGAGAAAGACAGACAACTTCCATTCTTAGATGTACTCGTACATAAACAAATTGGAATCCCAAAAACCACTGTGTATAAGAAGCCAACGAACACAGGACAATATCTACATTTTGATTCAAACCACCAACTAAACACTAAATTGGGAGTAGCAAAAAGTTTATTTGATAGAGCAATAAATATTTGTTGCACTTAAGACCAAAATGAAGAAATAAATAACATCTCGAAAACTCTTAGAAGCAATGGCTACCCCAAAAAGATATAAAAAAAAGCTAGACGAACAAGAGAAAGTCAACCTGAACCAACAGATATAAATCAGACCATTGAAACCGTAATTCCTTATGTAAAAGGTTTGTCGGAGAAAATGAGAAGAATTGGAAATAGATACATCATAACGACTGCATTCAAAACTCAAGACACTATCAGAGCTAAACTTACAAAAGTTATGCCTAATATTGAGACACAAAGGACAAAGAACTGCATATATGAATTACCTTGCGAGTGCGGAAGATCTTACATCGGAGAAACTAAACGCCCTCTGAATGTACGAATAAAAGAACATCAGAAGCTTCTACGAGTACTAGACAGGAACAAATCAAGGTTGGTCCAACATGCTGTAGGTGAGAATCATGCGGCTCCTTAAAACTTCTAACCCCTGCGTCTATGGCATGGCGCACACAAGCCATACTGATGAGTCCAAATGTGTGCGCCAGGGACGAAACGCATAAGTAGGGATAAATTCCTTCGATTCTACATTGGTGTCCCCTGACGTGATGGGAACGGTTGTCTTTACGACGTGTCTTAGAAAAGCAGACGGTTGACGCTTGAGGTATACTCGCTCCCTCTCTGCAACTACCAACGAAACTCTAGACGCCTTTCCCATTCCGTACAATATTCATGGTCTGCCGCGGTATTGCGGTATTTATTAATATAAAAGAGAAATTATTGTTCTGTGAAGAAAAATAATGATTACATACAAATTTTTTTTGTTTTGTCAAATTATTCCTTTGCTAGTGTCAAAAACCTTCAATTTAGCTCAAATCAATCAGATTCTTAACCCAAGAAACTTTCACTTGACATAAGAGATATTATCATTTTTATCGACTGAATTCTCGACCCATTCAACTACAAAGAACAGTTTCTTAATCAAGAAAGGTTGGTCCAACATGCTGTAGGTGAGAATCATCGTATAAAGTGGGATGAAGCATCAATAATATCCAAAGAAGAAAAACTTGCAAGAAGAAAAATCAAAGAAGCAGCATTTATGAAAATAACACCTGATTCCATAAGTGCTCCATCTATATATCTGCCAGAAGTTTGGACGCCGAAAGTTCGATCCAACTTAAAAAGATCATCATATCACAGATCAGTATACAACATCGTTCATTTTCTTTCATGACTTCTGTCAATATTGACTTTTTTGAAAATTGATAATTTTCAATAGGTTTTTTACTTTTCCTCCTTGATAAAGATAGAAGATGTCTATCGAAACGTCGGAAAACATTACATCCACAATAGATGATGGTAATAGCCCAAACAATCATTCAACATCTTGAAATTTAGTTCTACTTGATTTCGTAAGTTGTGTACTATTGATTCACAATATTTAGAAGATACATCATGGTTATTGATATGCAGAAAATCCTTCAATCTCAGCATTGTACCATTTTATTTTGAGACGTTTAACATTTGAAATTTTTTATTTCTTAGACATGCCTAGAAGGATTGTGCCTCTTGAAAATCGATGATGAAAACATTTTTCAACGAATATGTCAAATAGAATTTTTTATTGCCAATTTGAGTTTCAGTTTATTATATGATTATGACATGGAAATAAGGAATATTTCGATTTCTATAACAAGAGGAGAAGAAAATATCTGCAAAATGAATAGGATGAATCAGCAAATCTTTAGGAAGCAGAGCATCAATACCAAAATAGGATGAATACCATATTTTTTCATCCCCAATGAATGAGTAGACAGATTATGATGTCGAATGTCATGTGTATCCAAAAAACGAAGATTCTTTTCACAAAAAAGTTGATACTGCTTTGAGGAAATTATACCATCGTTGAGAAAACCAGTTACAATTTATTTTTCTTACTTCTTCGAGATCGATGGAACTTGGCAAAACTATTGGCCAGTAGATTCTCAAACATCATAATCCTAGTCTTTGAGAGTTGATCAGAATTAATTCATTTTAGAGGATTGTTGATCCACATTCTTTCAGAAATCGAAAAAATACTGCATAACAAGACTTTAGAACTCCTGACTTCACGACATAGCTATTTTACATATTTTCCTTTGGAAAGTAGAATTCTTGTGATGAAAATTGAATCTCTAGTAACTTCTATTGGCGAAACCCTTATTTTCCTTGTTCGTATCTTGCATAAATTAGATAAGGTTAGGAGTATTCACCTGAATAGTTTCGTAACTATAACCGTGTTCTGAACTTTGAGAGGGGAATGTTCAACACTCGAACACGTGGAGCAATTAACATTTGTTTCACGTTCAAGTTTTGGAAAACCTTGGAATGAATGTGGATGCTGGAGCTGGTATAATTATTCACAAATTTGATCCTCTGCAAACTCTTACTGTATTATGCTGTGGTTTTTTTTTTAGTTTCGAATCCTCCTCGTTTAATGATCCGATTAATGATTTTGCCGATGGATAGATTTTCGGTATAGAAATTAATGAAATGTCTTTCTAGTGATAGATCGATATGCTCGATTATCAACAGACTTCCGAAAAAAGTAGGAAATCATCAAATCGTTTCTTTTTTTACGCGATTGTTTTATTTGAACATCGTACTATCGTACTACCCAAATGTCGGCAATCGATTTGATTTGGCTTTCTGATGGAGAATACAGGGTCAAACTTTAGGGTGCTCGCCTGGCCGGCTGTATATTCTCAATCATCCAAATCAAGTTCATGATTGGGCAAAATCTGTTCAATTGTTCCGAAGGTATTCGCCTCTGAAATTTGGTTTCCTTTATAACTCAAAGAATATCCATCGAATCGAGTTGTTACTGGAGAGATATTTGTAGTAAAATCTTCAAAATGTTTAAGAAAATATTCTCAATACTTTGAAACAATTTGTGCAGATATGGTGGTTAATGATAACTTACATATTCTCAAATTTCATTATTGTAGCTTCCTTTCACCAGAAGATATCATCATTTTCCCACAAACGTAAGAGAATTGAGAAACGTCAAAAAGTCCGTTAGGAATGTAAATGCTCGATGCTCTTATGGATACAAGAATTCAAATGACAGTGGCCGGACATCTAATTGGGGAAAATTATAGTGATGGAATAATGTACGTTGTAAAAATTTAGGAAAGCGGTGTTTAGAAGGTAATTTGAGCAGTACTATAAGTAGTTTTTACAGTTTGAGATGCGGGTTTGTTCATTATTTGCTGCGGTTGTATTTGTATCCCATTGCTCCAGAGTACAAGAGATGACTCTTGAACAAGCGAGCAAAAGCTCCTGACTTCACTTCAGTGATTTTTTAGATTCTTCACAATCGTTTCCCGATGCTCCAGAATGAGAATTTTGATATTTCTATGTTTCTGGGAGATATTGTTAACTTTTCGTCCACTGCAGTTTGGTCTAGTTATGGCAATGGTATTCAAGAAAAATGCAGAATAATTAAATTATTATCGATCACATCCAAAGGAGAAAGGAGAGGAGCTAGCTTATGTTGACAACTTGTTTAATATCTCTGTTATATACTATACAGGGTGGTAGCCATTTGAAAACGAAACAGACGAGATTACAGACGAAATAAGTTTTTCCGATAGAAATGCTCGTCGATGCAGGTCGATGTCTGTTTCGAGGAGACAACTTAAGATGTAGGTTACGGACGCGCTTCAACCCTTGCTGCTACAAGCCCCATCCCCAATGTTTGAATAAGGAAGATGGGGTGGGTGATACATCAATTCAAAGGTATTTTTATACTAATTTCAGCACAGTAATTGTTTTTTCATTTTATGCATTAGTTCTCGAAATATTCATGCGTTAGTTAATTTCATCACTTAAATTAATTTTTTGCGAATAATTGACATTTCGAGCTTCCGAAACACCAAAATTTCCGTACTTGTATTTGAAATTGCAAAACATCTACCACTGGGCAAATGAAGTCATACCGTACGTGTTGATGCTACTAGGGTCAGATGTTCGTCTAGCTGTTTTATTCACTGATATCATTCTCCAACTTTACGGTTTCAAACGATTTCAAGTCTGGTTCTAAGAAGACTTTTCGAAGTAAATAATTTATCAAAAACTCACATCAATTAATAAAATATTCAAATTGATCACGATTAGCTTCCATACAATGAAACAAGTTTTGTTCGACACGATGGCGCACATTTTGCAGCATTTCTGGAGTGATTTGACGACATTCGTTCACTATACGTCTTCTTAAATTTTCTATGGAATCGGGCAGTGTAGAGTAAATTCTACTCTTCAAGTGGCCCCAAAGAAAGAAATCTAGTGGTGACAGACTATAGACAAAAAAATTTCTTCATTTTGAGGAAAATTTGTATGAAATAAGCAGATTAAAAAAATAAAATGCAAATTTGCAATAAAGTATTCGAAGATACTCCAATATGACTAGGAAGTATAACTTGAAATTTTTTATATAACTAAATATACTGAATTAGAAACTGCTCGTGCGAGATGATTAACTCTGCATCTCGCTAATAATTAAAGAATAAATTTAGAAAGCACTGACGTGAGGTCAGATTGCTTTGGTACTCTTGTTGAGGTACTTGCGAGTAGATATTCAAACCATAACAGTTCTATAAGCTCTCTGATCACGTGAATTCTATCTCTATGATTTCCCGTTATGAAAAATTTTGAATAATATTACGCCAACTGACACTGATTAATGAGCCCGGCATTTGTCAATCGAATATCGATCTGTGATGACCATCGTTCAAAGAAAATATTCGGGACGTATGTCATTTCCCTTTTCTCTTGAGTAAATTAAAAAAATTATCTTATATTTAGATGGAAAAGAGCTACAACAATAAAATTTGAGGATAAGTAAGATATCAATATATTCTCGAATTTTATTGGAATCCGAGAAATATCTTATGAGGTAGTGAGGATTACAAAAATTTTTTTAAAACTTTCTAGCGCGACGATTTCTGCGAAATTTTGCGAGCTGTTTTGTTGCAGCCTCTCTCAACAATATTTCAAGTATCAATTTGATCAGATGGATATTCTAGTAGTTTTTGAAGAAACAAAATTTCAGAAGCTCATAACTACTGAACCATCCGACGGATTTGGCCCAATAACGAACTTGACCGAGATCTTTGAACAATTAACCCATTCTGAAAATATGAAAACTCTAGCTGATTCCGTTTGGATGCTATAGAGGATACGGCCGGCCGGACAGACTCAACTTTCGCCACGAATTCTTTATCAGTCGAACTCAATCGATTGAGACCATTTTCGGCTCGATATTCCAAAATTACAGACATTCGGGCAAAATGATAGGCACTCTGTTCAGACGAACAAGAGCGCCAAAAACGGACTGTCATGAGCCAGAAATGATTTTCGCGATGCTGAGTTTGTCCAGTTTGAGATGAAACATCCTGTTTGTATATTTAAGAGTACTGAAAAATAGTACTCACTTCAGAGATCAGTGAAACCACAAAGAACGATATATCAATAAGTTCGGGTATAATTTTTTCGTAAAATGATGTAACAAAAATTTAGAAAGCACTGACGTGAAGTCAGATTGCTTTAGCGCTCTTGTTGAGCTACTTGCGAGTAAATATTCAAAACTTAACAAATCTATAAGCTCTCTGATCGGGTGAACAATAGTCTTTTTCCATACTATGGGACAATGTGATGCAAATATGAAAGCCTAATGAATAAACAAACCTTTATCTCAATTTGAAAATAACTACTTATAGTTTTCACCAAATTTTGTTCTATGCTTCTCCTAAAAACTTATGCATTGCTTTTCTGAGTTTTGACAACGCCATTTAATTCTTTCTCTATGATAAAAATTTTTTTGATTAATATTACGTCTGTGCTTTTCTGAATTTTGACAACGTCATCGACATCGAATTCTACCTCTATGAAGTCTATGAAAATTTTGATTAATATTACGCCAACTGACACTGATATCTAGGTCCGCAAGTTGTCAAACGAATATCGATCTGTGATGGCAAATCTTTCAATGACAAAGATCGGACTTCATGACATTTCTATTTTTCTCTTGAGTAAATGAAAAAAATGCTCATATCTTAAGAACGGGGAAAAGCTACGACAATGAAATTTGATGATGAGTAAGATATCGGTAACCTCAATATATATATTTTATTTAAATCTATATGAAGTCTTAGGAGATATTGAGTATTGAAAATTTTTTTGGGAATTTTTCAAGAATTTTCTATGTGACGATTTCTGCTAAATTTTGCAAGCCGTTTCGTTTCAGACTCCCTCAATAACATTCCAAATATCAACTTGATCGGATGGATATTCTAGTAGTTATTGAGGAAACAAAATTTCAGATGCTCATAACTACTGAACCATCCAACGGATTTGACCCAATAACGAACTTGACCGAGATATTTGGACAATTAACCTATTCTGAAAATATGAAAACTGTAGCTGATTCCTTTTGGATGCTAGAGAGGATACGGCCGGCCGGCCGGGCAGACTCAACTTTCGCCACGAATTCTTCATCAGGGAGTCGAATTCAATCGATTTTCGGTTCGATATTCCAAAATTACTGACATTCGAGCAAAATGATAGGCACTCTGTTCGGGTGAACAAGAGCGCCAAAAAGTTATATTGAAAAATCAATTTTTCCAAAACTGGACGTTCTTCTTTCTTTCAACATATTCATAAGATTTTGAAGTTTCACATCGATTGTATGGATATTATAGGAGTATTTCAGATGAGTAAGTCCTGAATAAGTAATAATATGTCCTAATACCGATATATTTGGGCAATTAACCTATTCTGAAAATATGGAAACTAGCTTATTACAAAATAACAGACATTCGGGCGAAACAATAGTACGCTTTTCAACTAGAACAAGCGCAAAAAACCTTAAAATGAGAAAATCTACCTTGAGGCTCTAAAAAGTTCCCCGGCCCTGGTAGTAGATTGACTGAATTTAACAAGTGAAAGTGAAAAGTCCAAATAAACTAATGATAATCCATAAATGGCAATTACAGCCTTATACTTTTGATTGAAGAATCTTTGATGCATACATTTTTCTTCTAGAAAACATGATTTTATTGATGAATAAAAGTAGCAATATTTTCGTTCCTTTCATATTATTACTCCATTCAATGATACACCTGTTCCGACTCTTGCCTTTTTGATCTCTAATAGTGTTTTCAGGTACTTGTATCAAATAAATAATTGAAATAATTGTTTGTTACATATCACGCAGTAAGTTTTAGTCAAAAAAGATAAATTTATTTCGGTATATCAGTACCTGAAGATACTGAAGCTGAAAAGACAGAAGTCGGAACACGTGAGTGCTCTATTTCTTTATCTACTTGAAATTTTTTCGGTGGTTTTTTCGTAATTGTGATATTATGATAAAAATGAATATATTTTCTCTTTTATTCATCAAGAAAACCGTACTTTCAAGTGTCTGCATCAGAGATACTTCATGGAAAGAGTAAGACTATAGTTGTCATTTCTAGATCACAAAGTTAAATTTTGAACACATGAAACAAACATATACTGGCTTGTAAACGCTTTGATTTCTAAATATCAAATAAATTGGGATTCAATCACAACAACGTAACTGAATCCGTAATATCAATATAATGAAATGCCTGTGCGCCATCAATTCCCAGTCTACCCAAATACCGGCCATTGTACAAGCAGACCGAACTCATTCAGCCTTTATTTGAATATCTACCCGACCCGCGGAAGGCTCACAGGGAAACAGCGAATTGATGAAAAGCAGGGACCCAGGTATTGGGTCCTGTAGGAACAATGCGTGTCCATGGGATATTTCAAACCGAACACTTCCGGTTCAGTTACGACCAAATTGTCACATTACTCATATTCAAACACGATTTCATTACAATCAGACTGGCTACACCTGACATGTCAGCAGATGTCCTTAAAATGAGACATTGGCGTAAAAATTTAAAGTGGGCAACACCTGATTACTTGAGACGCGTATTTAATAAGCTAAATTTACTGTTATTTCAAGATTTACAATGGCCAGACTGGCTGTCGCGTAAATGTTTTCATCACTGAAGCTCTATGACAGTTTAAACGTCATGGTAAAAGGATCCATTGCAATTTGTTTAATTGATTCGCTTCGAACTGATTGAACAATCGGTGCTAACGTTCCCCTCGTCACAGTCAAATTGGTCGAATGCGTTAGCATTTTGAGTTTATGAAAGTTGTCATTATTGCACTGATTGTTATGTGCCTTTATGTTTGCTATGAAATTCATTGGTTCGTTATCCGGCTCTATTTTGCAATAATGGATTTCATATTCTTGAATCGAAGTGACGAAGACCGATTCTATCAGAATCAAGTGAATATTCGTATACAGGATGACCCTATGACAACTACAATATTGTTAACGTTGATGTTGAGGTTAATGGCGAAACCGCGAGAATGCAGAAAAGATGGGTAATGGATGGAAGGTACTAACCGATACGTGTTTTTGTTTATTGGCTTCTTAGGGCAGAGCAACCAAGAAACGAGGATAGGGATGGAAATGAATAATTATGAAAGAAACGACACAAACTACAACAGGAGCGATCATACAATTTGTGACTTCAACCCTAGATACCTCAGGTTTCACCCCTTATCCTTCTTTAGTAAGTAATTTTACCGCATTATCTCCTTTTATGAATTCAATTGTATCCTTTGGTTATGGTCGCAACAAACAGGTTGCTTAGGCTTCCATCATGGAGATGCTCGGTTAAACCACCAAAACCGGAGGTATCTATGGTTGAAGCTACAAATTGGATGCTCGCTGCTCTTGTGATCATCTGTTGTCGTTCATTCCATAGTAATTGGCCTTTTATTAATTATATATATACATTCTTTTGAACTTTTGGCTTACAATATTTAGTTAGCAAACAATAAAGCATATAGATCATATAGATCTGGGGTTAGTGACGGGGTGTCATACAATTACACATTTCGAATGAAATTATTCTTGTGATGCAGTTCTATAATACGAATATTTCAATTTCATTTTTAATCTTGACGAACTTATACTCCCGGAGATATCATCATCCAAAGTTCAAATATTGAACTCATTTGGATATGTAGCCCACAACCATCAAATACCTGGTTGAGCGATGGGATTATATGACCTGGTTTCCACTCAGAGGTCCCTAGTTTGAAACTGCAGAACGTGATTTGATTTCTAACGTTATTTCAGTACTACCACTTGAAGATCCGAACATATATCTTCAGTAGTTTTGACTTGACCTAATCATTAAATAAGGAAGTTAGCTAAACTGAAAAAAACATTACTAATCACTTAGTATCGTGGATATAATGATTCCTCCCTGAAAAATTTCATACAGGTTGTTCAGGATATGTGGAAAATCACCCGGATCCATATAAAACATAAAAACGATAAAACGACAAGTTTTCATAATTTTTTTCCTAGTGGCCTTTCCTACGGAGATAGCGCCCTCTAAATGATGTCACTGGAAATCCATTTTACTGTAATACATTTCAAACTACTCAATATAATTTAAGGAATATTTGATATGATGCACTGAAAATACTGCTCTCAAATTAAAATAAGATCTTTCAACTTATTAGGGGCGAACTAGGTTGTACATTTACTCCTTTAGATAAGGAGTTGAAAAAAATAAATTTTTGCATTGCGATGTGAAAAGGAACAAATTTTGTCCTATTCAATATCATAAAATTCAATTTTTTTTGTTCCTAGAGTATTCTTCGTATCTTACTTTGTTGCCGATAAAAAAAAATTTGAATTCTAATAGACATGGAAAATTAAACACTTTTTTCATTTTGGTTTTCGCGAACGGTTTATATTATAGAACAATAACAGCTTAATGTTCAAGCTATCCAAATTATTTTCCCCTACTCTATATCATATAGGGTATTCGAAATGTATGCATTAAAATGAACAACATAGTCAGCCCATGATAAACTGAAAGAGCTTATTTGAATTCAAGGGCAGTACTACACTTCTGTTCATCATTTCAAATATTCTTTGAATTATATTGAGTAGTTTGACATTTATTTCAGTAAAATGGATTTCTAGTTTTTATGTATTTTCTGAATTCGGGAGACTTACACAGTTTACCTGACACCCTCCATAGTGTAGCAGATATTTTTGCGTCTGATCAAGATAAACATTTCCTCATCATTATAGAAGTTCGAGTACCTATTAGAGGTTTACGAAAGACTATTTAAACTCTTAACACTGAGATTATGACATTATTCGTCAAACTCTATAGAGTTGAAGTAATCTCAAGTCATGGGAACATTTAATTAATATATAGGGTGCGAAATAAGTTAGTCAAATATATTTTTGACGCTCTTATATTGATAGAAAATTGCATTAACAGAATTAGTCAAAACTGATTTTGTCCGTGCCTGAGCACGATAAGTCCCGAATAGAATGATCATAGGGATAGATTTGACGGTTTGAATATCTCGGCTTCATGATCTCCATTAGTTCTTATTTGGATATATATTGCGGAGGTCTGATTTTTGAAAGTTTAAATAATTATCACTAAAGGTAAGAAATACAGGCCTTAGTATGATTATTATGAATGAATGAAAATTTCTCAATTGATAGATATAAAAAATTCCAACATGTCTATGAAAATCGGAAGATGAACATAGGAATGTTCTTTTTAATGGTAAAGTAAATGAAAATATTTCATTCATTTCTAATTCTATAAGTTTATGTATTTGTTTAGATTCTAAAGACTGAGATTCAGAATCGATTCTCAAAATGGGGGAATGCGTGTTATTTGCTACGTATTTTGATGAGTTATTAAAAGATCAATAAATTATACTCAAAAGATATTTCATCTTGAATTTATATATCTATATATATTTTTTCTTATTTATTTTTACATATATATATATATATATAAATATAAATACATTTTATCCATTTTCACTGACAAATCGATGAAATATGACAAATTATACCCTATAAAAAAAAACAAATAACATAACCTTGAACCTTATAAGTTATCGAATTAAACCTTTGAAATTGAATGATGCATCTTTTTCTTGAATTGAATGAGTACAAAAAAAATCACATAAAATATTTCGAATCTTGAAAGTATTTAGAAAGGACAATGATGATCCATAATGCTTCGAAGATCCATATTCACTACCAAAATTGGATCAAATCCATGTTCAGAGTAAAATTACAGCCAGATCTAATAACCTTGATTATATTCAGATCCTTTTTCCTACACTAAAATAAATACGGAACATATTTGTTTTCTGATTATTCAAGGTGCTTCGAAAAGATTTGCGGATTCGAAGAAGATATTGTAAAGAAATGACGACTAAAATCGTTCAGAATTTCCTAATCAATCCTCACTAGTGGTGAACTTAAAATAAAAGAAATCCAAAAATTTTCTAACAATAATGCTTCTGGACTTCTGATCGGAAGGCGCTTTCATCGAACTGACTTTTATTTTTGGAAACCAATTTGGACATAAAATCATAAAAAAACATTTGGAATATAACTTTGACATTTACATTCTCTCTATAAATCATTGAAACATTTTCTTATTTGCAGTTTCAGTGTAAGTATGACATGGAAGATGATACTCAGCTAGGAAAACACGAACCACAAACTTCAGTACGATTTTCAGCTTAAATAAAAGTATTACCCTACAATTTCAAGAAATATAAACTGATTTTTTATAAACAGAATCCAGTAGTGTTTTTCCCATACGAATCCTTGCATCGCTAATAATTTTGAAAATTTGGTAGAGGGCAGGTTTGAATGAAGAGGTATATGAAAAGAATGTTTGTTTTGTCTTCATGAACCTCTAGTTAAAATCAACGTTGTAGTCAAAGACACAGCCTGTATAATTTTGAAAAAATCAAGAAAAAACAAATCAATTGAACCGAATACACAATAAAACTTTGACAGAAGTGACAGAATGTTGATAACTATGAAGAATTTCTAGGGAAGAAAACAAGGAAAAATCAGATATATCTACGAGATCAGCAACTCGTGGCCTTTGTAATCGAGTGGTTGAATTTCTTGCCCAGTTATTCCGAATGCTTCGGAACGTGGGAATGGGAAATCAAAAAATCTGATTTTTCCGACTGCTAAATATACTCAGGTTGTATATTTCAACTATTCGTATGTTTTAGAGGAAATATCAGACGTAGTGCTACCTACAATGATCAATGGTCTCTTTGATTTCACTAAACAGATCAGCCTTACTTGCTTTACCTTAGACAACTTAAACAGTTCAAAGGGGGTCTATTATTATTGTCAATAACAAAGAACAAACTCTGAAGGTTCCGAATTCTCATTCAATTAGCTTGCGGATTGAAGCCCGTTGAAAAATTCATCTGCTATAATATTCAGAGATTCTTTTTGTTTGAGGATCCATAAATCCCTGAGAAATCTCCTTCGAATCGACTTTTCGGTCCATTTCTCTTACCGCTTTCCATCGAACTTCTTTGAACTGACTTCATCTTGTTTGATCTGTTACGTAAATGTATGAAAGTCTGCTTTTGGAACAATTCGGAGCGATTATGACAAGCTCTCTGGTTGGAGTTTCAGGACATACTATTTACTTTTTGGACCGAAGATGACAAAAGGAACTGCAGATCCTTGATAGCATAGAAATAAATACGATTCCCGCGTTCGTCGTTCGACCTGTAACTATGGGAAAATAGAAATAAATATGAGAAAGTAATGATAGAGTGTTTGCATTACATCACTGAACTAAAACGGAACTTATGACAACTTGCGAATATAATGAGCTAGAAGATTCAAATCTTCATCATAAATTTAGAATTCAATAATTGAATTTGTTAACAGCAGCATTATCTCAATGATTTGTTTGATATCAGGTTACTCAGATTTTGAGATTATTTCGAGCACAATGAGATTAGAACTGTTTGCTGATGACACTTCAGTTGTAATTACGGCCAAGACGTTTGAGGAACTACGGAGACTTTGTCAGCTGCTGCTACAGTGTTTTGTAGATTGGTGCCATCAAAACAGCATAATGATCAACATCAGCAAAACTGAATGCATGTATTTCAAAAAACAAAATTCAGATCTGAATAAATTAACAATATGGCATTCTGATAATGTGATAGAGTCTAAGGAGACTACGAGATTTCTGGGAATATACCTAGACCAGAATCTGAGATGGTGCTCGCATGTACATTATGTCTGCAAGAAAATAAACAGTTCCTTTTATGCCATTAGTCGAGTTAAAATTTGATTCCCCAACAGTCACTAATAAATGTGTACTACAGTCTTGTGTACAGCTACATCACTTATAATATAATGTTATGGGGTAACTCGACCGATGTTTGTAGAGTGTTCATAGCTCAGAAACGTGTTTTGCGCATGATTTTCAACATCGCGCCTAGAACTTCTTGTAGGCCTTATTTCAAAGCTCATAATATTTTAACTGTTGCATCGATCTTCATCTTCAGATGCCTCTTGTATGCTAAAGAGAACGAAAATCGCTTTGCCAAAGTCTCAGTATTTCATGACTACAATACTAGGAATGAAACAATAATGTTATTCACAAAGCACAGAACGACTAAGTTTGAAATGTCTCCCTTTATCAATGTGTAAAACTTTTTAACCATCTTCCAAAAAGAATACGATTACTCTGTTACCGAGAGTTTAAGATAACAGTTAAAGACAAACTCTTGAAAAATGTTATTACTCCGTAAGTGAATATTTTGCTGATAATTTGTAGTTGCAAATTGTTTGACTTGTCCTATACATTTTTAATGTCAGAAAGGATTAATAAATTATTATTATTATTATTATTATTATTACGTAAATTTCCGAAATTTTGTATTTTCAAAAACTCATAAAATCTAATGGGTAATTGTATGAAACAACAAAATTACTCATGTACATAAATACTATAGATATTAATTGTGCGAGCGATAACTTATGGAGGGTTTCATAAAAGTCCGATCAACAGATTCTTCCATCAAATTTGACAGTCCTTCCAACCAGCATCGGGTTTCATAAATCTTGATTGTTGAATGAAAACCTCCGTTAAGAAGAAGAATACAAACTGACAACAACGATTTTCCGAAGTCTCAATCATCGAGAACAAAGAAATGCTCCATAATCACATTGACATTAGAGTAGATTTTATTGTTGTTTCGATACTTTCCATTCACTAGTATGCAGTAAATAATAAGTGACAATGACTCATCAATGAAAAAAATTTATTTACTTCTAAAAAACAGAGTACAGACGTTGGAACTTTCAGTAGTGAGTAAAGTCTGTCTACTTATCCGAAGTTGCTTAGTAGGTTTGAAATACATATGACTATTTTTGCTTCACTATTTCGGGAAAAAAATTAGAGGATATTGAAACCAATAAATTAGATTTGGGGTTGCCCAAAGTTACTTAAAGTGATTTTATTTCTGGATAATTACATTTTTATGCCAAAATTCATAAAAAAAAAAAATAGGAAAGCAGGAGTCATGTTGGTCTTGAAGATTCATTCATTAACATAAGGTTTTTACAGTAAAAAAAGTATGTAACTGTTCGATATAGTCAATAATATTGTATATTTCGATTTTCAATAAATTATATTGGTAAAATACCATTTTAAATTTTCGTGACCAGCCAATTCGTCCAATCAGCTTGATTGTAGATCAACATCCGCTTTCTACGATGATCAATCATCAAAATATTCTATGAAACCCATATTTCGCTTGATTGGCAATCAAGCAGCGTTGATCGAAGATCACGGAATGTGAATCAAACTCTTATCGACAATAAATTAAGAAATTAAGAAAAAGCATAGAATGCCCTGGCATTGCTGAATAAGCACTTGATCGGCAACTCAACGTTTAAAACCCACCGTTAGTCAATCGGTACATCGACTTCCTGATATATTATCTGAAGTGGATATAACTCAATTCCAGTTCCTTAAACTTGATGATTTAATAGTTGGCTTTCCAATTCTTCGAAAACAACACAACCTGATGCTAGAGGTCTTCGGCAGCTAGGAATTCGAGAAACTATATCTAACAATCGGCCTCTAAACTCCGGGCCACTTTATTGATGGAGCACTAGAGGCCCGAAGTCCTAGGTGCCTGACATCGCTACGATTGAAGAAGTGTTCAAACAGATAAGTACCGATTCTATTTAGATTTCAAAGTTCAACCTTTTTAAAATCTAATTTTTTGCCATGAAAACGACAGAAGATATCTGTGGAAACGTTGGAAAGAAAACCAATAAGAGAAAATGGTTATTGCTCAATCAATTATTATGCACAAGTTTCTCTTCTTTGAATATTATAGATGTATTACTCCATTTTATCTGGAAATTCTCATTTACTGCATGAAAGACAAACTTCGATCTTTAAGTGTCCAAGACTTGAGAGAGATTTGTTTTCCGATTTAAAATCATCTGGTGTTACACATCAATATATCAATGTTGGTTCAACATGTAAATTGAAATCATCAGATGAAATTAAGTAATACATTTGGAATAACCAAAGAAGAGAAACTTACCATAAAATAAATCAAGGAGGCAGCATTTACGAAAATTAGATATTGAAAATTGCTATATATATATATATCGGAAAAACCGGAAAAACCACATTATGGACCGTCGGGCAGTCGAAAATTTTTTCATAGTTGAAGTCTCTATGGTGTCATCCAACTTCGTCCCGAAAATAAAAATGTTCTACCGAGTAGTTTCCGAGATATTAAAAGTTTCTATATTGGTCGGAAAATGCCCGAATTATAATAGGAAAGAGAAAAATTTCACTTGCACTATATTGCTTAGTAATCCGCTAAGCACTAAGCCTTTTACGGTATTTGATTTTTATATGCGCAAAGATAATATGATCATTTTGAATTAATATTCAGTATTTCTTCAGTCACCATTGATTTGACTTTATGGTTATGAAGGCCAGAAAATTTTTGTTTTTGCGCGCTTGTTACTAGTGGAACAGGCGGGCTATCGTTCTGTCCAAATATCTGTACTTTCGAATATCGAGCCAAAAATGGTTTCAATCCATTGGGTTCGACTTCTTGATGGAGAAACCTTGGTCAAATTTAAGTAGGTCAGGCTGGCTGGCCCTCCGATCGTATACTCTCTATCTTCCGAAGGAGATGACCTAGAGTTTTCATTTTTCAGAATAGGTTGATCGTTCAAATATCTCGGTCAAGTTCGTTATTGGGCCAAATCCATCGTTAGTTATTAGCATTCAAAATTTGATTTTCGCCTAGAATATTCATCTGATCAATTTATAATTTAGAAGGTGTTTTAATGATGTTAAATTAAATGGTTTTCCAAATTTCGAGATAATCGCCACTCTAGAAAATTTATTAAAAATTCCCAAAAAAATCTTTTATTAGAACCGATTCTTTATAAGATATTCGTCAGATATCTATGATGTTTCTATGGTCGTTATTGATTTCCCGAATATAATTAAATTTCATCAATCCTGAACATATATTATAATTTTATGGAACCGAAAGCGAATAGATTGGAAATTTTGAATTCTCATTCCTTGTTACTATAAGCCTTCGTGTCTCATCACAAAAAAGGGATCCAAAATAGGAAAATTTCTATAAACAATCTGATCATCAGCTACATTTGATTTCATAACGATTTCTGGATGAAATTATATGGTATTCATCAAAATGTGTTTTGTGCATTGTAGGTCAAATGCTTGTTTTTCAATAATTTATGTTTCCATTGATGACACTTCATGAGTCTGAAGTTGTTTTAGGGCTAAATTGTATTCGTTTAAATGCATGTTTATATCGTATCACTTATAGAACAAACGCGTTGAGACTGCTTTGCAGCATTTTCAGATTTTTCACTTATATGCTCCATCCACACTAAAGCGAACAATGCATCACATCAGTAGTCTCGAACGTCAGAGAGCGAAAACGGTAGAAATACTTTGAGTAAATCTGTAGATTCCAACTGAAAAATGGTAAACGAGGAAAACCATATTCTTAAATAAACTTCATTCATTACTGGTTCAAATGGTGGAATTCGAATAGATGTGAAATAAAACGAAAATTCGAACTAGACTAGAATGATTTATTGCACAAAATTTTCTGTACTCTTTTTCACAACATCATATCACTGATTAAAATGGATATTACACCATAATAAAAGAAGATTGATAAGCTCTTTTAAAATATTGTAAACAAACGAATATTTTCACAAAAACGTTAGACCAAACTGCCGTTCCCAATTGGGAATTTTTAAGCCAGATGTTCTTGTGCATATTTTTTATGACCCATCAATTTTAGCACTCTTCGGAATTTCCGTCGGCAAATTTGTTGATTATTTGGAAAGTTTGTGAAACGTTCAATAGGCCCTAAGCTCACGGAGATATTTAAATACACAAAACCAGGGTTCAATAACTACCTTATCAGTGGCATTCGGTGGGTAACCGGTAGTTGTAAAATTCGAAAGTTATGGCAATCCTTGAAACACAGCCCTCATTTTTGCGCGCTTGTTTCTGTTCCCCTGAACAGCGAGCTATCGTTTTACCCAAATGTCTCAATCGATTGGGTTCGACTTCCTGATGAAGAACATTTGAGTATGTCCGGACGACCTAGAGTCCTAGAGTTTTCATAATTTCAAAATAGGTTGATTGTCCAAATATTTCGGTCAAGTTCGTTATTGGGCCAAATCCATCGAATAGTTTAGCATTTGAAAGTTGATTTTCGCAATAATTCCTAAAATATTCATCCGATCAATTCGTACCTTGGACGATTTTGAAATAAAAGGGTTGGCCAAATTTCGAAGGAATCGACACGGTAGAAAATTCTTAAAACATTTCCAAAAACATTTTTTTCAATACTCGATATCTTATCAGATATTCCTTCGAAATCAACAAGAATTCGTACATAAATCGAGATTACCGATAATTTGTATGCCCCAGAATTTTACCGTCGTAGCTGAGTTTTTGAATAAAACAAATCAGTTCAAGTGTGAGATTCAAACACGGGAGGGTGGAAAAACATTAATATTAGGTAAAGTAAAGTAAAGTAAATTTTATTCGCCACCAAGAAAAAAGATTACATGGCACGTCATATGAATACATTCAGCAATATTACACAAAAAGAGATAAAAGAGTAAAAAACATACCAATATATATACAAACATAGCACAATATATCCCATTTAAAATTTCAATTCACAAACATGTTGAAGACAACACAAGTCAGAACTCGAATCTCATAAACTCGTCAACAGAATAAAATACGTTCTCCAATAATAAATTTTTGGTCTTTCTTTGAAAAACTGATTTTGGCAAGGTCTTCATAGATTGAGGAAGCTTGTTGTACAGTTTGATGCACCAGTAATTCACTGCAACCTGAGTGGACTTTACTCTATGAAAATTGCTCCTGAACTCATCTCTGTGTCTGGTGTTGTACGAATGGCAATCGCTGACTTGAGTGAAGCCATTTTTGTTCGAGTGGACAAATTTCAAGCACTCTAGAATGAAAATGGAAACGATGGTAAGTATCCCATGCTTCTTAAATAGTTCGCGACAACTATGTGCTCTTGGTACACCACTCAAAATTCTTACTGCCTCCTTCTGCTTCAGGAAAATCCGATCTAGACCTGGACTATGCCCCATATTAGTATCCCCATATGTCGCCACAGAGTGAAAGTTCGAAAATAAGTCAGCTTACAGACACCATCGGTAGAGATAGCCTTCATACGCCTCATAGTAAAAGGGCTGTCGACAGTTTCCTGGTAAGCAATGAGATATGCTCTCTCCAACAAAGATCATTCTCCAAGGTTATCCCAAGTAGTTTCAGACTATGTTTTTCCTTGTTATTTAAATTGAAATTCAGTCTTTGAGTTTTGTCTTTGTTCAATTTTGAACCATTGAAGGTAAACCAGTCCTCCGCAACTCGCAGGGTCTCATTGCACAACCGCTCCAGCTCCTCCCGTGAAGACGCAATATTAAGAAAGGATGTGTCATCGGCATATAATTCCGTTGCGTCGCACGGAACATTTGCTGGTAAGTCGTTGATGTACACGACGAACAACAACGGACCCAGTATCGATCCCTGTGGGACTCCCATATTTATCTCCCTAATTCCGGAGTTTATGTAGTAATGTAGTAATGAAAATGTCAAAAATGAATCTACTTCAATAAACAATTCGAAGTGACATTTTTCAACTTCATTGGAATGCGAAAAGCACTAACGTAAAGCACTAACGTATTGTCACTCTAATCCCAATCAGAATATCTAAAGCATTAAAAAGCATTGGCGTGTCAAGATTTTTTTACTAATAAGGAATAATGCATAATTTTGGTGCTCCAGAAAAACTGAAAACTTCATATTGAAAGCACTTCTAGAGAAATAAAATTCATTTGCCAGGACATTTTGACATTTTCAAGCAAAAAGCTCACCCAAATTATCTTCTGAGAAACCATACTTCTGGGTAATATTCCACTGGACTAATAAATAATATTGAACAAGCCCTCAAGGAGAGAGAGAGAGAAATTTTCATTTATTTGGTGCATCAGCATCGTTGGCCATTTAGCACCATTCTCGTTTAAAGTATCACCCTTGTTCCTATCTCCTCTATATCTTAACGACATGAACATGTAAAGAAGAGCTATACTCGCACATGCACACGATATAAACATAAACAGATAAAGTGTATATAGATAATTGAATATATAAAATAGTTAATAAATAAATAAATAAATAAATAAATAAATAAGTAAAAAATGACACAAAATACCGATGACTAGATTTTCTGCATAATATCTATGTCCTTGAGAAATGACAGCAAAAATGGGATATTCTCCTCCGAAAATATTTCCTTTAAGTTCTTTTCCTCCAAATATACTGCTCTCTTAACTTCATATTGTGGACAATCCAAGAGAATATGTTTAATTGTGTTAGCCACCCTACAACGATAACAAAAAGGGATATCCTAACCTCTTAGTCCGGTATTCTGTATAGTCTCAATTCGTTTGATATAGCTCACTCTGGCTGACCCGTATACGATAGATCCGTAAATTATTTTGGGTCTCACCAATGTAGTATAGATTTTGAGGAGCGTTTGTGTGTCTGATCCCCATGAAGTGTTGGAAAGTGTTCTCAACAAATAAATGTCTTGGGTGCATTTATTCTTCAAATGCTGTATATGCTGCTTCCAGTTCATCTTTTCATCAAAATACATTCCAATATATCGTTTTCTGAGATGGATAGTCCTGTTGAACTAGAGCAAAACCACAGTCTACAAAAGTGCACAGCGGATGATTTAGGTGGCGAGAATGTGAACCCATAATCACTGGCCCACTTGTCCAAGGATTGCAGACATTCCTGGAGCCTTTCCAGATATGAAGAAACATCTTCAGATCTTAAATATATGGTAACATCATCAACAAACAACCGATATTGAGCTCCAAGGGTGATATACTGGTGATATACGGGTGATATATACATGGACTTGTAATAATTTCAATGAACATTGAGATCACTCAGGGTAGGGGGTTGAGAAAACGTGTGCAAACCGCTTTGATTTTTTAACAGTACTATGGAAAAGTGGAAAAGCGACTGGGGGTGATGGGGGTGTTTTTCGATTTATTTTTTCGCTAGAACTTATAGTTTTCGAGATATTTCACATAAGAGAAAAAATTTGAACTTAGAATAGTTTTTGCTAGATACATGGACTTGTAATAATTTCAATGAATATTGAGATCGCTCAGGGTAGAGGGTTGAGAAAACGTGTGCAAACCACTTTGATTTTTAACAGTTCTATGGAAAAGTTGAAAAAGCGACAGGGGGTGATGGGGTGTTTTTCGATTTATTTTTTCGCTAGAACTTATAGTTTTCGAGATATTCCACATAAGAGAAAAAATTTGAACTTAGAATAATTTTGCTAGATGTATGGACTTGTAATAATCTCAATCAATAATGCGATTGCTCTGCTCAGGATATCTTGAATCTATAGAGACTAAAATATATATATTTTTTTGTAGTGCACCTCTCCGATCATACAGACTGTTCTTCATATTGTAGAACTTTCAAACTCAACTCATTATCCTGTCATAGTGGGTGAGTATTGGATAGATATGATATGTGTACAATAATATTCATAATGGGAGATAGTTTTATAATATTTCTTATCCATATTATCAACAATTGAAATATATCTTTCTGTATGAATAATCTAACCTCAGACCTCTGTGTAGTGTCTTAGAATCCTGAGGGGCCGCATGGCTATAAAACATTCGGATTGTTCATATGGATTCATATAGAGGTTCCGCTTGAGCGGTATAAAAGGGTGGTCGACGATTTTCGAAAACATATACATATTTCTTGATAAAATGAAAATAGTATGAGCCGATATATTCCCAATTAAAACGAAATAATAAATTTTTAGATATTTATTAGGAAAGTGTGATTCACATATTGTATATCATCATTCTGATCATCCTAACAAATAACACCTGCCTGTCGTAGTTGTTCCACTAAAAATTGTATTCTTTCAGATCTATCTTCAAAATATTTTCCTCTATACAGTGTACGTAGCTCATCGACTATATCATTCACATCAGTATAATCATTATCACAACTAACTTCATGAGGACATCTAGCATTTTTTGATGCTGGATTTCTGCCTTCTGTTTGATTTGGTTTATTACACTCCTCTTTCGGATATATCTTTTCCGAGATCTTCTCACAGTTTCCTCTCAGTAAATCAATGTTCATCGAATCAAGGAGTCCATCATGTTTCTTGAAGAAATGTTTCTTCAAAGTATCATTCCTAGTGAATTTTCTTCCGCATATGAGACAATTGAAGTCTTTTTTCTTATGTACATTGAGATGCCTGCTCAAGTTATTTGGTAGACTGAATTCTTTCCCACAGACTCCACAAGTATGCATCCTGCTGCTTCCCAATCTGATACTGAAGAAAATATTTTATGTATCCGCTTTATATCCGCTTTGTATCCGCTTTATATCCGCTTTATATCCGTTTGTATCCGCTTTATATCCGATGTGTATCTGTTTGTATCCGCTTTATATCCGCTTTTTTTTCCGCTTTTTATCCTTCAATGATATAAACATTTGATTTGAATATTGATATATCCCAATAGATTTCAGCACTCATAAAAGTTTTGTATAATAATAATACAAAAAGAATTCATCAACTAGAACTACAATCCTTTATTTCATTTGCAGTTTGTTAATCGAGCTGTCAGTAAAAGTTCAATTCATCTAGTACTAAAAATTCCAAATTATTTTGTGTTTGATGTGGGAGTATGACGTGATTTTTTCAAATAAAAATTGTGTTTCAGTACGAAATTCATTTGAGAAAGTTGGAACCCGGAAACCTTCATTCTGTGAAATAGATCTGACAGGTAAACATTCATTATAAAACTGGGTGAAACACATCGAACATGACTTTGAATAATAATATTTCAGTGTCTTTTGTACATGTTTGTTCATTTTTCTTTAGCGATCTGAGAAATTCTGCCAAGGGACTGTTTGTGACATAAAAATCTCAAAATATGTTATTGTCTTCTTCTTGTAAGCCTTTTGTTTCATTCAATCATTCGCAAAATTATAGATATATTCTAATTTCCATAACAATCAAACATGTTCGTGTATCTTCGTGTATATTCGTATCTCAGTCTTCCTATATATAGTCGCACAATTTCGTCTCTCGGTTATTTCATGACAAATGGTAAAAGTGTAACAAGCTTATTTTTTTTTATTTTCAGCAGATACCAGCAGAAATGATCCGCATAGATGATTGCATTCGATTAATAAAGTCGTTGGTGACTTTATTCATTTCTACTTCTGATGAAAATATATACAATAATGGGATGAAAGAGTGTTCTCTTGCTGTAAGGAGAATAAAAAAGCAATTGAAAAATATGAAGTCGGTTGAGAAAAACAGAAATTGATCAATATATTGAATCATGTGAAGACCCAAAGATCGAAATTAAAGTATTCAAAAAGAAGAGTTCTGGGACACGACCTCTAAGAGAAACAGCTAAGAATAGAGTTCATTGGGATGATTCAACGTCTGCTTTCGAGTCGAGAATTCGGACTGGTGTTATCAGCAACATGAATCATAAAGATCCTAAAGATTTTCTCATCGATTGTGAGGCCATTTTCCGTCGAAAAATTCAGACTGCATTAAAGAAGGATGAAGCTGTAAAGGTGAATATGACGTTCTGTGGAGAGTTTCAGATTATGAGAGCCGATAAGATCCAAACGGAGTACAAGTACTTCACAACATCGAATTCTGCTATATACCGAAACACAAATATCACAGAATGGTTCGGTCAAAAAGTGGTGTTACCTTTTCTAAAAGATTTAGAGGAATTCCAAGAGAAAGATAGTGGATGGGCTTTGAAGCATGTAATCAACCTCGGAGTTAACATAAATAAATTCTCACCGCAACTTGGATCTTCATATATTCCATTACCTCCTCAAATTCATATTAAACATGCTTGTGTCAACTTGAAAAATGATGATGAAGCTTGTTTCGCATGGGCTGTGACTGCTGCATTGAACCCTGTTGAGAAAAAATCCGAATCGTATATCCAAGTATCCTCACTATTCCAAGGTGTTAAAACTGAAAGGAGTACAATTTCCCATGACGTTGAAGCAAATACCAAACTTCGAAAAACAAAATGACATATCCATCAACGTTTATATTCTGAAGAAAACGAGAAAAAACTTCGACACACTTCCGACATACCTAACCAAGAATAAGAGGGAAAAACATGTTAATTTGCTGTTAGTTCAAGATCGCTATACAGAAGATGATACTCCTATCCGATACCATTATGTATGGATCAAAAATCTCTCCCGTCTTGTATCAAATCAGTTGAGTAGAGAACATGGACAGAAATTCATATGTGATAGTTGTTTACGATACTTCCGATCAGTGAAAAAACTTCAGGATCATTCAGGAGATTGCGGAGAAATGAATGAAACAGCAATTAAAATGCCAAATTTGAAAGAAAATATTTTCAAATTCAAAAACCATAAGAATAAGGGGAAGGTTCCTTTCGTTATTTATGCAGATCTGGAAAGTATCTTACGACCAACTATCCACAAGAACATTTATCAAGAGCATCAAGCTGGCGCCGTTGGATACTATGTGAAATGTTCTTATGATGATACTTTAAGTTTCTACCGTTCATTTCGAGGTTCCAATTGCATGAAATGGTTTGCTGATGAGATGAATCAGTTTGCTGAAGATGTTGAAACTGTTTTCCTTTCTCCTTTTGATATAGATATGACGACACACGAAGAAGCAGAATTCAGAAAGGCTACACACTGCCATATTTGCGAAGAAATTTTCAAACCTGAAGATAAGAAAACAACGGTATTCCAAAGACTGATTATGTTGGTCTCAGATCTAAATTATATGCAGTTAAGAATTCAATAACTAATGATGAGTTGGATGAAAAGAGACGACAATGGGAAAAAGGAGAATTTGAAACTGATGAAATTGAATGTATGTTGCGGAATTATGGTACCATGAAAAAGCTAAGGGTATTAAAAATCGATCGTCCAGAGAAATATATGCTTTGATGATTATATTGAGTGTTTGGAAACATGGAAACAGAAGACCATCTCACAAAATTTGATTAATGCGAAGGAGCATCATGTATATTCCTTGACACAACAAAAAATTGCTTTGAGTCCAGAAGACGATAAAAGGTATTTGGTAGCTGGAACATTTGAAACTTTACCTCTGGGGCATTATTCACTCAATGAATCTAAGAAATTTATAGAACCCACGAAAACTTAACACAGCTACAGACTGCTTTAATACAGCTACAGACCGCTTTAACACTGCTGCAGACCGCTTTAATACAGATATAGACGGCTCAGTAGACAGATGCAACAGGCCTACAGACAGCTTTAACACAGCTAACGACCGCTTCAACACAGCTTAAGTCCGCATTTATATAGGGACAGGAGACTCAACAGACTGCTTGAACACAATCCCCAACTTGCCTGCAGAATGAGTTGACAATCGAATGACCTTGAAAAAGGTAACAAAAATTACCAGAATGGACCTTAGATTTCCTTATGGAGATTTACATGTAAAATGTAGTGGAAAATGGTTCCATTATTATAGAAAATATGTTATCTGATAGAAGGTTTCTTGTTTTTATTGACAATAAGAGTAGCAATTTCAAAACATTGAGAAACGGTCTTCCTCAAGGATCAGTTCTAGCTCCTTTACTTTTCTATTTATATCTAATTGATTTATCCACGACATCATCTCAGAAATATGTTTATGCCGACGACATTGCTATTGCTTACCAACATTCGGATTTCCATACTCTGGAAAACATACTGTGACCTGATTTCAAAGAATTATTCAATTGAGTGCCGATTATGTCCAAATCCCAACGAAACAGAGAGGTATCTTGTTTCCATCTGAATAATCATGAAAAATATTGGAAATTAGCTGTAACTTTCAATGATTCTCCTATCGAAAATAATTTTTATCCAAAATACTTGGGAGTTAAATTAGATTCATCTCTTAATTACAACCCTCATTTAAATGATCTGAGCCTGAAACTGAAAACTAGGAATAATATTCTTCAGAAAATAGCTGGATCACCTTGGGGTGCTGATGCTTTCACTCTTCGCACAGTATTTTTAGCCCTAGTCTTTTCTGCAGCTGAGTATTGTTGCTCTGTTCGGTTTAATAGTGCACATACACAACAAATTGATGCACAATTGAATACATCCATGAGAATGATTACTGGCACCATAATATCTATACCGGCTCATTGGTTACTATTTTTGTCTAACATTGTCCCTCCCCATATTCGCAGACAGACTGCAGCTCTGAATTCTTGGAACAAATATCATTCTTTTCCCAATTTATTCCAAATTATTTCATATATTCCATGAAATGAAATTCCCAGATTGAAGTCACGTAAACCATTAGGGCATAATACGTTCTTCAATATGAACATAAGGATAAAGAATTATGGAAGACGTAGTGGAATTCTTACGGAATATTCAATAAGTATCTCGTTTCTGATCCTTCTGAGAAAATTCTTGGTTTTGATCTTCCAAGAAAAATTTGTACATATCTCTATCGTTTGAGAACAGGTCATAGTCGTACCAATAGCATGCTCAGTTTCAAGCGCAAGTTTTGAATGTGGAGAAGCAGAAGAATACCTCATCTCATCAATAGTTCTCCCATATTATTATATAAATTTCAAGATGGTTTAAGGGCTATTCATGATGTTTCCGATTTATGCTTGGGATGGATTTCAAATTTCAAACTGTTATAATACGTAATTTTGTTACTCAGTTCTTTTTTCTGCCTTTGTCTTTTTATTTCCAGATTTGATGAGGGCAACTTGAAGAAGTATCTGTCTCCAGGAATAGAAGACCCATCTTGAAGAATGAAGTCCGTCAAATATATTTCAGTTTATTTTTGTACTCTCACACTTAGGCGGGAAGCCAGGGTTTTTTTCCCTAGGCTTTTATATCATACGCCGAATTGTATGGCACCCGGTCACTAATCTGTGATGAAGAAGTGCAATTTATTTATTCAAGTATGCAACCGCACGGATCTGATGATACTTTCTCTTGCAAAAGTTATTCTTCTGAAAATCGTAATAGTAATGGAGTATTTGATGTCAATATCTGGTTATTGTGCATGCATTAGCGTTCTTGGATTTGTATGGCTGTTTTCACGCCCTTGTCTAGTTCATTCAACTGACGTTATATCGTTTCGACTAAATTCCTGTAATCATCTTATATCAAGCCCAAAAGGGTCTCCTCATCATCCTTATCATCAATACAATTCAAATTATATTCACACGAAGTAATTCATTCTCGTATTTTTCTCACAGCGGCAACGTCGCATTTTCCCGTTGGAATTGGTGGTTTTAAGTCAGATAACTTTTTATTGTATTTAACAAATTAATGATTAATTTCTAATCACTTACTGTTTTTTCAAACATCTGTATAATTCTCTTAAGGAAGGCGACCTCCATTTGAGCTAAATTCAGTTTGTTTTGTAGCTGCCACAGATTCTTGAATTTCAGTTGTAGAGCCATGAAAAAGGTATTTATCCTGTACCTCTATCAAATCTCGAAGTTGAGTGGACACCACAATATTCTTTGACACTTTCTTTTTCACTTCTATTGAATAATCCTTTTTTAGCTTAGACAATTCCGAGTACAACTCATCAGTAGATCCCATGTAGCCACATATTTGTATATTTTATAGAGATTGGAAAACGTATTTTTTCAGATTAAATAAATGAATAGATAATCATCCAATACTTCCTCTGATATTTAATAAACCATACATATCACTTAGATGTAGAATGACGCAGGCCCAAGGTCCCGAAATCTTTAAAATGAATCGAATACTCCAAATTATTGATGTTTATTCTCCGATTAGCTTCACTAATAGAAGGAACAACAAAACTTCCACGATATTCCCGAAGAATCAAAATAAAAATCTAATCAGTGCTTGCATCATAATTTCATCCAGATTACGTACCATCAAAGGCGTACTATAAAACTGAATGAGCATATGAATGAATCAACAAGCTGTTTTCCTCAAAACTAAAAAACATTCCATATTACATGAATAGATAAAGAGATTACTGTTCATTATGATTCGAGATAATAAAATTAATTTTTCGATCCTGAAAAATATTCTACAACAATATAACCTGATGCAGTGGATAAACTGAGATTTATAAATTTCCTCATCTATTTTCGATGAACCCTCTGAAGAGGGCTATTGTTGTTCATCCATCGAACGAGTATGGCATGGAACAGTTAACCATACTTGTGTATATCTAAATAGGCAGACGGGCAACCAAGCTATGTTTAGCAGAGATTAAATGCGAGCGCCAGCTAATCCTGCAATACTCAACTTGCGCCAAAATTGAACGCGCTTCATCCAGGGCTTTGCCTATGCACGATAACTTGGAAATTATTTCCGTGTTATCGCCAACCTGAATTGATCATCCCTAACTGCATCCCGTTGAGTAGGGTCTGATATGCTCGTAGTTCGACTAGATAAGGCCTCATTGTTGAAAAATGAATGTTCTTGAAACCTCATAACAGAATACATTATTTTGTTGACTAACCGAATGAAAATACATAAAGTGATGCATTTCTGACATTGCATAATAAATTGAAAAGTGGGAATGACTGCTGGATTGATTTCGAATACAGGTTCTTCAAAACTGTAAAGGAGTGAAGGATTCTAATATTTTGTGAGGTCTGAGATGGGTCGATATAATTCCAAGTCGATGAAGAGACATTTCTGGAGATGGAACCGATGAAGAAGGATTTCGTTTAGACTTTTCCCACTATCTATTATTGTTCTTCCTCATACTAATGTTTTGTTTAACTTTTTCATATATTTTTGGTGCTCTTGTTCACCCGAACAGAGTGCCTATCATTTTGCCCGAATGTCTGTAATTTTGGAATATCGAGCCGAAAATGGTCTCAATCGATTGGGTTCGACTCCCCGATGAAGAATCCGTAGCGAAAGTTGAGTCTGTCCGGCCGGCCGGCCAGCCGGCCGTATCCTCTCTAGCATCCAAAAGGAATCAGCTAGAGTTTTCATATTTTCAGAATAGGTAAATTGTCCAAATATCTCGGTCAAATTCGTTATTGGGCCAAATCCGTCGGATGGTTCAGTAGTTATGATTCTGAAATTTTGTTTCCTCAATAACTACTAGAATATCCATCCGATAAAGTTGATACTTGAAATATTGTTGAGGGAGCTTGCAACAAAACGGCTCGCAAAATTTCGCAGAAATCATGACTCTAGAAAATTTTTAAAAAATTCCCAAAAAAAAAAAATTTTTAATCCCCACTATCTCATAAGATATTTTTCAGATTTGAATAAAAATTCGTGAATATATTGAGGTGATCGATATCTTACTTATCCTCAAATTTCATTGTCGTAGCTCTTTTCCATTTAAAGATATGATCATTTTTTTCATTTACTCAAGAGAAAGGAGAAATGACATACGTCCCGATGATTTTCTTTGAACGATGGCCATCACAGATCGATATTCTAATGACAAATGCCAGGATCAATAATCAGTGTCAGTTGGCGTAATATTAATCAAAATTTTTCATAACGGGAAATCATAGAGATAAAATTCAATTTCGGTGGCTGAAATAATATACGTTGTCAAAATTCAGAAAAGCACTGACGTAAGTTTTTAGAAAAAGGGAATTATAGCTTCGAACAAAACTTGGGGAAAATTATGAGTTAGTATTTTCAATTTGAGATATAGGTTTGTTCATTCATTAGTTCATATTAGCATCACATTGTCCCATAGTACGGGAAAAGACTATTGTTCACGTGATCAGAGTGCTTATAGATTTGTTATGGTTTGAATATTTACTCGCAAGTAGCTCAACAAGAGCGCCAAAGTAATCAGACCTCACGTCAGTGCTTTCTAAATTTTAATTTAGTATTAGAATTCACATTGTTGTAAATGAGAACTCGTAAAATTGAAAAATATTCGACACTCAACCAAGATATAGGGATTTCTTTAAGTGGGATTGAACAATTAGCTTCCAAACTGGTGATATCTCTATTGGTGGAGCACTTATTGGGATCAGTATTGATATTCATAAATAAAAATGTAATTATTTTCATAGATGCTCGATATATCTCTTCGTAAGTTTCTATATTTCCGATTTAATCCTTGATTCAATCCATTCCATACGATGATCCATAACAACAGCAGGTTAGACCAACGAGAATACATCGTTGTTCATTACTAGAGGTCTCTATAGTTGCTTTTGTTCCTTTATTTATACTTTCAAAAGACTTTTGATTTTTCCGAAATTAGATGATCTACACTAGCATTTATTTCATATAAACACTTCTTGTCATGATTTCTACATGTTGTGTGTTCTGTTATTAATAAGTTAGTTTTGTTTTTTGCCATTTAGTCGTTTAATGCAGGTACTAACTGCAAAATTATAATAAATCCAGTTAGCATTTATGACGATGTACCTATCTCTGTAGTTGTTCGTAAAATAATTTTTTGCTGCGAACTGGTTCATTTTAGGCAAAAAACTCATGACACATTTTTTGTTCAGAATTGAACAGGCTATCGGAAATAAATTTTTAAATGGTAAACAAATAATAAGACAAAAACTTACATTGGAAATGAACTTTAGGGGTTGCGTTTCCCACCCTTACAACCATGAAGTAAACCAAATGAATAACTGAATAAGTGTCTTTTTGCTAGTAAGAAACGTTAGGTTAATTTCAATATTGTAATTACGACAGACTCCTGATGAGAGCAAGATCAAGTGCCTCTGAGAAGAGATTAATGGTTTCAGACAACAAACAGAAAACTATGTGGGCTATATGTAACAAAATAAGAGTATCAACAACCTGTATGAAAGATTTCCTTAAGGAGGGGGATCCACATATTTTGGCGAATGATTTCAATAAATATTTCTCCGAAATGATTCCAAAGCTTTTGAATAATATTGACAAGACAAATTTTGAATGTCGAGTTCAGTACAATGATAGATCTATGCTACTCCAACTGAGGAAGGAATAACACGAATAATTCAAAACCAAAAATATAAATACTCTAGCGGAGAAGATGAAATACCATTGAATTTGATCACACAGTATAAGGATGAGTTAAAAGGAATCCTTTTATACGAAATAAATAACTCCTTTAAATATGGCATATTTCCAGATCAATTGAAAATAGGACCGATTCACCCAGTATATTAAAAAGGTGTAGACGATTTATTTGAGGGTTATATATTAGTTATTTATATATATATAGGGTGTCCCGTAACTGTACGTCAAGCGGTTACTGGGCGATATGCTATTAGGTTATACCAGTTCAAGCAAACCGAAGTAAGATCCGCAAACGACGTAAACACTCAATTCTATACACATTTCACAACAAAATCCATACAAACTCGAAATAAAATTGTTCTCGAATTGGCATAACGGGTGTCCAATAATAAAACAGTTAAAGGAGTTCCTCTAGTTGCTCAAATTCATATTATACATAGTATATTTCTCAAATTGATTGAAGTTCGTACTGACCTTGCTGTCTGGACTGCATACTTTGATTCCAGCCAAGGACACCACGAGAATTATAGATTTCCCTCTTGGAGTTCTCTGAAAAAGAAAGGAAAAGCTTGTGATTTCAATTTAACAAGGATATGGGTTATCATTTATAATATAAAGGGTCTTTCAACAAGAACTTTGTTTGTTATTGTGACCACACCTACCACATGACAGCATTGACAGTTAGTTTTGTGACATATTTGTAGTAGTAGATGCTTTGGCAACTGTTACAATGATTTCAATTCCACTCGAATAATTAAAACCCACTATGAAAATTGTGGTTCCGCAAAATTCGTGATATTTTCGGACAACATAATCGATCTTCTGAGACTGCAATTCAGAATTTGGTCGCTAAATTTGAGTCGAAGGACTCGGTACAGAATGTGCCAATACTAACGCATGATCGACCGGGCCATTCACTTGAAAACATCGCAGCCGTGAGTCACAGTATCGAAAAAGTTCCAACTTTGCCAATTTCTCGACGTCCTCATCATCCGGGGTTATCACAAACCACCACATGGTGAATTTGGCATAAGGATTTGGTTTGAAGCCTTCATATATAATATTTAAATATATATACAGGGTGAGTCTTTGACCACTGCGTTAATTTTAACCATAGGTTCTTGAGATCAAAAGAACACTTTTTCCATTACGGTTTTTCCATTCAGCTACGTTAAAAAGTTAAAAGCATTTTAAGTTTTCACATTTGGTAAATACCCCTCTGTAGTCCAGTTTAGTTTTAATGGAAAATATCTTCCACAGCATCCACTATTGAATCTGAATTGTTTAAAACATTATTTTCCCTCAAAAATTGATTCACTCACTCATGTTTCATCCGATGAGGTCCATATCTAGAAGGAAGATACAAAATACTAATTTTCTGGTAAAAAAAATTTAACACCATAAACATAGAATTTTGTTGTTCTACTATATTTTCTTTACACTTCAATATTATAAACCATCCCTTTCTAGTGAGAAATTCCAAAAAAACCTCAGAATTATTGGATGTTATCATCATACATTTATAATTTTCTTCTTAAAATTTCCAAATCATGAAAATCATAATATCTATAAAAAGTTCCACGGCAAGAGCATTTCACTGTGCTTTTTTTTTCACTCAAAGCCAGAAAAAATCATCTATGATTTTCCAAACACTGATATATCTGAAGTTTCTTCCCCTTGACAGAGAGCAATGAACAGGTCTATGAGGTCTCTTGATATCATACTGTTAAAAATATGAAAATCTTTTTCGAAATCTTCAATAAACAAGGAATGATGTCACTACAAATAATTATTTTAAAGTGATGTTACTTTGCTTGATGATTATTTTCTGTTCTGAATCCCAATGACAATTTACCTGGATAGATTACAAGTATTTCCAGATTTAAGTGTGCAATTATACTTGCTTGTGGTTGATCACCTAAATTTGATTTTGAAAAACCAACTAGGTGTTCTTTAATAAAAAAAAATTTGTTAAATCATCTATTCTGTTTACACTATAATTACTGATTACTGAACATGCGTAAATTTTAATACCTTATCATAGAATATTAATTTATTACCGAACCCCAGGAGAGAAAAAATTAATGATTGCAATGTTTTTTTAAATGAAAGATAATATCCATAACCATTATTGATCTTTAGTTATAATTTTCCTCAGAATAACTAGAGTGAATTATTATCACATTAAAATATTATAACGTCTCTGTGGTGAATAGTTCCCAATAAAATAGTGTTCTGTGGTTCCTTGTTGTTTTGATTCTGTTTGAAACTGTCAACAGTTATTTGAAGCTTTCTTTCAAATGAATGTGGAAAATATTGGTATAATTTTGATAGTTTGAAATTATTCAATTCAGTATGAAATGATTATGGTCAGAAAATGCATTCTATTCCAATCTTTCTTGTTTATGAGCTTATAGCTTCCAGTTTCAATATTGATTGAAATTTAATTAACCATGCATCATAACAAACATTCAGAAATATTAAAACTAATTCTATTCTCCTTAGTTTGTGAACCAGGTTGAATTGGTGTATTAAATAAAGATAATAAAGGTACGAAACAAATCTAGTAGACTGTGTTGGAAGTTTTTAAAACTCATATGAGCTTAATTTGAAGCATTCCTATGTTAGAATAGATATAATTTGATGAACCCTGAAAGTCTGAAGCTATAAAGAACCAGCTCTTCATGAAGACAAGTCTTCAATTTAACAGGTCCTGACAGAAAATACATTACCTATTTCAACGCTTATTACGACAATATACCGTAGTACCTATGTGAGTGATGGAAAACTTTTTCTCTTTATATTATGGAATATTACTCTGGATTAAATATTAAACAAGGTGCTAGACATCATTAACAATGAATACAGCAAATGTCAATTTAGATTTTGTGAAGAATGTAAGACAAAAATTGTTCAGTGGTCAATATCATCTATAGTGTTTAGTGGTGGAACCATAGACTGGAGAGATTTCCCCAACCTTTTGTAGAAATATTTAATAAAGACATAAAATATGGCAACATTGAACAAATCTGATTATTGAAACTTTTCAGCACAGAGTTGGATTTGGGAAAATCAGAAAATTTGGACAAAATTATATCGATTCAATTTCTTTCAACTTCAAATATCTCAAGAATGGTGCTATTTAGGAGAAAAGATGAGGAATAATTTTATCTGCAAAAAAGACTAATGATTCCAGGAGGTACGAGATACGGACCTTTAGTTCAAGCGATATTTGTTTTTCATGCAATTTAACCAATCTGTAAGGTAGTAGTGAGAAACCCACAAGAAATGGAATAAATCTAATGATGCCAAAATATGCATGACTGTTATCAAAAACCTTCTACAAAAGATCATTTCAATTGATATTGTCGTTTGAATATTACAGGTGAAAATGCAACTTTTTTATGAGATTTCAACACCCTCTATCTTTTGAACGGGGCCAAATTTGGAAAAATATTATAGGAAGAAAATGTTTCTTTTGACGTCAAGAATCTATGGTTAAAATTAACGCAGTGGTCAAAGACTCACCCTGTATACATTGATTCAACTAGTACAGGAAATGAAGCTGACCGACCATTCACTTCGCCGTAGATCCGCTCAATTCATTCTGCAACAACCCGCTGGTTTTTCTGATAAAATCATTCTTTCAGACGTAGCCCATTTTCACTTGTCAGGGTACGTCAACAAGCAAAATTGCCGCATTTAGGCTTCTAAAAATCCTAGAGCGATTATTGAGTTGCCTTTGCATGCTCAACGTCTCACCGAATGATGAGATATGTGGTCTGTAGGCGTAATTGGGCCGCTTTTTTTTCGAAGATGAGGATGGAAATGCGGTAACGGTCGATGGATCACCCTATCGCGAGATCAACTCAATCACTAATAACATGGATATCACTGACATGTGGTTTCAACAGGACGGTTCCATTTGTCGCACAGCCAATGAGACGATCAATTTATTGCAAACCAAATCTGCTGATCGCATAATTTCACGAAATCCAGCTGTTGAATGACATTCCGGATTGTGTGATTTAACACCACTGGATTGTTTTCTGGGTCTATACGGAGCCAGTCTAATCAATTTCAATCTTAATTATGATGTGATAGCCAAAATAGACCCGACACTTTGCCACAAAGTAATTGAAAATTTCGATGATTTTATTTATATCAGCGTGTTCGTGGTGGATATTTGCCAGATATTAATTTTCATTCATATATGCCGAATTCTTTGAATTTTTGTAATGCAATAAGAATTTGAAGGACCGTCATCAACATTTTTTATTTTATTTTGTTTTAAAAATCAAATTTCTTGTTGAAAGACCCTTTAGAAGTGAAGTTTTTCGGTGGCTTCAAAGATTATTTCTGATAGTTCATTGAAAACTCAACACTTTAGTTTACTTATATAATCACTATTCAGGGTCAGATTTCGATAGAAATGATTAGTGACGATGATAAGAGTCGTGTAGACAGACTACTTGGTATATTAACACCATCTGTTATTGTTCTTATTCGTTTCTATAAGTTCCGATAGACATCTCCATTCGTTCTTAATGTAAATCAACTCAAAAACATGCAGAAATAACCCAATTGATTTAGACAATGAAATTTCAATAATTTCCGAACATATTCAGCTGTTTATCGAAACATTGACGATAATAAGTACAATAATATATAGTGGATATTTTAAAAATAATGATACACGATTTCCATCATCAAAAATTCCTTTTCCACAATTGAATCTTCCCCACATCTATTATTAACTTTTTAAATCCTACCCTATCATCGACGCAACTCAAGTATAACGATCTACTACGTAGACAGATCCCGTAGCCGTGATTCCTGAGAATTCCGCAAATTAAGTGGAGGAACGACCCCGATAAAAAATTCAATGCATCACGTCTCCCGCATCTTGTAGACACAATCGTCCTTAACTGCGAAGACCCTCCCATCCACGAGGTATGTGTACGGTAATTCCTCCAGACATCTGGGCCTCAGCCAAGCCTCCAACTCCTCAACCCTCATAAATTCGCACTTTTGTTTGTCGATTGTCACCATCGAATTTACTGGTTCAATTCTCAGCCAGCTAATTGAATTTTCCCGGACGGCAGTGTCATTTCGGCGCAATGATTCGAGAGCTTGTCCTCGGGAGTCGTGAGATGCCGCTACTTGTGAGGAACTAATGTACCGATAAATCAGGAGCTGCCACAAGTTCAATGTTACTTACCAAGAAGACCGCTTTTCCGCTTGTTCATTTCCCTTTCGTGAGCTCTGAAAGAATGGAGGGCGGAAAGTTAGGATCGAGGTAAGAACTCACCTCCACTCTTCGTGATTTAGTGGCGGTTTTTGTTGGCACAGTAAGGAAAGAGATATTCCTTATTTGAGGATGCGGATTTTAAATTAAGATTTAAAATTTAAGTTTCAGTTGTTACGAATTTAAATGAATGCATCTCTTCGATACTTCCTGTCGATTATACAAGTAATTATATAAGTTTCATTACTCCACCAAGAAAAAGTTTGCTAGGCAACCCTAATACGGTCAGCGGTATAAACAAATGTTGCTATTAAAGATGAACTGGTTAAAAAAAAATAAAAAATTCTCTAGTTCAATCGTTATTTTCATTCTTTGAAGTTTCATCGTATATTCTATTGATCAGCGTTGTATTTTGACAACTCAAACCATATTATAACGAGAAGGTAGGATTCAGCCTCATAATATCTTACCAGCAATCTTATTCTTATATTTGTTTATTTACAAATTTTGAGTCCCATAAACTACTTGAGTTATTAGGGACTTCTTTAGGTACCTTTACATTTATATATATTGAATAATTATTATTATTGAAATTTTCTTTCTAGGATTTTATATTTAGTTTGGATATAAGATTCTTCAGGTATTAGTCATTATCTGTGATCTTATACTTGGATGTTACCTTATTAGCCCTTTCATTTCCCAGAATACCAACTTTAGATGGAACCCAAATAAATTGCTCAATTCTGTTCTTTGATTTTAAGATATGGAGCATATGTTTTATTTGCTTGAGATGCGGATTATTAAGATAAAGCTTTCCAAGACTCAATAGGCCATTCATTGTAAGTTTCATTTTAGCATATTCTAAGGCGTAGAATATGCTGATAACATGGTGTTATGTGAGTTTGATTGATTTTGATTAATTTGGAATGATCGATACTGAAGTCTCTCCATTTTTACTCTTAGTTGCATCTGAATACACAGGGTGAGTCTTTGACCACTGCGTTAATTTTAACCATAGATTCTTCACGTCAAAAGAAACACTTTCTTTCTATAACATTTTTTCAAATTTGGCCCTGTTCAAAAGATATAGTGTGTTGAAATTTCATAAAAAAATTGCATTTTCACCTGTAATATTCAAACGACAATATCAATTGAAATGATCTCCTGTAGAAGGTCCTGTAACAGTCATGCATATTTTGGCATAGTTAGATTCATTCCATTTTTTGTGGGTTTCTCACTACTCCTCTACAGATAGGTTAAATTGCATGAAAAACAAATATCGCTTGAACTAAAGGTCCGTATCTCGTACTTCCTGGAATCATTAGTCTTTTTTGCAGATAAAATCATTCTCCATCTTTTCTCCTAAATTGCACCATTCTTGAGATATTTGAAGTTGAAAGGAATTAAATCGATATAATTTTGTCCAAATTTTCAGATTTTCCCAAATCCAACTCTGTGCTGAAATGATTCAATAACAAGATTTGTTCAATGTTGCCATATTTTATGTCTGTATTAAATATTTCTTCAAAAGGTTGGGGAAATCTCTCCAGTCTATGGTTCCACGACTAAAAACTAATAGATGAAATTAACCACTGAACAATTTTTGTCTTACATTCACTACAAAATCTGAATTGGCATTTGCTGTATTCATTATTAATGATGTCTAGCACCTTGTTTAATATTTAATCCAGAGTAATATAGCATAAGAAATAGAGAAAAATATTTTCTTCACTAACATAGGTACTTCGGTATATTCTCATGACCGTTGAAATAGGTAATGTATTTTCTGTCAGGACCTGTGGAATTGAAGACTTGTCTTTATGTAGAGCTGGTTCTTTATAGCTTCAGACTTTCAGGGTCCATCAAATTATATCTATTCTAACATAAGAATTCTTCATATTAAGATCATATGAGTTTTAAAATCGTCGAATCCAGTCTCCTTGATTTATTTTGTAGGTTTATAGTTTTTTCACATATTTATTTCATACACCGATTCAACCTGGTACCTACACGAACTTAAGAGATAATGGAATTTGACTTACTTTTAGTATTTCTGAATGTTTGCTATGATGCATGGTTAATTAAAATTCAATCAATATTGAAACTGGAAGCTATAGGTTCATTAACAAGAAAGATCAGAATAGAAATGTATTTTCTGACCATAATCATTTCATACTGAATTGAATAATTTCAAACTATCGAAATTATTATTATTATTTCACTATAATATTTTCCACATTTTTTAAATAACTGTTGACAATTTCAAACAGAATCAAAACAACAAGAAACCACAGTACACTATTTTATTGGGAACAACCCACCACAGAGACGTTATTATAACATTTCAATGTGGTAATAATTCACTCTAGTTATTCTGAGAAAAATTATAACTGAAGATCGATAATGATTACAGATATTATCTTTCATTTAAAAAAAACTTTGCAATTATTAATTTTTTTCTCTCCATGGGTTCGGTAATAAATTAATATTCTATGGTAAGGTATTAAAATTTGACATAATCTATGAATAACCATTATTCAATATTTCTGTTTTTGTGTACATAATTAAAACAGATATTCTGATTATAAAATCCAAAATTTTGTTCAGTAATTAATTATAGTCTAAACAGAATAGATTCTTACTAACGAAAAAACACGTAGTTGGTTTTTCAGAATCAAATGTAGGTGATCAAACCTAATTCCTTCAAGCAAATATAAATGCACACCTAAATCTGAGAATACTTGTAATCTATTCAAGTAATTTGTTATTGGGATTCAGTAGAGAAAATAATCATCAAGCAAAGTAACATCACTGTAAAATAGTTATTCGTAGTGACATTATTCATTGTTGTTGAAGATTTCGAAAAAGATTGCCATATTTTCAATAGTCTCATAGACCTGTTCACTGGTCTCTGTCAAGGAGAAGAAACTTAAATAATATCAGTGTTTGGAAAATCAGAGATATTTTCTGGCTTTGAGTGAAAAAAAAGCAATGTGATAACCTCTTGCCTTGGAAGTTTTCATAGAAATGATAGTTTTCATGATTTGGAAATCTTAAGAAGAAAATTACAAATGTATGATGATAACATCCAATAATTCTGAGGTTTTTTGGGAATTTCTCACTGGGAAGGGATGGTTTATAATCTTGAACTAGAAAGAAATTATAGTAAACAGCAAAAATATGTTTATGGTGTTGAATTTTTTGTACCAGAAAATTAGTATTTTGTATCTTCCTTCTGGATATGGACCTAATTGGATGAAACATGAGTGAGTGAATCATTTCTTATAGGGAAAATAATGTTTTTAAACAATTCAGATTCAAAAGTGGATGCTGTGGAAAGTATTTTTCATTCAAACTATACTGGACTACAGAGGGGTATTTGTCCAATGTGAAAACTTAAAATGCTTATAACTTTTCAACGCAGCTGAATATAGAAAAACCGTAATGAAAAAAAGTGTTTCTTTTGATCTCAAGAACCTATGGTTAAAAATAACGCAGTGGTCAAAGACTCACCCTGTATAGGCTCAAATTCTGAGTACTCATATAGAATTTTAGTGATACAATTATGGACTGAATCGATGGACGGGAATCTTCATTGGCTTTTTCTCCGAAATTGATGGAAATTTCAGATTCATTTGTTTTATACTCATTGATACGCTGATATAATAGTTGACATATTCTTTTTCATTTATTGAACAATCTATTGAATAATATCACTCGGTTATGGTTATGTGCTGGGTTAGATTTATTCGAAATTAGAGAGGATGCATTAGTCAAGTCATGGTGGTGTAAACATTCTAGTTCGATGAGCCATTAAGGCTGTCCTCAAAGAAGTGTTTTGGATGACCTGTCAAAAGTTCCGTATACCTGGAATCGAAAGTCTATCTTTGAACGCATCAAAGATTTGTACAATTTGTTAAATAGTGTATCAGGTATACCTGTTTGAAATGAGCGATTTTTGTGAAAATATAGCACTAATTATTAATGGGAAGGTAAAAATCATTTCATCCAAAGGATTGGCCTTTGTTTTTTTCACATTTTGGCAACCTTTCTGGCAATTTGTTTATAACACACCAATAAAATTTTTCGTCTTTTAAAGAAAATCATCCAGACACCTGATTTTTGACCTCCTCGTAGGAATCAATGGTCTGCTCAGCCAATGCGTGTCCCATCGATGAAAACAAATGGTAGTTGGAAGGAGACAAGACTGGTGAATACAGCGTGTGGGGGTGCAGCTCCCAGCCAAGTGCTTCGATTGTATCCTAAACCGGTTTTGCTTTATGTGGAGGTGCATTATCATTGAGCAAAATTACCTTGCTGTCTTCTGGCCCATTATGGTCGTTTCTCGATCAAAGCATGCTTCAAATTGATAATTTGATGTCGGTAAAGCGAATAATATTAACGGTTTCACCAGGTTTTAGAAGCTCACCAAACACACAGCATTGTCTTCTTACCGAATCGATCTGGTTTTGCAGTCGATATTGATGGTTGTCCCGGATTAACTCATGATTTTTTCCGTGCAGGATTCTTAAAATGAATCTATTTTTCATCGCCAATAACCATCCGAAGTAAAACCGTGTCTGAAGTTAAACCGTGAAGCAAAATTTCACAAGTTTTTTTTCGGTCCTCCATCTGTCTTTCATTCAATTTATATGGCACCAATTTTTCACACTTTTGGATCTACCCCATAGCTTTTAAACGGTCAGAAATGTTTTGTTGTGCAACATTCAATTGTTTTCATTCGAGTGTCATCTCCGTCAATTTTCGTTTGCATTTCAGCGTCTTCAAACTTTTTTGGTGGTTTTTCATGTTCTTCATTCCTCACATCAAAATCATTATTTCTGAACCGTTGAAACCACCTTCTGCATGTTGCTTCTGCTAGAGAATGATTACCATATGCCTCGACAAGCATTCGATGTGACCCTGTAGCAAATTTCTTCAAATGAAAACAGAAAATTAATGCTTTCCGTAAATAGTCACTTTCTGGTACAAAATTCGACATTTTTAACACGATTAAAAAATATAATGTTGTCTGTTCAATGACTTGATATATACTGAATATGTTTCACAGATCTCATAGCAAACAAGAAAAAGAAGTAAAGGCTCGTTTCAACAAATGTTCCCTATCGAGACATTTGTATCTTACTTCATGACGGTATACCTGGTACTCAGGTCATTTGTAATTATGAAGGCATTTCAAAAGGTTCAACAATTTTTTTCAACCTAATTTTAAGGGAGTGTAACTTGGGGTCTTATTTGGATGTTGAACAAAATGGGATATGAAATCACCGTTAAATTTCCATAAACTATGACTGGTTATTGAGTGTCAAATTAACAGTAAACAGATCACGGAAATGATTCTGACTCTCGTGTCAAATTCATTATGCACCGTCTGTGTGGGGTCCAAGTTGTAGAGATCCAATAAACTTGATCCTCCTTGCAATATCTTCCATTTATCCTTCAATCCCCTGTCCACTCAAGATACTTCCACAAATTAAATTTCAGATAGTAAAAATGTCGTCTCGAAATTACTCGGAGGGCTAGAATCTAGTAATTGAATTATCCAGAATGAAACGTATCTCCCCAACTAGGCTTAAAGGCGATAACAGCACCTATGATTTGCCGTTCGTCTAGTCTGGTAAGAGAAGTTACTGAATCCCCTTGCAAAATCTTAATGGAGCAATAAATCTTCTCACCACTTACGGACTGTAACATACCGAAGTGCACAAGGGCTTCCGAAGGAAATTAAGCAGTAGTCGTGGGTTCGGAGTCATTTTCTGCATGTCATGGTTTCCTCCTGAAGGTTTCAGCGGATTTCCACAACTTTATACGATATTTCTCAATACCATTTTGATGTAAAACAGGAAACAGAGCGAATGGTGAAACGTTAAATAATTTAAGATCAAGAGGAGAAACAAGGGAAATCGGAATTATTTTGATCATGGCACTACTAGTTATATTTCAAGTTGCAAAATTCAAGTCGCTCATCAACATCCTAGAAAAAATAGATAGATAGATAGATTCTTTATTTCAAATTAATTATTATTTCTGATACAAAAAAAAAATAACAAAATGAAATAGTATCTCATATACATAAATACCATCACATTAAATACTCTCCTGAACTATATGGTCCTTTATCTATTAAAAATTTCTTTGTTTTCATCTTGAATATGTTGTGATTTTTTATTCTTTTCATATAATCCGGTAATTTGTCGAAAACCTTCATACACAAATATAATGGAATTTTTTTAGTTAATGTAAGTTTATGCTGAGGATAAGTAATATAAGCTGTTCTTGTGTTATATGTGAAATTTCTATCATTTCTAAGAAATTCATTTTTATTTCTGTGAAGGTAGAGAAGGCATTCACGCACGTATAGGCATATCCATTGCTCAAGTTGTGATACCAGTTGCGGAGCAAATGGTTAAGTCGTGAACAGAAAAGAAGATGCATGTAAAAGGTGAAGGATGAAGTGTCATGTATTAATGAAAGTAACTTTGAGATGAATATGTTTATCATACACACGACTATGATAAAAAGATATTCTGATTGATCATTTCTTTGTGAAGTCAAGTTGAAATCAATTTATACAAAATTTTGGGAAGGTGGGCTGTCAAAAAACCACTTGCGACTAATGCTAACGTGAAATTTACGTAGATCATAGATTTTCAAACATTCCACGAGATGAAATTGAAAATGTTGTTCAAACGAAATGAATGAAGAATGAAGATATGTATTCGAAACTCAGTTAAATCTAATAGATTTTCAATATTTCATAGAAATAGACACACTAGAAAATGAAAGAACTGGAAGAAACAAGAAGATACGCGAAAAAAGACGAAAGAACCCGAAGAAACACGAACGAACGCAAAAAGCCCAAAGAAACCCGAAAAAAGCGGAGGAACGCAAAAAACCCCGCTGAAAGCGAAAAAAACATGTAAGAACTGGAAGAAACACGAATGAACGCGAAAAGACACGAAAGAACACGAAGTAACACGAACGCAAAAAATCCGGAGGAACCAAAAACCCCGATGGAGCACAAAAATCCGACAGCGTGCAAAAAAACTCGAAGGAAAGCTAAAATACCCGAAGAGCACAAAAAAACCGAAAGCGCGCAAAAAATCTCGAAAGAACTTGTAAATTTCACACCCTGTATATCAATCGATCGCAAGTTTATTGTTATTTTCACACCCTGTATGACATTTTATTGAAATTAGCTCCCGTACGCGGAAAACCACGAAAACTTGAGGAAAACTCTGGTGAAAGTCGGCGCTAGGAATGCGCAACTCATATGTGACATCCTGTATATGAATCAAAAATATTTTCTATATTTCAGTGTCGTAATGAGTTCATTACAGTACTAAAAACAGTGCTGTATTGAACTCATTACAGCATTGTTTTCAGTTATATTTTTCCATGTCAATTGTCAATATTAAAGCATGTAGAGATCTGAACGCACTATTTATATTCTATAATCTGTCAGTTTTCGTATCAGTCACACCACTGGGAAGTATAATCTGAATATTTCTTTGAATTCCAATAAATTTCTCACAATTCTTGACTGAAATAGAGAAAATATCGTTTAATACTCGTTGCAGTAGGCAATTCCAACATTCAAGCGTACGAATTTCGCATTCGTGTTGGAATAGGTGCCCATTCTGCAACTTGTATTAGAATATACTATTATCGAATTAAGAAGCCGTAAGCAGAAACAGCCGAAATAACTCGATCGAAGGTAGATGTTAGAAATAGGCAACGCATATGACACATCCTGTATATAAGTGATTCGCAGTGGGTGCTTTTTCCATCAAAATAAACCGAAAGAATATCGTTTCAACTCCAACGATTCGCGCTTGGTGAATTTTATAAAGGTAAAATAAAACTTATTCGATAAAGGTCTTAAAGTGTAATCTTGAACAGAGGCCTCGCCGATTACTTCGAATTTCGTTCCATTCGTTCAGGCATAAACTAAGTGCATCCGATTTACGTTTAAAATATGACATAAGAATTACATAAGATTAGAATGTCAACGACAATTGTCATTTCAGAGTAGGAATCAACTAGGGTGAAATGAATTTGACTAGGGATTGCAAAACTAGTTCTATGCTGGGTAAATTTTTGAATTTCATGAAAACATATCGTAGAATGTTAAACTATAGGAGAATATACCTCACCAGGGCTCTTACGAATCCTATGAATTGAAGAAATTTCAAAGTATTATACGAGATATGGGTTAATATTGTGATAGGAATGATCTGACAAAGTTCTATGAACGTCGGAGGTGACTGATGATCTGGAAATTTGTGTTTGCCCCGAAGTAAGCTATTTTCACTAATTAATTTGAAATATTTTTACTTGCGATTGGAAGATATGAATAGCCCTATCCAAACGTCCAATTCTCGGGGTAGACACATATGAAAACGGCTTTTCCTGATCGTGTCAGTGGAAAAGGCCTTTTTCAATTTTAATGGGCCATTTTTCGCGAAAAATCGGGAAATCGGTGTTTTGGATAAATTTTTTTGAAAATGTAATTTCTGTAAAGGTCCCTGTTTGAATGAAAAAAATTGATAAATAAATTCTATTATCTCCGGATTGAGCATTTGGTCGGAGAATTTTGATTGAATCAAATATTCTCTCCTGATGAGAAAGCTCTTTCAGAAATCTCATTATGCTATGGAATATAACTGTCCCTCTGAGATCCTGAGATACATCAGGAACCAGGGGATATAATAGTGAATTGAAGTCACACAGGTGGAGCAATTCAATCTAATTCACCTTCTGCGGATTCAGTCATACAATGAAGTTGGACCCCTCGTTCAGCAGATGTCTCGCTATTTATTGAAGTACTTCAATTAACGTCCATCCGAGAGCAGCTAACACACCGTGTACTTTATCCAACTCTCGAATAAATTCAGCAAACCGTTCGGTATACCGATTAAAGGGCATCCTGAATTTTGCATTTATCAGTGCCCGTTTAGCTCCAACTAATTTAGACGGAAAGTCACCTTTGAGTGAAACGTATATAATGAGGTTTTTTTTTATTTGATTAAACATGTCCAGGAGTAAGGATATATTGTTTGAGATTGGAATTTCGGCTCAGAGTCGTTAATTCTTAATTGGGTAGTTTAAAAAGAAAGTACATCAATTCAGGATTATTTCAGAATACACGAGTTAGAGTTGAAGGAGTGTTTTAATCGAATCAGTCACGGTGTGAATGATTTAAATGATTAAAGGTGATTGTTAAACACTATCGAATGTCTCGTCTTTTAGCAAGCTCATTTTCAACATCCTGCAGGATTCAGTTTTTGAGCGCCTATTTCAGTTGAAATAACAAGGTATAGTTCCAACAGTATCATTATTTCAGCTGCTTAACAATAATGAAGATAATCTTATTTCAAAGAATAATGAATAATCAAAACTTCTCTGGTTCAACACAAGTTGTGGAAAAATGTGACAAAGCATCGTTTTTGGGTACTCCATAAAAGTCTTTCTTCAGACTTCCGAACATTGTTATAAAGAGTGAAGTAATATAAATTCAAGATATCAAAACTCGGGAAACCAAAACTCATCATAAATCAGGAAAACAGACAATTCATGAGAATGTTTGAGAATGGCTGATCTTTTCAAGGGTGATTCTAGTAAAACTGTCCATCCACTGAAATCTTAACAGCGAAATGAAATGCAAGAAATCATCAATCTTGAAAGTTATCCAAACGGATGTGAAAAAATTCGATCTGTCGATACTGAAACAGAAAAATTCACAATGGAACAACTTCCACAGGTGCCCCATGACAAAAGTCAAGTTGAGAAGCCCAGTTCACGCGTAGACAGCGACTTCAAATTGGTGAAATATACTAAAGAGATAGAAAGACTATTACAAAAACTGCAGAGACTGGAACCAGTGAAAAAAGAAGTAGAAATAACAAGTTTACTAGCTGCAAAACAACAATGTTGCCTCTTTATAACAGGCCTTAAACCAGAAACCAAACCAGAAGAAGTGAAAGAGTATATTACTCGAACTTTCGATATACAAGAAACTTGTGAAACAATGAAGACTAGAAAGGATAGGTACAAATGTTCTTTCAAAGTTTTCCCACTGGAATCAATGGAAAGAATCATGCACTCAAGCAAGTGGAAAAAAGGTATTAGCGTTAACATTTTTCCCCATCTCAGACGACGTCTCCATCCAGAGAACTGAATAGTGTATAAATATATTTCATCAAAACATACAATGCATAGGAAATAAGATACTGGAACTCGAAGTATTTGAGGGATCTCTGGAGGAAACTCCGGATATTTTCTGCTTGACTGAACTTTGGTTGTACAAATGTGAGGAGGATCTTGTACGTTTGGAAGATTACGGGTTGGTTTCATGCTACACACGAGAGAGGTCTTTAAAAGGTGGATCTTGTTTTTTGTAAGGATTTTCATGAAGATTTTAAAGATGTAGAATTCATAAGAAATGAGAGTGTTGAGCACGAAATTGAAATATACTGTGAGTAAATGTAGAAAATTAGTTGTAATGTCGATTTATCGAGCAGGTCTAGGAGATATGCAGCTTTTTTTGGAAGTCCTGGAGCAGGTTCTAGATACAGCAAATAGAGGTTTCAATATTTATGATATGGTAATATGTGGAGACTTCAATATTAATTTTATGGTTGATAGTAACTGCAAGACAAGGTTTCTGGATTCACTAGTATCGTTTAGCTGTGAACCTACAATTTTCAAACCTACTAGAATAACAAGGACCACTCGCTCATTAATCAATAACATATTCGTGAATACAACTAATTATAAAAATAATATGAACTTAACATCATGTCTTTCAGACCACAATATGTCTCAGTTCATCACAATGATGGCGAGATGGCGCTGCAAACTGTCTAGTTCGTTGTAAGGTCGGGTCCCAGATATTTTCAAATTTATGGTAAAAAGTGGTCAATAATTCTCGAAACTATTAACAGAGTGTTTATAAGTGATCTATTCGTCATGGGCAGAGCAAAAAATAAAGATGTTTCTTCGGAAAAACAGTCTCTTGAGATTAAAAAACTCAATGAGCGAATTGAGGAAATGGCTGTCAATTTCAAAATGGAGAAAAAATTCAAGAAGGACCTGAAGGAAAACACTGAAACTTCGTCGGCTAATGAAGGAGGTAGCAATTTGTTATCCCTCAATGAAAAATTTTGTGAATTTGAGGAGAGAGTTGTCAATGAGTTGATTCAAGTTAGAAAGGAATTTTGAATCATGCATTCGAGATGTCTATTATTAATATTAGTCAAAATAGTCTACTTATTCGTGGAATTGAGGAAGGTGGAGGTGTTGATCTGCAAACAAATATTGTGGGTCTGATTCAAAAAATTGGAATTTCCATTGACAAAAATAATATAAACAGTTGCCACCGTCTGGGACGCAGTGATGTAAACAGAACGAAGCCGCGACCGGTAGTCGTGTTTTTCTGTCAGAGATGGATTCGTGATCTTGTATTTTATAGTAGGAAACATTTCAAAGGAAAAAGGATAATGGTAATCAATAAACTTATTATGTAAATATGAAAACTATAGTTCATCTCCTTCGGAGAGTAGAGAGTATACGACCGGCTGGATAGTCATACTGAAGTTTGATCCTAGATTCTTATCGGAAAATCATAGATATTTCGGCAAAACGAAAGCACGATGTTTTAGTAGAAACAAGCACGAAATAAATAAATGAAAAAATTATTCATTAGTGCCACAATCCATAAAAAAATGTGAGCCAATTCAGGTAAAAATTACTTAATACAGAGTATCTACAATAATATTATTGAAAAAAAACATCAACAGATTAATAGCATTTCATCTACAATAATGTTTTCACATTCCCCTTGAACTCTCTGATATTAAGGTTTCGAATATTGAAAGAAAGAAAAAAATTTATAATTTGATACATGGGTGAATCCCAAATTTTCTGGATCTATGCTTAGGCATAAACAGGACACCTACATTTCTAGTAAAGTAATTATGGAAAATAGATAACTTACTATAACAAACTATATCTGAAAACAACCAACCTCACAGTGTTTTCACTTTTAGAAATTCGATTTTATCAAATGCCTAATTTTCATAGGAATAATACGTCCGGATAGCTTTGGCCGTTGGTGGAAGTAGCGGTCGTCATGGTTACGATAAACAAGCAGTTGTTAGCGATAACTTCGACAGCACATTTGGCAGTTCTATCAGTTTATTCTCGTCCCAATATATTAAAAACAATAAGGAATATTTCTGTGGTAATCCACAGAAGGAGATCGAAAAACTTTGGGTCGGCGAGGGGTTCAGAAATGCGATATTTCGAGGTAGAAAGGGGAAGGCGATCTCGCGAGCAAAGCGAGCACCGTAAAGTTCATGAGACGGACTTTCGTTAGGTGCATTTCACATGCCTATACGACCACGCTAACATTTTCAAAAAAATTATCTAAAACACCGATTTCCCGGTTTTTCGCGAAAGATGGTCCGGTAAAATTGAAAAGGCTTTTTCCACTGACGCGATCAGGAAAAGCCGTTTTCATATGTGTCTTCCCGAGAATCGGACCTTTGGATAAAGCTATTCATATCTTCCAATCGAAAGTAAAAATATTTTAAATTAATTGCTGAAAATAGCTTACTTCGGCTCAAACACAAATTTCCAGATCATCAGTCACGTCCGACGTTCACAGAACATTGTCACATAATTTCATTTACAATTTTAATCCATACTCCGTATAATATTTTGAAAATTTTTCATTTCATACGATTCGTAAGAACCCTGGTGAGGTATTCTCTTATAGTTTAACAGTCTACGATGTGTATTTAGTAAATTCAAAAATTTACCCAGCATAGATCCAGTTTGGCCATCCCTAGCCAATTCATTTCACCCCTGTCGATTCCTACTCTGAAATGACAATTGTCGTTGACATTCTAATCTTATGTATTGTAATCGCAACCAAACAATAAACAAATCAGAATGAATATTTCGCAGGTAGGGATTTGCAGATAGCAGATTATACTTTATTCGGGTTGTACATTTCAATTTTCACTCCACAAAGAAATTTAGGAACGACCGTGTAAAATTCATCGTGCTTGGTTGTATGTATTTATATAAATGAATCTATCAAAATATGACTACCTATATTAATCATTCGTAATCAATGGATATTTTCATAAAAACCTTTTTGCAGGTAGGATTTCCTCACGTATAGTGTAATCTTTCTTTTAATTCAGTTCAAACGGCCTCAGAAATCACCGAGAAACGAACTATATTTCTAAAATAGTGTTTTTAAAATTCCATTTCTTCAATTTTCATCTAACGTAATCTTGACATTTCTGTTATGTTCGGGCAGTAGAAACCCATTTTCATATCCAAGTAGAGAGATAAGACCGAAATTTTCCGTTTTGAAAGTCGAGAATTATTCCATTCTGTCACAATTTCACGAAGAAACCCGAACGGGTTTCGAGATCAATCGTCTTGAAAACATAGACCTTGCAATTGTATAGAATCACAGAATAAATCCGGGTCACTCGGTTTATGCGGGAATAACTGGAAATTGAGTAGCCTCTATTTATGTGCACATCTTTAGAGCTTTATCGAATAATAATAATTTATTTATTCAACTTTAGTAAAATTCACGGAAGGTGAATCGATGCTGGAGTTGAATTAATTTTATTTTGTTTTTTTTTTTTTTTTTGGAAAAAGCACCCATGCGAATCAATTATATACTGGATGTCCCATATGCGTTGCCTATTATTAACAAATACTTTCCATCGAGTTATTTCGGCTGTTTCTGCTTACGGGTTCTTAATTCGATAAAATATTTTCGATTCATATACAGGGTGTCACATCTAAGTTGCGCATTCCTAGCGCTGACTTTCACCAGAGTTTTCCTCAAGTTTTCGTGGTTTTCCGCGTACGGGAGCTAATTTCAATAAAATGTCATACAGGGTGTGCGATTCACATGTCATTTTGGTATTTTTGCGCTCTTTCGGTTTTTTTTGTACTTCTTCTGGGTTTTTTGGGTTCCTTTGGATTTTTGCGTTCTTTTGTGTTACTTCGGGTTCATTCGTGTTTTTCGCGTTCTTTCGTGTTCCATCGGGTTCTTTCGTGTTTCTTCCATTTCTTTCATGTTTTTCGATTTCGACGGGGTTTTTGCGTTCTTTTCGAGTTTTTCGGGTTCCTTTGCGCTTTTTGCGATCTTTCATGTTTCTTCGCGTTCTTTCGTGTTACTTCGGGTTCTTTCGTTTTTCTTGGGTCCTTTCATGTTTTTTTCGCGTTCTTTCGTGTTTCTTCCGGTTCTTTCGTGTTTTTGGCGTTTCTTCGTGTTTCTTCCTGTTTTTTCATGTTTTTCGCTTTCGACGGGGTTTTTGCGTTCCTTCGAGTTTTTCGGGTTCCTTTGCCCTTTTGCGATCTTTCGTGTTTCTCTGCGTTCTTTTGTGTTACTTCGGGTTCTTTCGTGTTTCTTCGGGTCCTTTCAAGTTTTTCGCGTTCTTACTTATTTCTTCGGGTTCTTTCGTGTTTTTCGCGATTCTTCGTATTTCTTCCAGTTCATTCATGTTTTTCTCTTTCGACGGATTTTTTGCGTTCCTTCAGGTTTTCTTGGGTTCCTTTGGGATTTTGCGATCTTTCGTATTTCTTCGCGATTTTTGTGTTTCTTAGCTTTCATTCGTGTTTCTTCGCGTTCTTTCGTGTTTCTTTGGGCCCTTTTGTGTTTTCTTGGGTTCTTTCGTGTTTTTTCGCGTTCTTTCATGTTGCTTCGCGTTCTTTCGTGTTTCTTCCAGTTCTTTCGTGTTTTTTGCTTTCAACGGTTTTTTTTTTGCGTTCCTTCGGGTTTTTGGGTTCCTTTGGGCTTTTTGCGTTCTTTCGTGTTTCTTTGCTTTCAACGGATTTTTTGCCGTGTTTCGTGTTTCTGTGCGCTTTATTGATCTATGGGCCTCATTTATCTATAGTCTGTATTGATCTATGGGCTTATGGATCTACTGGCCTATATTGATCTACGGGGGTTTTATTGATCTACGGGCTTATGGATCTACTGGACTTACTAGTCCCAATATATTATATTAAAAACAAGGAATATTTCTGTGGTAATCCACAGAAGGAGATCGAAAACTTTGGGTCGGCGAGGGGTTCAGAAATGCGATATTTCGAGGTAGAAAGGGGAAGGCGATCTCGCGAGCGAAGCGAGCACCGTAAAGTTCATGAGACGGACTTTCGTTAGGTGCATTTCACATGCCTATACGACCACGCTAACATTTTCAAAAAATTATCTAAAACACCGATTTCCCGGTTTTTCGCGAAAGATGGTCCGGTAAAATTGAAAAAGGCTTTTTCCACTGACGCGATCAGGAAAAGCCGTTTTCATATGTGTCTTCCTCGAGAATCGGACCTTTGGATAAAGCTATTCATATCTTCCAATCGAAAGTAAAAATATTTTAAATTAATTGCTGAAAATAGCTTACTTCGGCTCAAACACAAATTTCCAGATCATCAGTCACGTCCGACGTTCACAGAACATTGTCACATATTTTCAATTACAATTTTAATCCATACTCCGTATAATATTTTGAAAATTTTTCAATTCATACGATTCGTAAGAACCCTGGTGAGGTATTCTCTTATAGTTTAACAGTCTACGATGTATATTTAAGAAATTCAAAAATTTACCCAGCATAGAATCAGTTTTACAGTCCCTAGCCAATTCATTTCACCCCTGTCGATTCCTACTCTAAATGACAATTGTCGTTGACATTTTAATCTTATGTATTGTAATCATACTTTTATTTATGTATGATTCTAATCGTAACCAAACAATAAACTAATCCAAATGGATATTTCGCAGGTAGGGATTTGCAGATAGCAGATAATAATTTATTCGGGTTGTACATTTCAATTTCCACTCCACGAAGAAACATAGGAACGACCTTGTAAAATTCATCATGCCTTCAGAACAATAAATCCTTCTTTCTCCATCAGATACATCCACCCACGCTAAGAATTCTGTCTTCAGCAATTAATTCATTACGTTCTTCTCACAATCAAGCAAAATAGTAACAGTAGTTGATCAAATATACGATTGGTTTGCAATTCTTGTATTCCCGTTAGTTCTGCAAATTCCAAGAGAATTTAAATTTTGAATATGCAATTCAATATCTTTATTTATCAAACTTAGACTAGGTTAGATCTTTGAAATAAATATTCCTCTGATCATTTGGTTACCTATGCTAACTTCCATAATACTTAATTTAATAAAGAGGTTCACCAAATTAATAACTTTTATTGGTGGTACATCTGAGATGGTGGTATTCTATATTTTCTGATATTTTAAGGACTAATCTACACTTCCATAATCACTAATTTTGTTTCACTCATATAATTCTCACCATCATATAACATTTTCTTCTATACTCAAGAGTCTAAGCTGTTTCTATCATATTTCATATATTTCTATCCTCTTAAATGTCCCATTATACTTCAATTAAATGATGACTGTTTGGTCTTAACATCAAGTTTTTACTAATACAAGGATTAATATTGTCTCTAATATTTGTAAAACTGAAGGTGATTATAACTAACTATATTACTATCTAAGGTTTCTAAAAGAATGAACCTACAAGGATAAATATGACCTCTTATATTCTGTGAAACTGAAGGTAATATTTCATTATTTAGATATATTTAACTTTCTTACGTATTAAATGAACTCTTAAATCATACAAATACTCAATATGCATGAAAAATCCAGTTACCTGGATTTGAAGTTACTCACATACCTACTTTTCATAATTTAAAGTCCTTGGATTTGCAGATAATTCATTCAGGTTATTTCAGTTGTTATTTTAGAAAGAAACATAGCAAGGACCCTGTGAAATTGATTGTGATCTTAAAAAAGGGAAAAATCTTTCTTTCGCCATTAGACTCATGGTTCCAGGCTAAGAATTCTGCTTTTGGCAGTTTACGTCATCACATTCTTCCCATAACGAAGCAAAATAGTTGCTCAAAGAGTCCATCGCTCTGCAATTTTTTCAGACTGTTACGCACATTTCATTATATACTCTTCCTGAAGTCACTAATTTTGTTTCGCTTATGATTCTCACTATCACTTAAGATATCCTCTTATTTTTTTGATAATCTACATCCACAAAAATTACTATGTGACCTTCCCTATACTCTAGATGGAATCTTCAATCCTACAAAGCTTTACTAAATATAAAAAAATTAGCGTGGATAGCATATTATTTTTCATATATAATACCTTTGATAATTAAAAGATCTTGCAACGATACAAGCCAAAATTTTGTCAGAATCAAGTTACATGCTAATTCAACATCTGCAGATACTTTCCTGTTTATAGATTAAATTAGTATTTAAACTCAAGTGTTCAAATAATCATTATCTATATAATAATTTATAATATTTTTAATTTTTACTTCATATCTTACAGGTTTTCATCCTAATCAAAGTAAGATAATCTAATTTTCTATTGATATATCAAAATCATTGTTTTTGTATGGTATGGTTAGTTTCCTTGAAAGCCACGAAGGATCATTTCTCCTTAAGAGTCACAACACAAAGACAGTTCTCCAATTCCTTTGGTCTAAAATATATATTTTGAATATGTTAGCATTAGATGAAAATAAAGCTTACCTACCTGTTCCCTATGCATAGGAGAACAACTGATGAAAATAATCATCATTATTCCGTACATTCAAAAACTATTTAATTCTTTTCCTTAAGAAATCGATTTTATAGAATCTGTCAAAAGCGATCATTGTTTTGATACTGATGACAGATCACGCCATAGAAGAGAGTAATATCTACATCCCTTGCAATAAGTGAGGCGAATTTAAGAGAATGCGAGGTTAAGTTTGTGCAAGTCGCGTTCCGTGTGAATATACAGGGGGTAGGAAGAATATTTTTGTTTTTTTTGCTGGCAATTACAATTTCCTATCTGAGAAACGGGTTTTGTCGAAAAATGTTCTGTTTATTATCACGAATTTCTATTCTTACTCCTCCAAATGGCAGATTTTATGCTAAAGTTGCGGAAACCCTTAGTCATTAAAACGCAGTTAATATTATTTGCTTTTTTCACTCTCGCTTCTTAGAAATGTTGTGGCAAATTGAAATAACAACTTTTTTTTAGGAACACAGTGATTCATTGTTTTTTTTTCTGTAAAAATTGCTGAACTCTTGCTATCGCTCAATTCTCTTCAGCAAGAAAATATTGCTGTCGAAATTATTCATTACTCTAAAGAGTATTTGTTGAATTATTGGTTATGAGCATTGCTCTCTGTGGATACTTTACTTTTTTCGGTTTTATTCGCATTTTTTCGAGATTTCTCTGCGTTTCTGCGGGTTTCGTTGAGATTCTTCAGGCTTTTTGTGTGCGTTCAGATTTTTTGCGTTCCTCGGGATTTTTCGAGTTCTTTCAGGGTTTGTTAAGTTTCTTCGAGATTTTTTGCGTGCTTTCAGGTTTCTTACCGTCAATCGGGCTTTTTGAGTTTCTTTGGGATTGTTTGCGTGCTTTCGGGCTTTTGAGTTTTTCGGGATATTTGGTGTGCTTTCAGTTTTTTTTGCGTTTTTCGGAATATTTTGCGTGCTTTCAGATTTTTACGTTCCTTCGGGGTTTAATATGTTCTTTTGAGCTTTTTACGTTCTTATGAGGTTTTATGGTTTCTCTACTGTTTCGTAGCACTCTTCGGTTTTTTTTTCGCTTCTTGTCGTGTTTTTTGCTTAGTTTTGCTGAGTATGGGCTACATTGAGCTACCTGCCAATGGTTCTACTGGCACATGGAACAACTTGCTTATGGATCTACTGGCCTAAGGATCTACTGGCTTATGGATCTATTGGTCCATAGATCTACTGGCGTTCTTTCGTGTTTTTTCGTGTTTCTTCGCGTTCTTTTGTGTTTCTCCGCTTTCTTCCGTGTTGCTTAGCGTTCTTTCGAGTTTCTTCGCCTTCAACGTGTTTCTTTGCTGTGTTTCGTGTTTCTGTGCACTTCATTGATCTATGGTCTATATTGATCTATGGGCTTATTGAACTACTGGCTTATGGATCTACTGGCCTATAGATCTACGGGCCTATGGATCTCCTGGCTTACTAGTCCCAATATATTAAAAACAATAAGGAATATTTCTGTGGTAATCCACAGAAGGAGATCGAAAAACTTTGGGTCGGCGAGGGGTTCAGAAATGCGATATTTCGAGGTAGAAAGGGGAAGGCGATCTCGCGAGCGAAGCGAGCACCGTAAAGTTCATTTGACGGACTTTCGTTAGGTGCATTTCACATGCCTATACGACCACGCTAACATTTTCAAAAAAATTATCTAAAACACCGATTTCCCGGTTTTTCGCGAAAGATGGTCCGGTAAAATTGAAAAAGGCTTTTTCCACTGACGCGATCGGGAAAAGCCGTTTTCATATGTGTCTTCCTCGAGAATCGGACCTTTGGATAAAGCTATTCATATCTTCCAATCGAAAGTAAAAATATTTTAAATTAATTGCTGAAAATAGCTTACTTCGGCTCAAACACAAATTTCCAGATCATCAGTCACGTCCGACGTTCACAGAACATTGTCACATATTTTCAATTACAATTTTAATCCATACTCCATATAATATTTTGAAAATTCTTCAATTCAAACGATTCGTAAGATCCCTGGTGAGGTATACTCTTATAGTTTAACAGTCTACGATATGTTTTTATGAAATTTAAAAATTTACCCAGCATAGAACCAGTTTTGCCATCCCTATCCAATCATTTCACCCCTGTCGATTCCTACTCTGAAATGACAATTGTCGTTGACATTCTAATCTTATGTATTGTAATCGCAACCAAACAATAAACAAATCAGAATGAATATTTCGCAGGTAGGGATTTGCAGATAGCAGATTATACTTTATTCGGGTTGTACATTTCAATTTTCACTCCACAAAGAAATTTAGGAACGACCGTGTAAAATTCATCGTGCTTGGTTGTATGTATTTATATAAATGAATCTATCAAAATATGACTACCTATATTAATCATTCGTAATCAATGGATATTTTCATAAAAACCTTTTTGCAGGTAGGATTTCCTCACGTATAGTGTAATCTTTCTTTTAATTCAGTTCAAACGGCCTCAGAAATCACCGAGAAACGAACTATATTTCTAAAATAGTGTTTTTAAAATTCCATTTCTTCAATTTTCATCTAACGTAATCTTGACATTTCTGTTATGTTCGGGCAGTAGAAACCCATTTTCATATCCAAGTAGAGAGATAAGACCGAAATTTTCCGTTTTGAAAGTAGAGAATTATTCCATTCTGTCACAATTTCACGAAGAAACCCGAACGGGTTTCGAGATCAATCGTCTTGAAAACATAGACCTTGCAATTGTATAGAATCACAGAATAAATCCGGGTCACTCGGTTTATGCGGGAATAACTGGAAATTGAGTAGCCTCTATTTATGTGCACATCTTTAGAGCTTTATCGAATAATAATAATTTATTTATTCAACTTTAGTAAAATTCACGGAAGGTGAATCGATGCTGGAGTTGAATTAATTTTATTTTGTTTTTTTTTTGGAAAAAGCACCCATGCGAATCAATTATATACTGGATGTCCCATATGCGTTGCCTATTATTAACAAATACTTTCCATCGAGTTATTTCGGCTGTTTCTGCTTACGGGTTCTTAATTCGATAAAATATTTTCGATTCATATACAGGGTGTCACATCTAAGTTGCGCATTCCTAGCGCTGACTTTCACCAGAGTTTTCCTCAAGTTTTCGTGGTTTTCCGCGTACGGGAGCTAATTTCAATAAAATGTCATACAGGGTGTGCGATTTACATGTCATTTTGGTATTTTTTGCGCTCTTTCGGGTTTTTTGTACTTCTGGGTTTTTTGGGTTCCTTTGGATTTTTTGCGTTCTTTTGTGTTACTTCGGGTTCATTCGTGTTTTTCGCGTTCTTACGTGTTCCATCGGGTTCTTTCGTGTTTCTTCCATATCTTCCATGTTTTTTCGATTTCGACGGGGTTTTTTGCGTTCTTTCGAGTTTTTTCGGGTTCCTTTGCGCTTTTTGCGATCTTTCATGTTTCTTCGCGTTCTTTCGTGTTACTTCGGATTCTTTCGTTTTTCTTCGGGTCCTTTCATGTTTTTTCGCGTTCTTTCGTGTTTCTTCCGGTTCTTTCGTGTTTTTTGGCGTTTCTTCGTGTTTCTTCCTGTTCTTTCATGTTTTTTCGCTTTCGACGGGGTTTTTTCGTTCCTTCGAGTTTTTTCGGGTTCCTTTGCCCTTTTTGCGATCATTCGTGTTTCTCTGCGTTCTTTTGTGTTACTTCGGGTTCTTTCGTGTTTCTTCGGGTCCTTTCATGTTTTTTCGCGTTCTTTCTTATTTTTACGGGTTCTTTCGTGTTTTTTCGCGATTCTTCGTGTTTCTTCCAGTTCATTCATGTTTTTTCTCTTTCGACGGATTTTTTTTGCGTTCCTTCAGGTTTTCTTGGGTTCCTTTGGGATTTTTGCGATCTTTCGTATTTCTTCGCGATTTTTTGTGTTTCTTAGCTTTCATTCGTGTTTCTTCGCGTTCTTTCGTGTTTCTTTGGGCCCTTTTGAGTTTTCTTGGGTTCTTTCGTGTTTTTTCGCGTTCTTTCATGTTGCTTCGCGTTCTTTCGTGTTTCTTCCAGTTTTTTCGTGTTTTTTCGCTTTCAACGGTTTTTTTTTGCGTTCCTTCAGGGTTTTTTGGGTTCCTTTGGGCTTTTTGAGTTCTTTCGTGTTTCTTTGCTTTCAACGGATTTTTTTTGCCGTGTTTCGTGTTTCTGTGCGCTTTATTGATCTATGGGCCTCATTTATCTATAGTCTGTATTGATCTATGGGCTTATGGATCTACTGGCCTATATTGATCTACGGGATTATTGATCTACGGGCTTATGGATCTACTGACTTACTAGTCCCAATATATTAAAAACAATAAGGTATATTTCTGTGGTAATCCACAGAAGGAGATCGAAAAACTTTGGGTCGGCGAGGGGTTCAGAAATGCGATATTTCGAGGTAGAAAAGGGAAGGCGATCTCGCGAGCGAAGCGAGCACCGTAAAGTTCATGAGACGGACTTTCGTTAGGTGCATTTCACATGCCTATACGACCACGCTAACATTTTCAAAAAAATTATCTAAAACACCGATTTCCCGGTTTTTCGCGAAAGATGGTCCGGTAAAATTGAAAAAGGCTTTTTCCACTGACGCGATCAGGAAAAGCCGTTTTCATATGTGTCTTCCCCGAGAATCGGACCTTTGGATAGAGCTATTCATATCTTCCAATTGAAAGTAAAAACATTTTAAATTAATTGCTGAAAATAGCTTACTTCGGCTCAAACACAAATTTCCAGATCATCAGTCACGTCCGACGTTCACAGAACATTGTCACATATTTTCAATTACAATTTTAATCCATACTCCGTATAATATTTTGAAAATTTTTCAATTCATACGATTCGTAAGAACCCTGGTGAGGTATTCTCTTATAGTTTAACAGTCTACGATGTATATTTAAGAAATTCAAAAATTTACCCAGCATAGAATCAGTTTTACAATCCCTAGCCAATTCATTTCACCCCTGTCGATTCCTACTCTAAATGACAATTGTCGTTGACATTTTAATCTTATGTATTGTAATCATACTTTTATTTATGTATGATTCTAATCGTAACCAGACAATAAACTAATCCAAATGGATATTTCGCAGGTAGGGATTTGCAGATAGCAGATAATATTTTATTCGGGTTGTACATTTCAATTTCCACTCCACGAAGAAACATAGGAACGACCTTGTAAAATTCATCATGCCTTCAGAACAATAAATCCTTCTTTCTCCATCAGATACATCCACCCACGCTAAGAATTCTGTCTTCAGCAATTAATTCATTACGTTCTTCTCACAATCAAGCAAAATAGTAACAGTAGTTGATCAAATATACGATTGGTTTGCAATTCTTGTATTCCCGTTAGTTCTGCAAATTCCAAGAGAATTTAAATTTTGAATATGCAATTCAATATCTTTATTTATCAAACTTAGACTAGGTTAGATCTTTGAAATAAATATTCCTCTGATCATTTGGTTACCTATGCTAACTTCCATAATACTTCATATAATTCAATAAAGAGGTTCACCAAATTAATAACTTTTATTGGTGGTACATCTGAGATGGTGGTATACTATATTTTCTGATATTTTAAGGACTAATCTACACTTCCATAATCACTAATTTTGTTTCACTCATATAATTCTCACCATCATATAACATTTTCTTCTATACTCAAGAGTCTAAGCTGTTTCTATCATATTTCATATATTTCTATCCTCTTAAATGTCCCATTATACTTCAATTAAATGATGACTGTTTGGTCTTAACATCAAGTTTTTACTAATACAAGGATTAATATTGTCTCTAATATTCGTAAAACTGAAGGTGATTATAACTAACTATATTACTATCAAAGGTTTCTAAAAGAATGAACCTACAAGGATAAATATGACCTCTTATATTCTGTGAAACTGAAGGTAATATTTCATTATTTAGATACATTTAACTTTCTTATGTATTAAATGAACTCTTAAATCATACAAATACTCAATATGCATGAAAAATCCAGTTACCTGGATTTGAAGTTACTCACATACCTTCTTTTCATAATTTAAAGTCCTTGGATTTGCAGATAATTTATTCAGGTTATTTCAGTTGTTATTTTAGAAAGAAACATAGCAAGGACCCTGTGAAATTGATTGTGATCTTAAAAAAGGGAAAAATCTCTCTTTCGCCATCAGACTCATGGTTCCAGGCTAAGAATTCTGCTTTTGGCAGTTTACGTCATCACATTCTTCCCATAACGAAGCAAAATAGTTGCTCAAAGAGTCCATCGCTCTGCAATTTTTTCAGACTGTTACGCACATTTCATTATATACTCTTCCTGAAGTCACTAATTTTGTTTCGCTTATGATTCTCACTATCACTTAAGATATCCTCTTATTTTTTTGATAATCTACATCCACAAAAAATTACTATGTGACCTTCCCTATACTCTAGATGGAATCTTCAATCCTACAAAGCTTTACTAAATAGAAAAAAAATTTGCGTGGATAGCATATTATTTTTCATATATAATACCTTTGATAATTAAAAGATCTTGCAACGATACAAGCCAAAATTTTGTCAGAATCAAGTTACATGCTAATTCAACATCTGCAGATACTTTCCTGTTTATAGAATAAAATAGTTATTTAAACTCAAGTGTTCAAATAATCATTATCTATATAATAATTTATAATATTTTTAATTTTTACTTCATATCTTACAGGTTTTCATCCTAATCAAAGTAAGATAATCTAATTTTCTATTGATATATCAAAATCATTGTTTTTGTATGGTATGGTAAGTTTCCTTGAAAGCCACGAAGGATCATTTCTCCTTAAGAGTCACAACACAAAGACAGTTCTTCAATTCCTTTGGTCTAAAACATACATTTTGAATATGTTAGCATTAGATAAAAATAAAGCTTACCTGTTCCCTATGCATACGAGAACAACTGATGAAAATAATTATCATTATTCCGTACATTCAAAAACTATTTAATTCTTTTCCTTAAGAAATCGATTTTATAGAATCTGTCAAAAGCGATCATTGTTTTGATACTGATGACAGATCACGCCATAGAAGAGAGTAATATCTACATCCCTTGCTATAAGTGAGGCGAATTTAAGAGAATGCGAGGTTAAGTTTGTGCAAGTCGCGTTCCGTGTGAATATACAGGGGGTAGGAAGAATATTTTTGTTTTTTTTGCTGGCAATTACAATTTTCTATCTGAGAAACGGGTTTTGTCGAAAAATGTTCTGTTTATTATCACGAATTTCTATTCTTACTCCTCCAAATGGCAGATTTTATGCTAAAGTTGCGGAAACCCTTAGTCATTAAAACGCAGTTAATATTATTTGCTTTTTTCACTCTCGCTTCTCAGAAATGTTGTGGCAAATTGAAATAACAACTTTTTTTTAGGAACAGAGTGATTCATTGTTTTTTTTTTCTGTAAAAATTGCTGAACTCATGCTATCGCTCAATTCTCTTCAGCAAGAAAATATTGCTGTCGAAATTTTTCATTACTCTAGAGAGTATTTGTTGAGTTATTGTTATGAGCATTGCTCTCTGTGGATACTTTACTTTTTTCGGTTTTATTCGCATTTTTTCGAGATTTCTCTGCGTTTCTGCGGGTTTCGTTGAGATTCTTCAGGCTTTTTTGTGTGCGTTCAGATTTTTTGCGTTCCCTCGGGATTTTTCGAGTTCTTTCAGGGTTTGTTAAGTTTCTTCGAGATTTTTTGCGTGCTTTCAGGTTTCTTACCGTCAATCGGGCTTTTTGAGTTTCTTTGGGATTGTTTGCGTCCTTTCGGGCTTTTGAGTTTTTTCGGGATATTTGGTGTGCTTCCAGTTTTTTTTTGCGTTTTTTTCGGAATATTTTGCGTGCTTTCAGATTTTTTACGTTCCTTCGGGGTTTAATATGTTCTTTTGAGCTTTTTACGTTCCTATGAGGTTTTATGGTTCCTCTACTGTTTTGTAGCACTTTTCGGTTTTTTTTCGCTTCTTGTCGTGTTTTTGCTTAGTTTTGCTGAGTATGGGCTACATTGAGCTACCTGCCAATGGTTCTACTGGCACATGGAACAACTTGCTTATGGATCTACTGGCCTAAGGATCTACTGGCTTATGGATCTATTGGTCCATAGATCTACTGGCGTTCTTTCCTGTTTTTTCTCGTTTTTTTGTGTTTCTCCGCTTTCTTCCGTGTTGCTTAGCGTTCTTTCGAGTTTTTTCTCCTTCAACGTGTTTCTTTGCTGTGTTTCGTGTTTCTGTGCACTTCATTGATCTATGGTCTATATTGATCTATGGGCTTATTGAACTACTGGCTTATGGATCTACTGGCCTATAGATCTACGGGCCTATGGATCTCCTGGCTTACTAGTATTTTACCATAAAGTAGATAAAAATGAAACGTGTTGGGAATTGTAATATTACTTCAATTGAGGAAAGTGTGAAGAAAAGTGTACCGCTTAATACAGTGAAGTCAAGATCCTACATTTGGAAACAATTTGAAGAATTCGGTGCTGTCCGGGAATACCTTGTAAATGAAAAAATGAAAAAACAAGTTTGTCAGAGCTCAATAATATCATGCTAGACTGGGCTTTCAATATGAAGAAAAGAGATGGATCAGACTGCAAGGAGAGTGTCGTAAAAACCTTGTGGAATAATACTGCCAAACAACTGCAGGAAATATTCCATTTCGAATGGGGCGCTAGGTTCGATCCATTCACAGACGTGGCTTTTAAAACGGCGCGGGATGCACGAAATGCCAAGTGGCGTATTTTGCAAGTGGACCCAAAAAAAAAAGTTAGTGCCAAGGCGCTGTCTTTGGAGCAACACGAAAAGATGATCAACTTATGTGAAGAAGATAATCCAGACGGTTTGAACAGAAAATTTTTTTTATTGCTGCATTGGAACTTGCTTGGCGCGGAGGAGTGTTCATCATGCCTTATTTCGCATTTCCAATTCGAAATTGAAAACGATGGTAATACCACGGGCCGAATTGCCTACAATCCGATATCTTCTAAAACAAAACAAGGTGGTGCCCTCGGTGGTGCCCAAAAAATGTGTGGAAACGAAATGGCTGACTCCCAATATTGAAAGAAATATTTGCCCGGTGAGGTTACATAAGCTTCTTGTATCCAAAAGAACTGCAAACATAACCACTGAAAGACTATTCCTTACTCCACATAAGAATTGGAAATATGTTTCATGGTTCAAAAACTCCCCAGTCGGTCCCAATACGATAGCTAAATGGACAAAAGAATCGGCAGAACTCATTGGCATCAACACAACCAAGTCGAAGATAACCAACCACTCGCATCGAGCTACCTCTGTCAGCCAATCAGCCAAAGCAGGGATTGGCGAAGAACAGCTGATAAAGGTAGCAGGCCATTCTTCTGCAGCGTCAGTGAAACCGTATCTCCAACTGGACCAACAACATCACGAAAAAATAATCACAGCCATAAGGAATGAAAAAAATGTCCTTCAAGAAACAACATCAGTATCTACTTCATCATTCGAAAATAATGCTCGTAATGTGTATAATAATTGTACTATCAATAATTATTATTTTGAGAATAAAGATGAATAATTTTTTGTTATGCTTTATCTGGTTATTTTTGAATAAAAAACCATTTTTTATTTCGGTTGATTTATATTGTTAAATGATCTTTCCAAATATCACACGAGTTTCGAGTTTTTTTTAGAACACTGTCGTTTTTAGAAAATTATACAGATTTCACACAACAAAGTGATCCCGAAACACCACTCGCTATCGGATCGTGGTATTTTAAGGATAACAGGTCTACAGGATGACCTTGGACTCATATCGCTTTTGAATGATAAGGACTTCTGAAGAATTTTCACAAAGAAGGACGTTATAATGGATAAAAACCAAACTATAGTAAATTTTGATCTGTAATGACATAAGAAGTAAGTGTCTTTCTCTATTCATGGCGAATACACACGACTCAAGTTTATACAAAGCTAATCAAGGTGATTGAACTATCTCAAATATTTAGCTAAAGAAAACCAAGAAACTTAACAGTATCTTTGGATGTGGTTACTACTTCTTGGTGACGTGAAAACAAGTTAACTACTACGCGAATGTTTATAAAAATGAACAATTTCAGTCTTGCTGATGTTAATGACGAGATTATTTGTAAGGCTCTATTTTAGGAAATGATCGAACAAAAACTCGTACAATATTTGGAACTCGTTACATCAATTAATGTATCATCAGCGAAAAAAATAATGGAGTACAGCTTTGAACAACATGCTGAACCGTAGCTTAACCAAAGATCCTCTCTTAGACTGAAGGTCATCAATATGAGGACGAAAACAAAAAAAAAGAGAAGAAAATGAGAATGTCACTTCAGAACTTTTGTACTGGAGTTCTACTGTACTACAAAATTTCTCACGAAGCAACACGAATTTCGCAAAAATCTATATTCAAACCAATAGAATGTTGCCGAAATAAATGAGGGCGTTGGAGGTAATGATCTGAACAAAATTCCTTCGCGGTTCCCCAACCTGTGAGACAACGAACGTTCTTGACGATAGCGAGATAATTACGGAGGGCCACAAAGAGGAACTAGCTAAGGAAAAGGAAAGCTATCTCCATTTCGAGTTGACTTTCGTCGATTAGCAAAACAAATTTGAACGAATTGCGTTCCCGTCTTATAAGACGTTCTAAGGCTCGGGAGGGCGCTAGAAATAGGTTAATTCCTCCCTCTAATTCTTGTCATAACCCTTCAGTTTAGCGGGCAACCTAATTAAGTACCGTTATTAAACTCTCGTTAGCGCTCCAATTTTGATAGAACGTGACTGACTGTGCAGACTCGACGAATTTACTACCTGTATGCACGTTGGTTCTCTGAGAGACAAGAGCCTGATGTTCGGCCTGATTTGACGGGAAATGGAAGGACGTAACTCTCAATGTTGTCTATAATTGAATTGTGACCTGAAGGACTGTATCCCTATTTCTCGCAGGAATTCCGAATTTCGACCCACTTCCATGCATGACAGGGATTGATAGGAAATCGACAACATAGCAAAGGTCCAAACGCGCGGCCCACACAATCATGTCGATTCTGGTGGCATCTTGTTATAATATTGCTAAATCTACAACAATGTTATAATATTAAAATATATACAGGGTGATTCCGAAGGAGACCGTCACATTTTAGGTGAAGTATACACTAGTCAAGGCAGTTTCGAAACAATGTTTGGTTTATGGTTGAGGGCCTTAAATGAGAGTCTATAGGGTGATTTGTCCGATTCGACCAATTTTTCTTTTATTCATAACTTTGGTATGGCTTGATCAATCTTGATGAAATTTTCAGTGTAGAACAATATGATTATCTTCTTTCAATAATTTCAACACTTTCTCAAAAATTCAGGGTGGGAATTCTGATAAGTTCAGATTAAGTTTGCAGGTTGAAAAAACACCCTGTACATTCTGTTTTTAAAAATTTTCTACATGCTTCCGATTCTATCATAAGTTGACATCACTGGAGCGTTTTTATTTTTTTTGGCACACATCCAGTTTTCCTAGAAATATTTTTCAAGGATGAACAATATCGTTATTTCGCTCCAAGGCAGTGAGGATATTCTGAACTAGAATGTAAACCGGTGTCTTCCAATGATACAAAGCTCTTCCTGAGTCCTAAAGTAGTCCTTCCAAATTCGAAATTCATATTCAATCACTCATATTCTGATGTATAAAATCATTTAATCCAGAAAATATCTTTATACCTAACTACTTAAACCAAAAAATCTACAACTTACACAGAATGAACATCCGAAACATATCATGAACGGCAAAACGAAGGATTAACACAAAATTTACATAGAATGTTCGAAATGATTTCCCCTTTTTTGAATACATATTCGAGACCTTTTTATTAAATTTCCAATTGACCTTCTAATGAGGGATTGATTTTGCTTCAAGATATTACATTCCTCGAAAATCCTTTTAACTAGGTGTTCTCTACTTCTAATTTCAACCTTATAAATTCTTGTTTTCAGATATCCACACACAAAATAGTCTAAAGGGTTCAAATCAGGCGATCTTTGTGGCCAAGCAATAGTGATAATTCGGATAATTTACATCCAGGTGATTTCTCACATTCAATGCAAAGTGAGGTGGTGCTTCGTCATGCTGAAAGTACATAGAGCGGATATGTACATTTTCCAATAGATTTGGTGAAATATTTTCCAGAAAATCTAGGTAAAGTTCACCTATTGATCTTTCCGCAAAAATGTGAGGACCAACTAAATTTCCGTCTATTCTTCCAAGCCAAATATTGGCAGAAAATCTGTGTTGTGTATTATGACTCTTCTTCAAATGCGGGTTGTCTCTTGCCCATTCGTGGGAATTGTGGATATTAAAAATTACATTCTTAGTGAACATAGCCTCGTCGCTGAATAGAATACGAAAAATAGTTCGTTGGTGACTAATAACTTAAATTGTAATCGTTGGGGCAGATCTTGCACCTTTTGGTAGTGGTATGGGTGGAATTGTTCTTTCTTCAAAGTCTTGCTCACTTTGCTCTGCGAAATTCCTAATTCGGTACTAATTTGACGAGTACTAATAGACGGTTCCTCCTCCACAATTTGAATCGAAATTTCATTTTGAGTAGGCCTATCAATGTGCTCTGCCTTACTAGGATATTGCCCATGTTCTTTAGAATAATGGAATACTCGTCCGAAAGTACATTTATTTGGTTGACGTCGGTTGGGAAATCGTCTATGGTATTCCATTTTGGATTCATTTCCATTTCCGTTGCAAAAACCATAGGCAAAAATCATATCCGCATATTCCGCATGTTGAAATACACTTCTTGTGACAGATTATTTATTAAATATTCTCATTCTGTGATGGTAACCATGGATCTTAAAGAACTTGATTTAAATAGAGATTTAATTTTCATGGAGAATTTTCAATTTCATTAAAACTATTTATCATACATTCGTGATTCAATATTTTACATACGAAAAGGCAATAGTACATTTTTTAACAAAACTACTATATGTTTTAGGAATATTCGCTTCATAGAAAACCGGAAGTGTGCCGAAAATCACCTGAATAATGACTCAATTTTATGTTAATCCATAATTTTGCCTTTGATATGTTTCGAATGTTTATTCTGTATTTGTAGTAGTAGTACGTAGATATTATTGGTTCACGTACGTATAAAGAAATTTTTTGAATTAAATGATTTCATACATCTGAATATGAGCGATCAAAAATGAATTTCGAATTTGGAAAATTTATTTTAGGACTCAGGAAGAGCTTTGTATTATTGGACGATACAGCTTTACCATCCAGTTCAGAATATTCTCAATGCCTTGGATCGAAATAACGATATTGTTCATCCTTGAAAAATTTTTCTAGGAAAACTGGATATGTGCCAAAAAAAATAAAAACGCTTATGGTAGAAACTGAAGCAAGTAGAAAATTTCTGAAAACGGAATGTTCAGGGTTTTTTTTCAACCTGCATACTTAATCTGAACTCATCATAATTCCCATCCTGTATTTCTGAAAAAATGTTGAAATTATTGAAAGAAGATAATCATATTGTTCTACACTGAAAGTTTCATCAAGACTGATCAAGCCATAGCAATGTTATGAATAGAAGAAAAATCGGTCGAATCAGACAAATCACCTTGTAGACTCTCAATGAAGGCCCCGAACCATAAACCCAACATTGTTCCGAAACTGTATTGACTACTGTATACTTCATCTAAAATCTGACGGTCTCCTCCGGAATCACCCTGTATATATATATTACTGACCGAACAAATATTCTGTTTCAACGTTTTAGGCAAGATTGCTTATTATTTTTTCCATAGAAATATTTCTGAAAAATCATCGAATGATGGAGCTGACAACACTGTATGGAACTCATAGGATGCTAGAGTTCCATGATTGTTCTGTAGAAAAGAAAAAAAATTGTTGTTCAAAGTAAGTCGGTACTTGTAGTTTATGCGTTTCGTTTAAATTGTTGATAACAGATAATAACACCTCAAAAAGTCATATAGAATTGATGGACAATTCCCTATAAAAGAACCCAATTCTTATATCTGGAAAAAACCGCACGTGTCATCGAAGAGTACTAAGTAGAAACGGAATGAATCAACTGACCTAAATAATTCTCCCAATGGGAAAAAAAAAAACAATAAACAACTAAGTATTGGATACATCGTGCCGACTTGTGTTTACACCTTTGATAACTTAAGTTACTTTCCACTCATGTGCGTGGGACCCGGGGCTTGAACTTCTGATGCTTCTCACCCTCCTTATTAATGGAAACGACTATACTGAAAAGGGCTAGAGTAGGTCGGAACGCACTAGGAGCACCCCCGGGCGCCTAATTTGTTGACTGAAAATCAATCTGTATTTCCAATACTTTGAAGAATTGTAAAAACAAGGGATTCACTACTATTTTTAACATTGTTACGAAATAACCAGTGCTGATAAGATGTTCCTGACCTAGCAAACAGAAATAACAATATATATTTCTAACTGACAGATCTAATTCCTGAATATCAATGTAGGGAACAGCAGTTTTTCGAACATTGCTGTAATAGAAATACAGAATCGACCTGATTTTCAGAAACATTCTAATCTAGATAGAAGTGCGAAAAAATTCACATGCCTAAAATTCAATTACAATCACATTAACTTATTTATTATATCGATCATGAGCTAACAATATACCGAATGGCAATGTTTCTAAGAGTGAATTTAGTGTCATCTGATTTCTTGATATGACGTTCTTTTCGACGCTCTTGTTCTCCAGAACGAGTGCTTGAAGATTTGCCTAAATGTTTATATTTTTTTTCGAATATTTGAGTGAAAGTGAAATCGATCGTTTCATTTTGACTCACCGATGAAGAATCCGTTATCATAATCAATTCGGTCCGACCATCCGTAGGCACGATTACGGCCGAACGAAATGAGCTAATGGGATGAAAATTCAAGGGAAGACTGAGGGACGTATATCTTGGATGAGTCTGTTATTCAGCCTAATCGATCAACTATTTTCAGATTAATAAGAAAAAAAATGTTTTCGTATTGAACTTCTCAAATAATTTTTTTATGATAGATTATCAAAATAAGTATACATAATATATAATAATGTTTTTTTGGGAGAAACTTGTGTTTTTAAAAATTCTACTTTATTTAGAAAACAACTGTACAAGCAATGTATTACGTGAGAAGATCAAATCTATATTTTTTCATGCATCATTAGACGTCTCTCCTGTTTATAATAGTTTAGAACAATGAGAGCATTGTGGAGCAATGAGAGCATTGTGGAGAGGCGTCGCAAACAACAACTTGACGCGATAACAAATTAATGCGATAAGCAATATGCTGACTGACAAAATACAACATGGTAATATTCATTTCCTAATGGATTAATAGATTGTTGCAATGATCAGAATAGGGTGGATAATATCTAATTATATATACCATTTTTTTTCTCAACGAAGTTATATTTTGACTGGTATTATCATTCGAAAATCAAAAAATAAATAATAATAATAATGTTTCTATGAATAGTTCTACATATTACATCTATACTATTTCCATTAATTCCTTGAATTGTCACTTTCATTTCATATACCCAATCCTATCTATTGATGGATAGAGTTCTAACACAGGGAATTCTAGTACATATAGTATAAATACCCTGTTGCTCAACAAATTCGTTCTACTCTTGGTAAAAAACCGTTCCCTACTCAGCTTGTACCCGTGTCCTCTCTGATGGCCTTGATTTATGGAAAATATGTTAGACATGTCCACCCCACAAAATCCCTCAAATCTCTAAACTTGTTCAGTACTGCTGCCCTCAGCATAGGTCTTGAGAAAGCTTCCAATCCCATCAGGGAGGGCCAGGCTTCGATAGAATCAGATTCGAATTGCACTTCATTGCACCTGCTCCAATAGATCTGCATCTTGAGCAAAGATGAAATGCCATACTGATTTCCGTTCAAATAGTAGGGATGTCCAAAAAAGCCTAGTTGTTACTACCCAATTGCAGGATACGGCTCTTAGAAAACTTTAAACAAAACAGCCATTCATCCGTCCACTTCTGAATGATGTTGCAGCCTTTATATTACCAGTATATGATGCACTTTCAGAAGATATGAAATGACGTAGATCGCATTTATGAACTGAAGAGAGCAGTGGTCCCAGAACAAAACCCTAAGGTACTGCGCTGCTCACAGACTTGAAGAAAGATCTACTCAAAATACCTAACCGAGAATGTGCTATTCGAAAGAAATGCCACGGATGCCAAAATGTTCTAAAATATGAACAAGCCATCCCATCAAAACGCACTTGAGAAGTATAAAAGAAATTAGATCGACTGAAGTTTTAGTATCTAGAGTAGCAGTACTCAAAAGATTCTTTGAAACAGATCTATCAGATACAAAACAATGCTGTTCTGGCGGTATCACAGAAGTGTCCAACAGAAACTTCGTAAGTTCTCAAGTAACCATACTCTCGAAAGTCTTGAGTGCAGCAGATGTTAAACCAATAGGTCTGTAGTCTTAAGGACAGTACTGTGCAAATGCACCACATTTCAGGACTATCGTAGTTACGCCATCGAGTTCAGGGACTTCCATAAACTAAACCTTTCAAGTGATCCAGAATCTTCAGACATTTTTTCAGGTATCCCATTAATCAGCTTGGTAAAACATCACAGAATCGTCAGCCAATGCGATCTATTCTCATTTGCTGTTTAGTAAATATATGGAATTCATGTATACAAGAAACAGAGACAAGTTACCGTACTGTACCATGAGGTACACCTTCACGAACCGCAGAAAGGGAGCTGAAAGAGTTTCCAATTCGTACCTTTTGTTTTCTATTCCAAATATAGCTCTTCTACTTCTATAATTTCTATGTACGATCTCTCACACTAGTCTTGCAATGGATGCTATAACCAGTGATTCACAGTGTCAAATGCCTTGGTCAGGTCAACAAAGACGTCAATACAAGGCTTAACCAAATCCAGCGATTGTTGAATTCTGGATGTCTAGTTCCTGTATTGACTCACCATTTCAGAATCCATTCTCTCTCTGGTTCAAAATTTTGCAGTCTTCTAAGAATTTAATTATTCATCTATGAACAAGCATATCCTGTATTTTGTAGATACTTGATGTCTGTGATATTGGCCGATATTTTCCTCATGTACAGATTTGTAAACTGATATAATAGGACCTTTCTTGAAGATTTCTGGAAACACACCGTTCTTCATTGATTTTTATCTATAATATAAAAATGAATCGCAAAATGTGTTGGTAAGCGCATAACTCAACAACGCCTGGACCAATTTGGCCAAATATTTCTTCAAAATGTTCGTTGACGTTCAAGGATGGTTTTTACGTCGAGAAAAATTAGAATTATTGCTGGAAAAACCCTAAGAATAGCCCTTTTCTTTTTCCCATACGAATGATTTGTAACTAAAACGTAGTCAATTTGAGCTTTATTGCTATGGTAGAAAGTTCATATTAAATAACAAGCACTCACTGTTGTCTAAGCAATGTAGGTGTGTACCTAACGTCAAAGATCATATCTATCAAAAGAATGTGCGTATGTGCATTGGAGAACTGTTGATTGTGAATTGTGTGGATCCTACAGAGAAGCCTATCAACGTTTGCAATTGCTTGAGAATGACGCTCATTGGGATCAAACTCTCAATGATGCTGTAATATCATCACACGCTCATCAAATACGAACATTGTTTTCTATAATCATATCTACATGCTTCCCATCAAACCCAATTGATTTGTGGATCAAGTACAAAGATTATATGTGTGATGATATTTTATATCAAATACGGAATAGAATGGGAAATCCAAATATACAAATCAGTGAAGAAATTTACAATGAAGCATTGATTTCAATTGAGGACATGTGCTTGATAATGTCAAACAAAATATTAATTCAATTAGGCCTGACCGCGCCCAATCGTCCAATGCATGACGCTTTTAACCAAGAGTGGCATCTGAAAACATATTTTCTAAACAACTCATTGACATTGGTAATAGCACATTTCCTATAGACATTTTGACTGGCTGCATTGACTTTCCTCAAAGTTTTTGTCAGTTAACTCGATCAAAAGATGAACTTATTCAGAAGGTGTTTCCAGATGTTTCTCAAAATTACAGAAACCATGATAGGTTGAGCGAACGAGCTATACTGGCTGCAAGAAACATAGATATAAATGAATTAAATTTCAAAATTCAAGAACAAATTACAGGCGAATTGAGGATATATGAATCAGTTGATTCGGCTACTAATCAAGATGATGTAGCCAACTATCCACCGGAATTTTTAAACTCGGTGGATTTGCCAGGATTGCTACCTCACAGTCTTCAATTAAAGGTTGGATCGGTGGTTATAATGTTGCGAAATATCAACCAACAGCGTCTTTGCAACGGTACACGGTTAGGGATAAAAAAAAAATACTAAACAATGTGATAGAAGCAACTATACTCAAAGGAATGTATAAAGGAGAAGATGTTCTCATACCGCGCATCCCAATGATTCCGACTGATGTGCCATTTGAGTTTAAACGACTACAGTTTCCAGTGCGGCTTGCTTTTGCTATGACTATAAACAAGTCCCAGGTGCAATCATTAAGTGTTTGTGGTATTAATCTAGAAATCCCATTTTTGTCACATGGTCAATTGTATGTTGCCTGTTCCCGTGTTGGAAAACCATCAGATTTGTTTATCTATGCGCCAGGTAATCAAACAAAAAACATCGCATACCACAAAGCACTACAAGGATAATAATAATAATTATGATTCACTTGATTAACAATAAATCGATTACTTACTTTCAAATCCTTATATATGTTTTATTTAATTATTTTTTATTCACAACGCCCTATCACCAGGGTGACGGTTTTGTTCAGGAGAATTTTTTAAAATACGTAGTCACAAAAACTGCCACATTAAAAATCTTTTTACAGGACGAAGTCTGTCGGGTCAGCTAGTTATATATACAAGTGGCGTTGAAATATTCTGTGCAATCATCTTTATCATGTTCGTAGAAATTCAGACAATGCGATTTTGTGACCTCCATTATCTCCTACTGGTTTCCTGATCTTAAAATCAATCGACGAGAATTTATTTTATTAGGCGTGTTACATATATTCGGTTATTTTATTTTCTCAGCTTTGTCAGGAGCAATATAAGAGAAGATGAATTAAATGGATCGACTTCTCTTTGATGGTCATCAAGCACAAGGTTCCTGGCAATGAGTCATTTTCATGCTTCATGTTGTTAAGGAAATTCCATCATTATTTTGGCTCACCTTTGCACTCTTTCAGTTTGGCCTTATAACACTGTGCCTTTGCCAGCCGAATGAGTTTATTCAGTATGTTTTTGTGAATCTTATATTTTGGAATCCGTTTCGTATTCTGTTGATTCATTCGTATTTTCAGGTGAAGTATGATCTTTTCATTCATAGCCTTCATAATTCCTGGTTTAATCTAATTTTTCGAAAATGTACTTTGAAATATAATCTCTGCTGACAGATAGAAATTCCTTAGTTGCATTATTTGGCTAGCATTGGTCTGTGTTAACATCAAACTTCCCTGGTTTGGAGTGCAAGCGTGAGACTGATCATTCTCCGACCAAAGGCCCCGGTTCAAATCCAAGTGTGACATAATTATCAGATTTCACATTTTCTGAGTGCAATTCAAAGGATTACACTGGACTGAATTTTAAGCATATGCTATATTGAATAGATAATTTACAATTTTGGCTATAATGATTGAATGAAAAGTTGATAGGTCGTAGAACGCCTTTTCGGTCTATTTCACCCTAACAACTTCTGTGCACATTTTACAGGGTGCTTCACGTTAAAGAGCTAACCACACTTTTATGGGGAGCTGGAAAACAAATCTATCGAGATCTTTGTAATTGCGATCAATTCGAATTTCAAGGTGTATATAATGAGATACTTGTAGATGGTCAAACTAATTCTGATCGATTGTGAATATTTTTAAATGAATCGTTCTACTCGAATAAGTATGACAGGCCTTCATAATGGAGAAACTTGGGCTTCAAAATGTCTACAGTGTTCAGATATTTGTTTATTGAAATCTTATTTCCCAATTACTAGACTTTTTTTGTCACCGCCTTAATGAACAAGTCTATTGTGACTACTCTCAGGAACGTTACAACTTCACTTGATGATTTCAATTTTCATGAGATAAATCTTAGTGTATTTTTTTTCCAGTAAAGGTATACAGACAGAGTCATAGTATCAAATTCTTGGGATATATTGTGGCAACAGGTCGCACTGAAAAAAAACAAACAAATCAAAACAAGCTGTAACAAAGACTTGAACTTATTGAGAATCCAAGAAAACTACCAAAAGGGGCAGATTTCAACATTCGTTCGAAAATATGTAGGTGTTTAATTCGAAGTCAAGAAAAATATTGCATGGAAGCATACTCAAGAGCAATACAAGCTATCACAAAGATCAAGGAAAAATACTGAATAGAGCTTTGCGGAGAGTTGTGGATGATTTTCTACCAGCCCCACCAAGTTTTTAGAGTTCACTAGGAGAGATACCCATACAGTACACAGGACGAAAAGCTCCCATTATATTGGCAAGGTTATAACTATTTATTCAAAATCACTCTACGTAATAGATCCATCGTGAAGTCAATTTGTTTTTCAACCCATTTTTCTATTTTACGTGTAATGATACATCGAATACTGAAAACTCAAGATAAAGAAATACCAAGCATAATCAAATTTTTTTTTTCGCTCCACCTCGGATAAAAAGCAACCCTCAGGTCAAACTTACACTTGCTGATTACCATAAAAAGGTATTCCACCTTCATAATGCAGAAACTTTTCGCAGAGTTACGAATATCAAGAACATACTTTTTGTACACATCGATGCGTCTGAAAACGAAGTTTAGCAGATCGTTGAAATATCAGTAGTGACTCCCGATGTAATGAATATATACCGTAATTCAAATAAAGTGTGTACACTGTTGAACTAATTGATATATCAGGCGCTCATAGCGAGGGCACTCATACCCACAACTACGTTTCTGCACCGACTCTCTTGCTTCAATATTTTCGATCTAGAAAATGTATACCAACAATAGTCTGGCGAATTCACAACAAAAACCAATGAGAGAAAACACAAGTGCGAATATTATATTTATTTTATACTGTACACCAAAAGTCAAAAGAATATATATAAATATTCATCCATACATGTGGGAATTGAAGAAGATTTCCAAGCTGATATTGCAGCAAGATGAGCATCGAAAAATGTGACTCAATTGCTCCGAATCATAAAAGGGATGACAGCAAACTAAATGCAATGACTGAATAGTCAAAAAGAAAAAACATTGTTGGGTGAAATCAAAACTGACTCACTGTATTTCTCTTCCTTATACCTGCTTCTATGAAGCTGAAATATCAGGATTACGACTCGACCAGATCAGACTTCCACCTAATTTTCTGCTGGAAAAATAAAACCCTCCAGTATGCGAAAAACGCAATAATATAGATCAAATTTGAATTCAACCAAGTTGAAATAATACTTCAATAAACTTCAATTAAACTTATTATATTAATCAATAAATTATTCAATTAAACTTCATTAAAAAAAATCTTCAATATACATAGTTTGTATTTCAGTGGCGCATTCCGAAGATATAGAGCAAAAAACAATGGAAAAACAATCCGAATCGCCCTCAATGTCTCCTAAATCAAGTGGCCACTCTGGACACAATGGACCATTGTGTAATAAAACGGTACGTTTTTACCCCAATAACGGAATCTTCATCATTATTCCAGCAACGTTAAACCAATGCATTAAAGGTTCCATACAAGCGAAGAGGATATAAAGCAGATCTAGTAGTTGAAAACGCTTCTTATCTTATTTCTTATTTTAAAGCATCGTCGATCTCAAGGATCACGAGTTTTCATACTGATTTCGTGTCTTATTGAGGAGTTACTAAAAATAACAAATTGCTTTCAAATTTGATTTTTAACAAAATATATTCCAATAATCCTTTCAGATTATTGGCACAATCTGGAAACCTCAGAAACTTTAGTTCATTAAAAGAATACTAATTCATTTAATATTTTAATTCCTACTACATATTTTTTCTGTAAATGTTCATACACCAAAAAAGAACTAGCCAGGAAACTTTGATAAAGACAAATTCCGGTTGTTTTTTGCTGATTTGTGTCTGAGAATCGTTTTTCTTGTGGATTAAGTATTTCCTTAGCTACTCGTTAACGAGGAGCCTAGGTAATATATTTAGGATAGTGACTCTTTCCATGATTTTCCTGTTCACTACGGCATACCGCAGGGTAAAGTTCTGGGTCCACGGTAGTTTATTACGTATATGACTTTTTTTCCCTAAAGTACAAGGAGAGTTTGAAAGTTTTTATAGATGATACTCCAGTTTTCTAACAAGTAGATACTGAAAAGAGAGAAAGCAAAATTTTGTGAAGATACTAGATTTTTTTTATTCAATGTTAATGGCCCTCAACTCAGAGGATGCTACATTTATTTATGATAACTTTCCCTTACCTACTCTATTTGCATTTACGCTTGAGATCGGTGAATGAAGTAGAATATTTGGGAGTTCCTATGGATAATCACCTCTGATGGAACGCATAAATTGAAAGTATAGTTGAAAGAATCTGAATCTCGGTCCCAAAATTTAAATCCTCTCAAGAATCTGGTAGCCTAGAGCTACTTATATCGTTTTGATTCACCCCAATTTGAAATATTTAATAATAAAATTTAGAAAGCACTGACGTGAGGTCAGATTGCTTTGGCGCTCTTGTTGAACTACTTGCGAGTAAATATTCAAACCTTAACAAATCTATAAGCTCTCTGATCGGGTGAACAATAGTCTTTTTCCGTACTATGGGACAATGTGATGCAAATATGAAAGCCTAATGAATAAACAAACCTTTATCTCAATTTGAAAATAACTACTCATAATTTTCACTAAATTTTGTTCTATGCTTCTCCTAAAAACTTACGTCATTGCTTGCTTTTGATCACGCCATCAAATTCTTTCTCTATGATAAATTTTTTTTCGATTAATATTACGTCTGTGCTTTTCTGAATTTTGACAACGTCATCGACATCGAATTCTACCCCTATGAATTCTATGAAAATTTTGATTGATATTGCCAACTGACACTGATATGTAGGTCCGCAAGTTGTCAAACGAATATCGATCTGTGATGGCAAATCTTTCAATGACAAAGCTCGGACTTCATGACATTTCTATTTTTCTCTTGAGTAAATGAAAAAAATGATCATATCTTCAGAAGGGGGGAAGCTACGACAATGAGGATGAGTAAGATATCGGTAACCTCAATAAATATACTGATTTTTATTTAAATCTAAATGAAGTTTTAGGAGATATTGAGTATTGAAAATTTTTTTTTTTGGGAATTTTTTAAAAATTTTCTAGCGTGACTCATTCTGTGAAATTTTGCAAGCCGTTTCGTTTCAGCCTCCCTCAATAACATTCCAAGTATCAACTTGATCGAATGGATATTCTAGTAGTTATTGAGGAAACAAAATTTCAGATGCTCATAACTACTGAACCATCCGACGGATCTGGCGCAATAACGAACTTGACCGAGATAATTGGACAGTTAACCTATTCTGAAAATATGAAAACTGAAAAAAATTTGCTTCTTCGGTTGCTTATCGAATAGAACTATTAAAATACTATTATAACTCTTTCTTTATGAGGTTGTTTCTTCCCTCTTCTTTGATCCCCCGTTAACTTAGGATATGCGTTTACCATAGAGTTCGAACACCTTTATTCATCAAAGGCATATAAATCCCAAGAAGCCAATTGTAACTTATGAATTCAAGCAAACACCAAATGATGCATTCGCCAATTTGCAACGAAGTTAATTTTTCGCACTGTTTCATTGCCATTTGGCTTCATTATCCGAATAGGGGGAGTGCCAGATAATTCCTTAATCCGTAAGAAAAAGCAGTACTTATGTTTTTTGTCATCACAGCTCATCTCGGTTCAGTTGGTTGTTTCTATTATTGCAGCATTCGCCAATTTGCAATGATAATTAATAATACTTTTAACGTGTTAGCTGAATCAATGTGTAGTGTTAATCAGAATTGTTTATTATTTCGAAAGATGAAGGCGCAAATGGACACTCATAGTCGCTAGCAGTATTTATAATAATTTGAATCCAATTTTGCAGGAGCCAGATGTGGAACCGCCTGAATGCTCACTCGATAATTTCCGTAGGTTGAGTTTGAGCTTTGAAATATTGAAGATATATTGAATGTCTCATCTTCTCCAAATAGGAACTACAAATAAGTTGGTTATGTAGAAATCTTTGAAAAATTTAATGCTTCCATTATTCAATACGAATTCTCAACTTATTATTATTGGGCTTGTATATATTTGATTTGATCATCTTATGAAAGAAATCAAAACCCAATATGTTTTTTTATTCATGATGAGGAAATTTAAGACAACAATCATTTGTTATTCGGTATATTTAAGCATTGGGCCCATAATAAAATACTCTTCTGGAAATACAGGGTGTCTCAAGTTCGAGTGCCTATTGGACGTTTCTGGAGAACTAGACATATTTGAAATCTGAAAATTGGGATTATGCTATTGTTCGAAGTTCTTTACAGAGCTAAAATATTTTCGAAGTCCAAAAACTTCCGGTTATACAGGGAGTGAAAATGAATTCGACGAAAAAAATTTTTTTCAAGTTTTCCATTCCTGGTATGATCGAGTATTCAATAGTGAATACATTTCTGTTAAAACCATTGTATTAAATCGAATAGTTTTCAAAATATCCAAAACAAACTGAAAAAAAGCCAGATATGTTCAGTCGGTAATATGTTCATTATTCTTATTTTAAATATCCTGAGCGTAAACCGCTTTTTACAACTTTGAAGAGAAGCGATGTAAAAAGGTCATGCATCCTTTGGATTTCAAAAATATCATCACAGGGTTGTTCAAATTTTGTGTTGAAAATTGTGATCTTTGCAACAAAACGGCTCGTAAAATGTTGCAGAAATCGTCACGCTAGAAAATATTTAAAAAATTCTCAAAAAAAATTTTTGTAATACTAAGTATTTTATAAGATATTTTTCGGATTCAAATAAAAATTCATGAATATATTGAGGTGATCGATATCTTACTTATCTTCTAATTTCATTGTCGTAGCTATTTTTCATCTAAAGATGTGATAACTTTTTTCATTTACTCAAGAAAAAAGAGAAATGACATACGTCCCGATGATTTTCTCTGAACGATGGCCATCACAGTTCGATATTCGATTGACAAATGCCGGGCTCATTAGTCAGTGTCAGTTGGCGTAATATTAATCAAAATTTTTCATAACAGGAAATCATAGAGATAGATTTCAATCTCGATGGCTGAAATAATATACGTTGTCAAAATTCAGAAAAGCACTGATGTCAGTTTTTAGGAGAAGGGAATTATAGGTTCGAATAAAACTTGGGGAAAATTATGAGTAGTTATTTTTAATTTGAGATATAGGTTTGTTAATTCATTAGGCGTTAGCGATAGCAAATACTTGGATTGTATTTTCAGTCAGTGTCAGTTGGCGTAATATTAATCAAAATTTTTCATAACAGGAAATCATAGAGATAGATTTCAATCTCGATGGCTGAAATAATATACGTTGTCAAAATTCAGAAAAGCACTGATGTCAGTTTTTAGGAGAAGGGAATTATAGGTTCGAATAAAACTTGGGGAAAATTATGAGTAGTTATTTTTAATTTGAGATATAGGTTTGTTAATTCATTAGGCGTTAGCGATAGCAAATACTTGGATTGTATTTTCATAATCAAGATAAAAACTTGTCGCATTCATAATATGCATGGTTCATCTGTCATTATACTGAGAATTGCTTTCAGGTGAACTGAATACTTAAAATGTTGTTATTCTGATATTTCTTTAGAAATTTGATTCGCTCAGTTCGAAGACCTCATAAGTGAAAAAGGTAAGCAGAGAAAATCTTCACTAGCTTTCTGTAATTTACAAAAATATTAATTACACATATCCAATACTGCAACTAGATGTTAGCTAAGTGCCTCTTACCTTTTTGTTCAGAATTCTACGTGAAGTTCTCGAGGAAATATGAAATATTATTGCAAATTGAATAGAATACATTTCGAGACAGTAAATAAATGCCTACGTTAACTAAAGAGCAACACAATTAATGCTACCAGTGATACCTGCAGAGTCTTTGCAGAGTTACTGTCTCGAGTTTTATTCTTGATTAAAGAGAGAAATATTTACAGAAAGATGCGGAAATACTCAAACCCAATATTAACTTTTCCAACAATTTGCTCGAAGCCAATAATATTAAAAATAATTCAGCATGTGAAAATTATCGATTATCTTCAAGTCAAGAAACAAATGAAAGTTTAGCAGAAGCTAGTAATTTTCAGTACGAACAGCGTGAATTTTTCAACTTGGAATGTATCTGGATCAGCCTTCATTATGTAATTTTGATTTTTCTATATCCTCCTTGAAAGCAATTAATTTATCCTGAACGAACTAAAGCATAATTAATGAAAATACAAAACAAACACTAACCAATACTAAGTAACAAATAAGTTGAAATGAATATTTGGAATCGTAAAGTGGGTGTAGACCATTAAATATCCAGTTACCTACACACGGCAGAAGTTATATGCAGAGACACCCTTTCACTGGTCACAAAAAAGCGGACGTTTAGGGTAGCGCCCTCTGCACGCGATAAGGCAAGATTTGTTGCAGGAGGTCTACCACCAGACGATATCTGAAAACGACTACTGAATATAAAGTGGCCAGTTAAAGTGTCGATTTTTACGTGGGCGTTTTTTCTTACAGAGAAACATAAATTCTGTGGAAATATTCATGGGTAGGTGTGGTGCATTAGTTTTAGATGGAAAATTCAGTTATACAGTTAGCTATCAGCTCGTGAAACCTAGTGTTATTGCATTATTGAATCGACTAGAAAACTCACGATGAGTGTATTTCCTATTTGTCAGTCAAGTGAAGGCTTTTCGTTTAATTACTGAGGATTTGAGTCAGCATTCTCGTCGATAGTTTTCCGATCGGTGCATTGAAACATCCCATATTGTACATCTGGACGGGATTTCCATCGATAGAAATATACTGTACGGGAGCTTCATGGTTATCTGTAGGATTTGCACCTTGGGTTTAACAAACAAGACTCCTGGCGTGAAATGTGCTGTTAAATGCTCGTGCTTTTGCCATGGAAAGTCTTAGTGAGCAATCTGTTGTGGATCTTCAACAGCCTGGTGCGTCATGGTCGTGTCTGAAATGTAGACTGAAAACAAGCCCTAATCAATCATCCACTGCGATAATTTCTGAGGATAAGAAGAAAAATATCAATCCATCCACATCAGCTCTACCTCTAAAAAGTGTCCAGAAGACTCGAAATGATACCTGTGATTTGAATAAGGAACAGAGAGATATCATGCACTCCCTTTCTTTCTGTAGTGATCAGATATAATCGTTTCAATTGATCATGAACGAAGTCAACGACAAGTTGCACTTGATCGAAAAATTGACCCAGATCATCTCTGTGAAGAGGGACGTTTTCAACTAAACAAAAAAGGTTGATACTTTGGAACAATAGTTGAAATCGAAAAACCTGGAAATTCTTGGTGTACCGGAGAAACAAATTGAAAATTTGCCGAACGTTTTACAGAAAATCTCAAAGCATATCGATTGTCCTGTGTTTCACTCTGATGTTGATTTTTTATTCAGGGCTAACAACACTACCCTTGATAACAAACCGGAACCAATCATTGTCAAAATCAGTCGGAAGCTTAAGAGGGAATAATTCTTAGCAGCATCCAGGAATAAGCGGAAGTCGATCGGATCGTCATCTCCCGCACTTAAGATAGATGACGTTTCTCACCAGTTTTTTATAAATGAACATCTCACAAGATCTAACAAAATCTTATTCAGAAGAGCGAAGTGATTATCCAGGACACATAATTATAAGTTCGTTTGGGTTAAGGAAGGTTTTATTTATGCCAGAAAAGAGGATAAAGCCAGGATGTTTAATATTTTAACTGAAAGTGACTCAGAAAAGAGGATTCAACGATATCAGTTTCGGGAACATTTTAAGATAGTTTTTTATGTGATGGCATGACAATCCGAACGATACTTTTGTAATTTGCGGGGATTTCAATCTGCCTTCCACTGAATGGCAATATGAAAGTGTAAATGGTAGTTGCATACCTCTTAATTCTACTGATGTTCATACTAATCTTTTCGTAGACACTGTCACGAACTTCCCGAATAGCCCCTCACAATCATTAAAACGAATCAATAAATAAGGTGTTCTAAATACGCTTCTTAAGTTGAAAGTTTAAGTGACAAAAACAAAAAAAGGAATGCCCTTCAGTCGGAGAGTCAGGGGTGGAATTGCACAATATATGAATATTTATTGTTATTTCATTTAAGGGCGCCACGTGGTTATTTTAAGTAGTCCTTTTCCTTTAGTGATCCATTTGATACCAACCACGAAGCATCAAAAAAAATGTAAACTTCAACAACTGAAACGCAAAATATGTCTAATGCTCTCTATTCCAAATTTGATGTGTAAAACAATTACAAAAGAGATCTGTATTGTTCCAATAAACTATGACAAGGAAATCTTTGTTCTGCGGTACCCTCGTATAACGTTATACTCAGTTTCCAATAAAATTGTTCTTACAAATGTTCACTAATTGAAACACAATAAATAAAGAGCGATCAAAATACTTGATCGTCAATTAAATAAGGTTGATACAGGATGGAATTTTATCCAACGAAAACTATTATATTTATAAGAGAATTTATCTGACCTCGAGTTAGCTGAGTTATCACCACTCTCTTCTCCAACAAAATGATATTCCCAGACGTCAGGAAACTCTTCTGAATTATTTTAGAAGTGGGTGGATGACTGTCTTCGCCCCCACGGTTTTCAGTGGCTGATGGCCCACAGATGCTCTGGCAGTGACGTAATCAACGAAAAACGGTGGTAATTTGCAATCAGCACACAAATACAATGAAAATCGCAAGCCGAGAGAAGTACTGACCATCAAATACTATAAGTTATAGTAATGGGTAAAAGCCTTCTGCAATAAATAAACAAGAAACCTCAGAAAAAAGAAACAAAAAAAGGCAAACGTTCGAAAGTACTTACAGGATGTTGGGCAGGCTAATTGTGATTGTTTGATTGTAAAAATCCGACAAAGTCGTATTGTTTTGTACTCCAGGTAAGGTAAAACGAAAGGTACGAGCACAATTCAATATTTGAAACAAAACTTTTCCAACTTTATCTCCGTATAAAACGTTCAATATCTTCGCTGGAAAAGCCAAACAATAAATGAAATACGTGCGTATCAAATCTCACATCTGTCGATCTATCGATAATCTTCAGCGCATTAATATTACCAAAAAAAAAAACATCGCGATCGTACTTGCGGTCTTCGAATATCACTGGAACCATTGGCGGAGACATTTTTAATTTCAATCAGGCTAAATAAAAAGAAAAATCCTGGCACGGGAATTCAAAACCCTGACAACACCCCCCACCTTACAAGCGATGAGCTTTCCGGCTTTAAATGGAACAAGTTTGGAATGAGAAAGAGAAGACAAAGTTTTATTCTATTTAATCTGAACAAGTAACCAGCGCTAGGTCGAGAAATCTCCCCCAGACAAGAATGGTTTCATATCATCCACATGCCATACTCCTTTCCTATTCGATAGCTCATCGAACACTTCGTAAGTCCACTTACCCAACTTATTTCCGATAACAAATGGACCTACATATTTGGGCGCCAACTTAGCGCTATAGTGAGCCTGTGCATTGGAATAAGACTTATTCTTTAACATAATACGATCACCGACATTAAACTGAACGGGTCGTCGTCGCAAATTATAGGTATGCCGATAGCGTTCTTGGGATTTTTTTAAGCGCTCGCGGACCTCAGCAAAAAGTTTCTGGAATCCAATCCTTCTCAAATCTTCGTCGTCATTTTTCGAAGGAATAGAACATTCAAAATTCTTTCCATTCAGGCAACACTCACGGCCGAAATTCTCAAAATAAGGGCTATATCCAGTAACTTCGCTTCTTGCTGTACGCAAGGCACAACCCAGTGCCGCAACATTATCTGCCCATTTTCGATGGTTATCTTTCAAATAACATCGAATCATCGTTTTAATAGTTTGATTCGATCTTTCTGTAGGGTCAGCGCAAGGATGATAAACAGGTGTATAAGATATCTTACACCCAAATTTAGACACCATAGAAACAAATTCAGAACTTCGCATTGGAGTGCCATTATCACAAACAATAATTTGAGGGACTCCATACGTTAAAAATACATTTTCTTCGATGAACTTAGTTAGGGACCTAGATGTTGCGGTCCTAAGTGGTGACATCAAGACGTACTTGCTAAAATAATCGGTAACTACGATTAGATGTTTGTATCCAGAAGTAGACGAAGTAAGAGGTCCAATGATATCGAGGCTAATCATCTGCCAAGGCTGTCCAATAGGAGGTCGTGAACCCATCAGACCAGACGGTCCCTTTAATTGTGGCTTACAGGCACAACAGATCGAACACCTATTTACATATCTCGCTACGTCGTTTTTCATCTTGGGCCAAAAATATCGCTGTCTCAATCTCCAATAAGTCTTGAAGATTCGCAGGTGCCCTGGAGGTTGGTTCATCGTGACTTTGAAGTATCAAATTTTTTTCTATCTTCCTTAGGAACCACAAACTTCCAGTAATCGGCCTCTGAGGACAATTCAGGTATCTTACAAGATGTGTACTTCAAAAGTTTACCCTTTTCAACTGTCCACGTCGGGTATTTTTCAGGTTGTTTTGCTACATTTTCCAACATTTTTCGATACCAATGATCTCCACTCTCAAAATTACTTTCGACTCTAGTCTGCTCAACTGATACAACCTCCAGTGCAACGGAACGAGAAAGCAAATCAGGCACTATATTGTCTTTTCCCTTCCTATGGATAATTTCATAGTCAAAAGCCATCAATCGTAAGCTCCACCTAGCCAATCGTCCTTGAGGGTCCTTCAAATGGTTCAACCATAAAAGAGAATGATGATCCGTAATTACTCGGAAAGAAACTCCCTCCAAATAATATCGCAGTTTCTCCACAGCCCAAATAACTGCAAGGCATTCTCGTTCAGTTGTGGTATAATTTCTTTCTTGGCGAGTTAAAGAACGAGATAGAAAAGCGATGACATGCTCACCATCATCGAATTCTTGGGACAAGACGGCACCTATTCCATAAGCAGAGGCATCAGTTTGAACTATAAATTTCCTTTTAAAATCTGGACAGTTCAGTACAGGAGCAGTAGATAAACATTCTTTCAAGCATTGAAACGAGTTTTCACATTCATCCGTCCAATTCCATATGGTATTTTCTTTGTAAGGTTAGACAACGGAGCCAATATTGAAGTAAAATTTGGTACAAAACGACGGTACCATGAAGCTGTTCCTATGAAACGTCTTACTTCCTTGATATTTCTAGGAGTAGGTATACCGAGTATTGCCTCGACCTTTTCCGGGTCAGGTCTGAGTCCGCATGCGTCCACAACGAATCCTAAATATTTCAATTGAGGCATACAAAACTCACATTTCTCCCTATTGACTACTAGGCCCGCCGCAGTAAGGCGATTAAAAACCGATTCAAGTACTTTCAAATGAGTCTCGAAATCTTCTGTAACTACAATAATATCATCCACGTATTTGAATACATAAGGCTCCAATTCAGGTCCCAGAACTTTGTCAATTACCCTCTGAAATGTTGCCGTTGAACCAGTCAGGCCGAAAGCGACTCGCTTAAACTGATACAAGCCACGACCTGGAACTGTGAACGCAGTTAATTCACGGGAATCCTTTGCTAAAGGTATTTGGAAAAAGGCATTCTTTATATCTAAGGAACTCAACTATCTCGCGTCCCTCAAGCGATCTAAAATTGTAGAAATGTAAGGCAAAGGATAGGCATCCTTTTTAGTAACAGCGTTCAGCTTGCGATAGTCGACGCAAAAACGGTAACTTCCATCCTTCTTTGCCACAAGACATACTGGTGAAGACCATGGACTCTTTGAAGGTTCAATGACGTCATTCACAAGCATTTCGTTCAAGTGTTGGTCGATTATTTTCTGTTTGACGGGAGAAACGGGGTACCACCTCTGTTCTATAGGCCGAGTATCAGGCAGCACTTCAATCTTGTGTTCTTCGAGCTGCGTACACCCCAAATCAGATCCCATCTTCATGAAATGTTTATTAAAAAAGACTCTCCAAGCAGCGAACTTGTTCAGCATTAAGATTTCTAGAGCCATCAATCTTGCATAAATCTATAGTTAGTGGGTCGCTCGCGAAGTGCCAGACACTTTCGTTCAAGTTCGGTACGATCTCCATCTTCAACCAAAAATCTATCCCCAATATGAGATTGTGAGCGAAACTCGGCACAACAAGTACGTCAATCCACTTGACTTTGCCCTGAAGACACATGGGTGTCTTCACATATCCGATACTTTCGCAATTTTGTCCATTCGCCACGGTGCAGTTGACTTTGTCCGGTGTTAATTTCAAGCCCAGGCGTAATAGTAGACTGTAACCAGCTTGACCAACTATGGTTCGACTAGCGCCCGTATCTAGCAATCCAGTTACGGAGTGACCAAGAACAGAGACTTCCAAGTATGGACGTTTATCACCCGTAGCATGTGAGATAGTGAAATCCAGAACAACAATATTCCTCTCTAAGGTTGCCGATTCAACACAACGAGGAGAAACAGATCGGCAATTCAGTTTCTCCTCTGACCGTTTTCCGGAGAACAGCTTGGGCAGCTGCGGACAGTCACATCCATCTTCCCACAGCGATAGCATAAAATTTTCTTGGGTTCCTTGCAGTTTCGACGAGTGTGACCGGTTTTCTGACAATTCCAGCATACTGTATTTTTAGATCCCTCTGAAGGAAAGGTCGCTGCAGAGACCTCCTCAGTCGGTGACACTGAGACAAAGGCGAAATCGGGGTCCACAAATCCATGTTTCTTTCTAGCTGGTGGTACATAATTATCAGCTCTATACTTTTTCTGTTCCAAAATTAGGCAAGCGTCCTCCAACTCTTGAAGTGTGAAACTTCTTGTAGTTGAGTGGAGTAAAATGGAGCAAGGTTACGAACTATAATGTTCACTTTGATTTCCTCATCCACAGGTCCATATCGACGAAACATCGAATTCATACAAGTTAGGTAATCGATTATGGATTCCGACGAATCTTGAGTGCGATTCAAAATATCCTTAAAAAGTCGAGGTCTGTAGTCTGGAGGCTGATAATGTTTCTTCAAAAGATTCGAGAGGCCCTTCCAATCTGTGAAACGATCACGATTAGCTCGATACCACAACAGTGCCTTTCCAGTAAATAAATCAGTAGCTGACTCGTATAAATGAATTTCAGAAACATTCCTGGCCGAACGTAATTCGTCTATCCTTTCCAAAATTATGAACGGACATACCCTTTGGGTCTCCCGAAAATTGAACATTCCACTTTTGCAAGTTTGGTCTTGGCGAGAAAGAGGAAGAAGCTGTTAAGCTCTGTCTAGGTAAGGTACATCTTGGCGCAGCTGCTCCAATTTCATCATCGGATTCATCCGATGAATCTTTAATGCATCACCGTGCAACAACATGTGTGAGAAATCTTCAGTAATCGGAATATCTTCCAATTTCCCCAAGATAGCCGAAATACTCTCCCGCAACTTATCCAATCTCATCCGATCAGCCTCACTATCAGCATGCAATCTTTCACATCGCCATAATAAATGCTTGAGCCTCGTGAAAAACTGCGATCCATCAACACCGGACTGACCAACGTGAGCCTTCATGTCATCCAGCTTACCGGAAATGATCTCAAATTCCTCCGAAAAACTCACTTGCGTATCAGGGTATACAACCGACTCGTTCGATTTCTCTAACTTCATAATTGGTCTCAATAATGAACGCAAATCATTAACAGTCTGGGAATCTGTTGTTTTGAAACCCCTAGCAAGCAGTTCGTATCTAAGTTCATCCTTCTTTAATCGATAAATATCGTAACGATAGGAAGCCATTTCTCGACCCACGCCACTGGATTAACAACAATCTTACTCAAAAAAATATACGATAATATATGTATACACGTATATACACCGGTATATATTTCGAATATTTATGAAACCGTGATTTTATAACGACCAAAACCAAAACAAAATATATATACTTTTTTTTTATACAAAAAAATATATCAAACGAAGAAACCGAAACAACTATTTACAAATATAATTTTCGTCGAAAAACAAAAACCTATAGCACGCCCATGGATCACCGAAATCAACTAGCAATCTAATCATAAAAAATCTGAAATCTCAGACAGGCAGAGCACATGTAAACATCAACCATCAACTCCGAAATTCAGCTAATATAAAATGATAAAAATAACTCGATATGAAACAATTGAATGAAATCGCGTCTAGCGAAAAACAGTATCCCGAAAGGAACTGAAAATCTGAGTATTCTATAGAAAAATTGAAAATCACCACGTATACGGCCAGCAGGCAATCATTCATGATGCCCCACATTGGGCGCCAAAAATTTGTCACGAACTTCCCGAATAGCCCCTCACAATCATTAAAACGAATCAATAAATAAGGTGTTATAAATACGCTTCTTAAGTTGAAAGTTTAAGTGACAAAAACAAAAAAAGGAATGCCCTTCAGTCGGAGAGTCAGGGGTGGAATTGCACAATATATGAATATTTATTGTTATTTCATTTAAGGGCGCCACGTGGTTATTTTAAGTAGTCCTTTTCCTTTAGTGATCCATTTGATACCAACCACGAAGCATCAAAAAAAATGTAAACTTCAACAACTGAAACGCAAAATATGTCTAATGCTCTCTATTCCAAATTTGATGTGTAAAACAATTACAAAAGAGATCTGTATTGTTCCAATAAACCATGACAAGGAAATCTTTGTTCTGCGGTACCCTCGTATAACGTTATACTCAGTTTCCAATAAAATTGTTCTTACAAATGTTCACTAATTGAAACACAATAAATAAAGAGCGATCAAAATACTTGATCGTCAATTAAATAAGGTTGATACAGGATGGAATTTTATCCAACGAAAACTATTATATTTATAAGAGAATTTATCTGACCTCGAGTTAGCTGAGTTATCACCACTCTCTTCTCCAACAAAATGATATTCCCAGACGTCAGGAAACTCTTCTGAATTATTTTAGAAGTGGGTGGATGACTGTCTTCGCCCCCACGGTTTTCAGTGGCTGATGGCCCACAGATGCTCTGGCAGTGACGTAATCAACGAAAAACGGTGGTAATTTGCAATCAGCACACAAATACAATGAAAATCGCAAGCCGAGAGAAGTACTGACCATCAAATACTATAAGTTATAGTAATGGGTAAAAGCCTTCACACAATTTCGTATTGTGACAGGATGTTTTTTGATTTTGAATGAATTTTTCCATCAGTGTGTCAATAATTAATGTGATTGTGAATGAGAAACACACTATATCTCTAGTTAAAATTTTTATTTTTACTCTGTAGGCGATTGATTTCGGTTTTCAAAATACCATCATCAGACCAGCTGAAAAAATCAACAATATTTTAGACAAATACAATATCATTCCGTTAGTACAAAACATTGAGGTTATGAAAGTAATTATAGAGAAGGCAGGTGTGTACAACATACCGTCAATCGAAGTAAAATGTGAAAGATCTTAACCATCTAATCATGAAATTAAAATCCACTATATTATCGCAATGAAAGGCATATAATGTAGAACAGGTGGGATTAAATTAATCTATGGTATGGGGATACAGGAAACGGAAAATGGAAGAGTCATAATCAAATAGAAGATTTCAAGAGTACGGCGGGAAAATTCAAAAATAGCTAAATGAAAGGGGGTATAACCTTGAATGAAAATATTCTTGGATGTACAGAAATATAAAGTGTTGTCTAAAAGATGATTACTATTTTTCTTCTTTAATATTTCATATTGTTGTAGAAGGGTTAATTTAAATTAATTATTCTCAGCGTGTAAAATTTCTAAGTTGTTGAAATCTGTCTTATGATCATGTTATTATTGCAGATAAATATGTAGACTAAACAGAAGAACAAATAATGAGACTACCAGGTAGTGAGAATATCATCTTCTGTAGAAGACACGTATTTTGTGCGTGGTCAGGTACTGATCAAGAACTCACAGACGTTTTCGACTTAATAAATTCCAAATTTAAAATCGAATTTTCCTTGGAGAGGTCTTTGTCGAATTCTATCAATTTTCTTGACCTGACTATAGCCTTGAATGTGGACAATATTTTCTCATTCAACATATACAGAAAACCCACTCAAACTGATTCGATCATACCTTATAATTCATACCATGCACCCTCTGCAAAGAGAACGGCCTTCACTTTTTTGTTCAGGAGACTTCTTAATATACCCTTATTTAAAGAAAATTATAAAAAAGAGTTAAAGACCATATATCAGATTGGGAGAAAAAACCAGTACAAAGATGAATTTTTGACGACATTTTTAAATCTATAAAGAGAAAACTGACAGTTAAGAAAATCTACTCACACATATTAGAAAAAGGACTTTTTATTTCAACACCTCTTTATATGAATTTAAATCACAAATTGTCTACAACTTTGAGAAAACATAATTTTCACATCGCTAGTAAGCGACATAAAACCCTGGAGAATATGTTGGTTAACTGCAAGACCAAATCTGACAAAGAACAATTTAGCGGAGTTTATAAGATTTCTTGATCGGATTGCGAATCATTTTATATAGGTATGACAACCCGAAACATGAAGAAAAGATTTAATGAACACCAAAAAATAGACCTCATTCATCTCTTGGAGAACACCTTATGGAACATGATCATAAGATAGATTTCAACAACCTAGAAATTTTACACGCTGAGAATAATTACTTTAAATTAACCCTTCTAGAACAATATGAAATATTAAAGAAGAAAAACAGTAATAATCTTTTAAACAACACTTTAGATTTCTGTACATCCAAGAATATTTTCAAGCTTATACCTCAAGCTGTTTTTGAATTTTCCCGCCGTACTCTTGAAATCTTCTATTTGATTATGACTGTTCCATTTTCCGTTTCCTGTATCCCCATACCATAAATTAATTTAATCCCATGCTGTTCTACATTATATGCCTTTCATTGCGATAATATAGTGGATTTTATTTTGCGGAAATTTTTTATGATTAGATGGTTAAGATCTTTCACATTTTACTTCGATTGACGGTACGTTGCACACACCTGCCTTCTCTATAATTACTTTCATAACCTCAATGTTTTGTACTAACGGAATGATATTGTATTTGTCTGAAATATTGTTGATTTTTTCAGCTGGCCTGATGATGGTTTTTTGAAAACCGAAATCGATCGCCTACAGAGTAAAAATAAAAATTTTAACTAGAAATAGTGTTTTCTCATTCACAATCACATTCGTATTGTGACCTCTCACAATTCAATCACTATAGGAATGTTTTACACAACACATTAGATTTGATTTCGAACAATGATTAGACTGTTAGAGAAATAAAAATTTCAAATGAACCTTTAGCTGATGACGATAAATTTCACAGTCCTTTGGAGTTTGAAGATGTTAGGAGATTGGGAATCGCTTCGACTGGAAAAAGGGTATTGAAGACGAATTTTAATTATTCTATGGCTAATTATATGCAAATCTCCAACGGGTTGAACGAGGTCGAATGGAATGAAAAATTTGGTGAAATGAATACTGAGCAGTGTGTTGAACTCTTTTATGAGGATATAATCCTGATCACTGCCTAGTGTCTTTTGACAATACTTGCAAACCGCTTCCTGTAAAGCGTAAAATTCTAGGAGTTTTTCCTCACAGCCAACATAGGCCTATTCTGTTTACTTCAAGAAGGCTAATTCAATATTCTGAATGTTCAAGAAGACCTCGTTGGAATTTCAAGAAAGCGAATTGGATTGAATTTGCTAAGAAGGTAGACAGTGATATTAGATGGATTAAACCCACTCAAGAAAATTATCACAGATTCTTAGATGTTGTGAAAGCCGCAGCAAAAAAGTTCGTTTCAAGAGGTTTCCGGAAAGATTATATTCCAGATAGGTCGAAAGAAACTGATAATTTGTACAAGGACTATCAAAAATCACCATCCGATGATAGATCTGAAAGGCTTATGAATTTTATCAATACAAGCCGAAAATATAAATGGGATAGTGTTGTATCAAGAATGAATTTCACACATTCGAGTAGGAGTTCATGGGATATATTGAGTAAATTAGGTGAAGATACTCCTCTTGCCTCATCATCAGCAAAAATTGATCCAAGATTAATAGCTAGCCGCCTAGTTGATGTATCTGAATCAGTCAATATATCCCAATCTAAAATGAAGAATATGAAGAAAAAATTACACATATTCAGGAGATCAGCTCCTACTTAAGAACATGTGTCACATCCATTCAATATAGAAGAATTGAGGTCTGCAATCAAATCTACCAAATCTCGAAAAGCAGCCGGTTTTGACGGAATTTAACAAGAATTCATCAAACATGCTTTTATTGAAAACTAGTAAGCCAGTAGTTCAATAAGCCCATAGATCAATGAAGCGCACAGAAACACGAAACACAGCAAATAAACCCGTTGAAGGCAAAGAAACTCGAAAGAACGCTAAGCAACACGGAAGAAAGCGAAGAAACACAAAAGAACGCGAAGAAACACGAAAAAACACGAAAGAACGCCAGTAGATCTATGGACCAATAGATCAATAGGCCAGTCGATCCTTAGGCCAGTAGATCCATAAGCTAGTTGTTCCATGTGCCAGTAGAACCATTGGCAGGTAGCTCAATGTAGCCCATAGATCAATGAAGCTCGCGAAAACACGAATCTCAGCAAAAAACACGACAAGAAGCGAAAAAATCCGAAGAGTGCTACGAAACAGTAAAGAAACCTTAAAACCTCATAAGAACGTAAAAAAAGCTCAAAAGAACATATTAAACCCCGAAGGAACGTAAAAAATCTGAAAGCACGCCAAATATCCCGAAAAAACTCCAAAACCCGAAAGCACGCAAACAATCCCGAAGAAACTCAAAAAGCCCGATGGACGGTATGACACCGCGTCACTTACCCCTGATCTATATGCTTCATTGTTTGCTAACTAAATATTGTAAGCCAGAGGTTCAAAAGAATATATATATATAATATGAAATGAATGGGTTGATTGAAATTCACGTGCCGAAATCGTCGTTTCCTATTTGAATTCTCCGAACTGGTTGAGTTTATCAACTATAAAAATAAAAATAAGAAAAAAGAGGGCACATAGAAAGTGGAAACGGTTTAAAAATGTTTTAAACTATCGGAAATTCAAAATTTTGAGGAGTCGTTCAAAATATCTGAAAGAATCTAATTATAGAAAATACTTGGACTCTATTGAGTTCTCGGTTGAGTCCAATCCTAAATCTTTGGGGCAATTTTCGCAAAATAAGAAAGGTGCTCCACTTCCGATCACTGCAATGAAAGATAAGTCGACTGAGAGAGTAATAACTGATAATCAGAATATGCGGAGGAGTTTTCTAATCATTTTGCTGATGTTTTCAATCTATCTGATGTGAAAAATCTTCACTTTATATCCCCTGAAATTATCTTGAAAAAACTTCAAGATCAACCAAATAAACCTGCAGGACCGGTTGGTCTGCCTACGTGCCTACTGAAGAATTGCGCTGCTGCTTTCGTTGCTCCTCTCCATAGACTCTCCAATAAGTTCCTGAGTGAAGGTTGCTTTCCAACAATCTGGAAGATAGCCTTAATTGTGCCAATTCATAAATCAGGAAATAAACAACTTCTAGAGAATTATAGGCCAATATCGAAGTAATGTATTATAGGTAAAATTTTTGAATCACTCATATACGACCATCTATATAAAAAAGTGAAATACATCATTAACATTGAGCAGCATGGTTCATGAGGGGACGTTCCGTTGAGACAAACTTATTTTTATGTACCAATTTTCTTCTTGAGCGGATGAATGCCGGTTTTCAGGTGGATGCTGTCTACACTGATTTCAGCAACGCCTTCGATAAAATTGATTACGGTGTTTGAATCCTCAGGCTTACTGAGGTTGGTGTACATGTTAGTTTGTTGAAATGGATTACATTTTATGTCAATATTAACAGATGTCAATCGGTCGTTATTGGTGATTGTTGCGCCTCTAACAGAAATATTACTTCTAGAATACCACATGGGTCTCATTTGGGACCTTTGCTCTTAAACATATATATATCGACAATATTGTGCAGTGCTTCAGATTCCCATGGCTTTCTAATGTATGCTGACAACCTGAAGGTTTAATAATAAAAAATTTGAAATTGATGAACCTTACACATCAACGAATGATAAGAGATGTGAAGCTTATATACAAAATCATTAATATTTCTGACTCAAGTGAACTTATTGAAATGCTCACCTTCAACGTCCCATCATACAACAAGCGGAATACATTTTTATTTGACATAAGTTGAAGATCTACCAATTATTACTTCCAATTCGGTTTCTAGTTTTGTGGATCTGGATCTCCTTTCACAGTCACTCGGGAATGTTTCGATTATTTTAAAGCGATTTTTTATGAATAAAATTCATCTTACGCATTAATTTTGTTTTCGAATATGTTTGGATGTAAATTGTTTTGAATTGTATTGTTACATTTTTATGTCATTTTCCCGCCCTCTTTATATTTCAGTCTTTGGTCACTGTTACTATTAGTGAGTATATATTTTTGGGTTTGTGCTGATATGTAGTCCACTTTAATGAATGAAAAAATAAATTAAATAATTTGAATCATTCTTGGTTGAATACGAACTTCGCCATATGCTGAAAACGAGAATCCTTCACGTGCTATTTCAAAATGAATCAGTGTTCAAGTCACTATATTCAAATTAGCATAGATTTATTTTTTCCTGCCCAAATGGAACATAAAGCCTTAACTGGATTCTATGGTTTTTATAGAATTGAATTTGTTATTGAAAAATGAAAATTGCCCTTAGTGGAAATGCTTCTTCAGCATAGGGCGCAGTAAGTATTTTACCAAGAACTAATTGAATATGGATACAAGGTGAGGGTGAAGCCCAAATGACAAAATCAGGAACACGTTTATTGTTCTATTTCATTGTTTGATTAATTTTTCTTCAGTATTCTGCTTTGTAAAATGTTGTGATCATAATTAAATTCTTGGCGCATATTAACCTGCCACCTATATAAAAAAAAGTGTTGGGAATGAGCTTGAAGTAGTAGATCCAAATGAAAAAAATCGCTTTTTCTGGGTAAAAATAAATTAACCCAATAAAATGCCTCATATTTCATGATGCCGTTTGTCGTCACCGTCGCCATTTGCTGAAAATTAGAATAAAATTCCGCTTTCTGCCTCCTAATTGAGATAATCGAGTCGACTCTGTTATAATAATTGGATTTGCGCTACGACTGTGCTCCCCTCTTAATAACCCATCGTTTATATAATGACTATAAACTCCCTCTTGCCGCCACTCATCTGTCTTAGCTCTGAATATCTGTGTGCATATTTCAGAAGGCACTCGAAACACGTCTCAGCATTCGTCTTCGGTTTATTGTTATTGTCGTATAATTGGAGAAGCTCTGGGAGTTATCGACAAACATATGTTAATCCAATTATAATGGGAGTAGAGCGCAGAAGTCGTTATGCATTGTCGTTATCGAACAGCCAATTCTCCCCTTCGCGCTAACTGTCAGGAATAGGATACAGAAAAGGATAGCCGCAAGAATTTTGTATACCATATTTCAAATGATATTGGTCTTGTATAACACATTTCAATTCGAATCTCAGCATCTCGATGAGAGATCTCCCATAATTTTCATATAATACGAGATATCTCTTTGAATAACTGTTAGATGTCGATTAAATTTTATATATATATATATATCTATATGATATTTTTAGTAATTGCAGCATCTAAGAATCAGAAATAAGAAAGATTTCAATTTTGAAGCGATCACCCGAGCTTTAGATAAAGATTAAATCTACCTCTTCGTTGGGGGGAATTTTGTTCCATTCGGTTTTCTAGAATCGTTCAATAATGACCCCTCTGCTAGCCTCATTACGGAATTGTAAAGCAGCTACCACATGTTGTATCGAGACCTTCAAACCAGGGAACCACTTATCACTATCTCTGGACTTAAGATCCAACGACGTAATCCTTCTTGTATCATAGGCAATCAATATGAGAAGTAAGTTCACATATGAGAACGAAAAATATTTCGTCATTATGTATATTTAGGATCAAGTTCGAGGATTTTTCAACAACTCGACTTATCTTGAGGAATTCAACCCAATGTTACTAATATAATTGCTTATATCTAGCAGAAAAATCTTCGTTGTTCATTTCTCATCATGATATGATTAACATTCCAACTATATATTCTGATATCGTATGCCCCAAAAGAATTTTGAGCAACGACGTTGAGGTCGGGAACTTTTGACCGCTCGTTCTGAAGTCTTCTTCCGCCCTCTGTTACAGCGTGATACCAATACAACCACCACAATGATTGAACATACATATCTTTCAAATTAAAAAATGAGCATTAACACTTTTGTTGTTAACGAGAAATATCAGACGCAGGAAAATATAAGAAACTGAAGAAAATTCTTACCTCCACAGATGAAATGAATATTTATAACATCTCATTTAAATATAGAAATGAATTTCATAATCCATACTTTAGATCGAGACTAACACAAAACTGAAGCAAACCTCCACATCTACAGTGTGGAACAGCCAAATGGAATAAATTCGATAACGAATAAATGAGAGCGGGTTTGGAAAAACGCTTGGACACGACGATTTGTATTTTTAACTGAGCATTTTATTAAAAAAAAAAATTATATAGGGTGCGTCATGTGACAGTGGCCGATACCTACTTTCTTATTTTAAATGCAAACCCCTGTATATTATTAATTTTTTGGATTCTTCAGAGAATTCTAGACATAAATCATGCATAATGTCCTTAACCTATCTTCAACTGTTTAGGAAATATTGAGCCAGCACGATCTCCTGATCTGTCGCTGTTAGACTACTTTTTATGGGGATATGTCAAAAGTATTGTATACAAAACTAAACCCCTCAACTTAGATGACTTAAAAAGACGAATCACGCTTGCGATTAAATCAGTTACACCTGAGATGTTGAGTTATGTTAGATGACATTTCTATACCAGATTAGCATGATGCCAAGACGTTCGCGGCGAGCATTTTGAACATTTACTACATTGACATTGAAATTTTTTTGTTTTTTTTTAAATTATTAAGAAATAATCAGTATTAATTATTAGGTTTTTAGTGTAATGTAGCGAATTTGTGAAATAAAATAATTTTCTTTTTTTAATGATCAGTTTTGTAATAAATCTGAAAACACTTAATATTTCCGAAACAGTTGAAGATAAGTATAGGACATTGTACATGATTCATGTCTAGAATTCTCTGAAAAATCCAAAAAATTAATTGTATACAGGGGCTTGCATTTAAAATAAGAAAGTGGGTATGGACCACTGTCCCATGACGCACCCTATATATATATATATATTTTTTTGAAAACAATGCTCAGTTAAAAATACAAATCGCCGTGTCCAAGCGTTTTTCCAAACACGCTCTCATTTATCCGTTATCGAATTTATTCCATTTGGCTGTTCCACACTGTATATAGTTTACTTAAAATTAATAAACTGAATATTCTTTCCTTCAAGACCCATTGTGAGGAAATCACCATGTCAGCAAATGTCTTAGTTTTTCGTGAAAATTATATCACCCATAAAAAATTATTTAACATTCATGATTGAAAATACGAAAGATTTCATGGACATAATGAGAAACCAAGAAATCTTTGAAGAAGACATTATGGTTAGCTTCGATGTTACGAGCTTGTTCACCAATGTCCCAACAGAAAAATCACTTACAATCGTAAGAAAAAAAGCTTGAATATTATCAAACACTAAGTGAAAAATTACACTTAGCGTGAATGCAGTAGTGAAAATGCTCTCCATTCGCATCGAAACTCCCAATTTTAAGACATTTTTTATATACAAGAATTTGGAATGGTTATGGGTTCACCTCCGTCTCCTATTTTAGCTGAATAATATATCGAGAATTTCGAACAAAAACCTCTCGACCTAAAACACTGAAACCCAAATTATGAAAGAGATATGTAGATGATAATTTTATCATTTGGCCAAATGGAATGAACACTATACATGGATTTCTTCAACATCTTAACAATCAGAAAGAATCTATTAAATTCACAATGGAAATCAAGAAAGATGAACAACTTCCATTTTTAGACGTACTTGTTCATAAGCCAAATGAAATCCCAAGAACCAGTATATACCTACAAATGACCAACAAACATAAGTCAATACCTACATTCCAATTTCAACCCATCAACTAAATACCAAATTGGGATTGGGAAAATGTTTCATGAAATATACTCTACCAAACAAAATAAATTGAGGAAATCAATAACAACACAGAAGCACTCAAAAGTAGTGTTGATATCCCGAAAAGATATTGGAAAGAGCAAAGCAATTCGGATAAAATCATTTCAAACCCAAAACAACACAAGAATATATGCAACAATCTATAAAAGGCGTCATTTCTTATGTGGAAAGTTTATCAGAAAAAATGAGAACAATTGGAAATGGGTACGACATAACTACCGCCTTCAAGACACCATCAGGGATGATCTAACAACCCGATCAACTCGATAACGAGAATCAAACAACAAAGAACTGTATATATAAGATATTTTGAGAGTACCGAAGATCTTTAATCGGAGAAACAAAACGCCCCTAGAAGGTGAGAATAAAGGAACATGAAAAGATTTCTTGAGTGCGATAGATCCAACATGCTGTTAATGAAAATCACCTGATAAAATGGAACGAAAAATCTATAATATCCAAGGAATAGAAACCTACAAATAGAAAAATCAAATAGGTAGCCATCATAAACATCGCGCTCAATCCCGTAAGTGCACTATGAATCAGCTGCCGGAAATTTGATAGATAGAAAGAAAGATACGAGTCTATTCAACATATTATTCAATATGGCGTAAACTCTGAGGAAAATTTATGGGATATTATTTTATAACTGTTTACAGTGTTGAAAAATAAATTCGATTCTAACGGCAGCTGAATTATCAAGGGTAATACCACTAGAGGTGAGAATTTTTTGAGAACACTCTTGTTTTTTTGGGAATTATGTGTTTAAATTTCACGAAACAAAGTTATCCTTTAAATTTCGTGATCACTTTTTTGAGTGAAATTTGTATAATTTTCAAAAAACGACAGAGTGTTCTCAAAAAAAATTCGAATCTCGTGTGGTATTTGGAAAGATCATTCAACAATATAAATCAAACGAAATAAAAAATAGTTTTTCATTCAGAAATAACCAGATAGAAGCATAACAACAAATTATTCATCTTTATTCTCAAAATAATAATTATTGATAGTACAATTATTATACACATTACGAGCATTATTTTCGAATGATGAAGTAGATACTGATGTTGTTTCTTGAAGGACATTTTTTTCATTCCTTATGGCTGTTTATTTTTTGTGATGTTGTTGGGCCAGATGGAGATGCGGTTTCACTGACGCTGCAGAAGAATGGCTTGTTATCTTTATCAGCTGTTCCTCGCCAATCCCTGCTTTGGCTAATTGGCTAACAGCAGTAGCTCGATTCGAGTGCTTGGTTATCTTCGACTTGGTTGTGTTGATGCCAATGAGTTCTGCCGATTCTTTTTTCCATTTAGCTATCATATTGGGACCGACTGGAGAGTTTTTGAACCATGAACCATATTTCCAATTCTTATGTGGAGTAAGGAATAGTCTTTCAGTGGTTATGTTTGCAGTTCTTTTGGATACAAGTAGCTTATATAACCTCACCGGGCAAATATCTCCTTCAATATTGGGAGTCAGCCATTTCGTTCCCGCACATTTTTGGGCACCACCTTGTCTTGTTTTAGAAAATATCGGATTGCAGTCAATTCGGCCCGTGGGATTACCATCGTTTTCAATTTCGAATTGGAAATGCTGAATAAGGCATGATGAACCCTCTCCTCCGCGCCAAGCCAGCTCCAATGCAGCAATAAAATAAAATTTTCTGTTCAAACTGTCTGGATTATCTTCTTTACATAAGTTGACCATCTTTTTGTGTTGCTCCAAAGACAGCGCCTTGGCACTAACTTTTCTTTTCTCAGGGTCCACTTGCAAAATACGTCTCTTGGCATTTCGTGCATCCCGCGCCGTTTTAAAAGCCACGTCTGTGAATGGATCGAACCTAACGCCCTATTCGGAATAGAATTTTTCCTGCAGCTGTTTGGCAGTATTATTCCACAAGGTTTTTACGACCCAAAACGTTTCATTTTTATCTATTTTATGGTAAAATATGAAAATGAACTGAGAGAACTGCCAAATGTGCTGTTGAAGTTATCGCTAACAAATGCTTGTTTATCGTAACCATGACGACCGCTACTTCCACCAACGGCCAAAGCTATCCGGACCTATTAATATTCCTATGCAAATTAGGCATTTGATGAAAACAAATTTCTAAAAGTGAAAACACTGTGAGGTTGAGTGTTTTCAGATACAGTTTGTTTCTATTGGTCCGTTTTCAAAAATTGAGCGATTTCATTGGACGATGTAGTATAATGTTGAATGATCATTAACATCGAAATTCGCCAATTATTAATTTGAATTATTTCAACTTTTTCTGTCAGATATCCCCCTCAATTGTGTCTCTCTTCACCACAGTTCGGGATTTAGTCTTGTATAGTTCGGGCATTTCTATCATCATCTATTAATTTGCTTCTTAATTCCTTCATGAAGAGTCTTTTATTTTGTGTACCCGCGATCTATTTCTGTAATAAAAATAGTAATAATAATTTAGTCTCTTTGTTACGTCTCTCGATTTTGCGATTTTACGAATCGTATTATCATTAAATAATAACAATATTTCGGGACACTTTATTTCTTCTAATCATAAATCACTTTATTAAATTCAAATTGGTGATTCAAAATTGTAATTTTAAAGGTTTAAATGGTGGTAGCAGGACATAGTATCATTTTTCCGTCTTTTGATACTGCTACCACCATTTAAACCTTTAAAAATAAATCACTTCATTTCTTCTAATCATACGTTGCAATCATAATCGCACTCATATGCAAGGTCTCCAGAAAGAGTATCGGGTATTTGTAAGTTCAATGAATTGAAAAATATTTATAAGCAATAAAAATTTATTGTTCATTATCAACATATGAATTAGAATTAATTATTTTGAAGAGATGATGTTATCCAAATGATAACCGATAATAGGATCGTTTGCAAAATGCGCGATGCGTCCCCGAGTACTGTTTCATCGTGACTAAAACTCCACAAAATGGTGGACGCCATGAATCCCTCCCCATTCCTTTCAGACGCGAAAACAAATATCTTATACCCCATTTGGACTCCATGTACATCATTCTCACATGTTCTTATCTACATATATACAAAAAAGAATCGCGTTCATGCGACTTGAAAATAGGAAACATATAAAGGTACTCCAAAATTATACAATATAAAACCTCTTCCCCAAATTTTTGAAAATGAATACAATATAACTTTCATTCACATTTCAATAATATGAAATATTTCACCCAAAATATTTTCAAATTCATGTGTAGATATGCGTAACTCAAATCAAGTTCAGAAAATCGTTTTCTTTCACCTAATTTACAAAATAATTCTTCAGGTTTCGGCAGAGGATACGTAGCATCTTCCAAAATTGGATTAAGGTTAATTTTGAAATCTTCACATTATCTGACCCTATTATCCCTTTTCAAAATCGGAACTACGGGAGTAGCCACTCCGGATACTCAAATGGTTTAATTATTTTCAACTCAACAAGACGTTTCAGCTCATTTTCAATCTTCAATTTCAAAACGTAAGGGACAAATCTAGCCTTACAAAATTTGGGAGAAAATGTTTCATTTCTTAATATCAATTTTATTTTACCCTGATTGAAGGTACCAACACCCGTTTCGAATAACTTTTCGCTCTATTAAACCAAAGCTTTCACAATAATTCACTGAGGAAAGAAACAAATTGAAAATGCGTAGAAAATCACTCCCTAGTAATGGTGGTTTCATAATTTTGAGACCGATATTTTTGGAATTAATAATATTGACATTGACTTTTATTATTCCAACAGCTTGAAAACATTTTTTGATGAGTTTTATGAAGCTCATAATGAAAAATATTATCTTCATGAAATTTTTCTGAAATTACCGAGACTTTGCTTCCAGTATCAATCTGAAAATCCATAATCTTTTTTTCTATTTTTGATTTAAACTTAATTGGTTCATCGGTATCATTTTCACAAATGTTGAATAACGAGTAATTTGATATGTTAAATTAAGTTCTTTTCCATTTTTGGAATTAGGAACCTGTTTATTTTCACGGCACATCGCGGCTAGATGCGCTTTTTATGACAGCTGTAATTTTTTTTGCACACACGAGTTTTGTGATTTCTTTACCACAAACTGCGCAGGCTCCTGTGGTTCAAAAGACTGCGACGTACCAGGTGGTGATTCGTATTGAAGAGGTTCCATCATGAAATTGAATATTGTATACAATACAATATGGTTGAAAAATTAGAATCAACCAGTTTCTCAATTCTTCCTTGCATTCCTTCATATTCTTCAATTCTTTTATTCTGTTGATACTTACGAGTCAAGTCTTGATGTGCAGCTTCGTTGTCATATTCTTTTGCGCTTTCAGTCTTCTATAGTTGTCTTTCTTTGTTCGTGTTGAGAGATTATCTGCTTTCAATCTCAAAGGTATCTTCTTTTGATGAATGTTTATGATTATCTTACCAAATTTTCTAAATTCTAATTCTAAATATTCAAAATTTGTCTGATATCCAATGCTTTCGATATTTCAGAAATTTCTCGACGAAAAACTGTAAATTTTTTTCTGTACATTTATTTTAAAATATATTTCTTCATAAAGTCCAATAATCTTTTATGGCAATCTAATACTCTTCCCCATTCTATTATCCCATAGGAAAGTCGAGACTGAACTAATGCATCATAGAGTACTTGGAAATGATTTACAGACAGAACTTCTTTCAATACGACTCTGAGTCTGTACGCAAAACCTCTTAACTTTTTTATTGGGTGATTCATGTGTACATCCCATCTCAAATTTTGTTGATCTATGTGAATTCCTAGATGTTTTGTGGTATTTGTATTTGAGATTTTCATTTGACTATTCACGTGGAGTATTCCTAAATATAGAAGCCCAACTTTATTGGATGTTCGTGAACAGAGCAAGAGGTTCTTCTTCCACCTGTTTTAGAACTTTTGAACGGATTCCATCGCATCCACTACATATTCTCGACTTGAGACTATCAATAAGTGGATCGATCTAATTGGTGATTGTGGGGAATAAAAATACAATTGTTTTGAATCTTCTTTTTCTTGAAATCGTTGAAAGCATTATACATCTCTTTATTATTTTCGATAACTGTATCATCGTACAACTTAATATATTTAATGTTTGTTTCCTTTTTGGAATTATTCTATACACAGTTCCACGAAGCTATTGATTTGTTCTGATGTTTCCCGATCCATTTCTCCTAATATTCTTGCTTAGCTTCTTATATCGATTTCAGTAACATATATTTAATTTCAGAATGTTTTTTTGAGTTTATAATTAATTATGAATATTTTTAATTCAGTTACATTTTCTGTTTTTTATTTATATCGTTCAATATTTTTGGAGTAATCCATTCTTATTCAAACATGTCTTTGTGTCTATATAATATTTTAAAGTTCCTATGAATTATTCAGTTCCACTATTCACATCCTCGTTTTTATATAAGCTTTTCCATTCTTGTTTTTTCAGTGAATTCTTCAAACTGTGTACACCAATATTGGATAGTGATCGGTATTCGGATTTTGAAGAATAACACCATATAGTATGGTACCATATAGTATGGTATAGTATAGTATAGTATGGTATCTTTGACAAATAGATGATCCAGACACGTTTTACTATCAGGCCGTGTAACCTCATTGTAGCATGATACAAATACGAGAGAGTTCATAATTTTCTTATATTCTTCCGCCAGGTTTTCCCCAACATATATATTGATATTTATATCCCCAGTTATAATGTGTTTTTTATGTTTTTTTTTCTGAATTTTCTGAATGAAATTCTAATGAATTTTCATTGAATATTTAGGTGATTTATATATTGCAATTAATTCTATTTTTTCCTTTTCTTGCTGAATACTCAATTTCACAGCATGTATATCTTCTTGAAGGCCAATTGGTCGAGGCAACTGGGAAGAAGTCACTGAATCATAGATTAGTGCTAGTTTTTATGAAGTTTTAGTAGTCTGACTGTTTCAAAATTTCCTGAGATTTTGTGAAGGCTACATTGAGGATTCGATGTGCAATACCAATCAAAATGTTGGAACATATTGACAGGATGAGTCCTCGACTACTACATTAATTTTACTCATAGATGCCCAAGACCAAAAAAACACGCGTTTTCATAGAAATATTTGCAATTTGGCTCCGTTCAAAAAATACAGGGTATTCAAACATCGTTCGAAAAATTGAATTTCGAAGATGAAATGAATAATCTTACAGAATTCAAATTTGCAGAGAATTTCAATCAAATGGGACAAACTCTTCAGTATGAACACAACTGCTCTATCCACTAAGGTGTTGAGTTAATACATCACCAACTCGTAAAATCGACAGATCCTGCTATAAAATAAGTAGTTACGAAACACATTTTAGCATTTTATGTATGCTTCAACATTCCACAGGGTTTATTATTCCACACTTATCTTCCTAAAATGCACGGTTATCAAAATATTCGATGTTGAGTAGGTTGAAATTTGGAAAAATTGAAGGAAAGTCAAAAGCATTACAGAAATATCAATGTATAGTAGGTATTTTTTTTTCCTCAACATAGAAAAGCTTGATGATAAATTCAATGAAGGTTTACAGATTTCAATTTATATAAGTCATATTTCCTGAAAGTATATGACAAAAAATAAGCATTCTTGATTTTGTTCTATGACCGCCTGTAATTTTATTTCATAGTGTTACTTTACAGGAATGACATTTCATAATATACAAGAGAGCAATATATACGAACTTTCGCCGGGATCCGATGAATATTTTATGAGTAATCAAATATTTTTGTAACTTCTAACTATTTCCAATCTGACGATTTCCACAAAATTTGACATTCTTCTTTTTTTTTCATAGTTGTTCGAACGATTTTCAGCTGCTTACAATACATAATTATTCGGAGGATTTGGCCAATCACAAACTTGCCCGGGATCGTGGACCAATTAACCTATTCCCAATCCATTGAGACTATTTCCCGTTTGTAGCTCGAGAATTAGATACATTTGGATGAAAATGTATCATGCTGTTCAACTCGGAACGGTGTGAAATTTCCGATAATCCGCTCGACCAAAAAATGAGGTGATTATTGTAACAATGAAAATAACTGGAGGCAACTTTAGTGCGTTTATTCCTATTACCACTGAGACAGTCCATACAATTTTCAATCTGCAGCCTCAACTTGTCCAATTATTTCACCAACAAACTTTTCATGGAGCTCAGCATTACCAAAAGGGAACTGTGATTGAGATATCTATGTTTCCAACCCCATAATGATGTTATTGGATACCTATTCAAACTGTATGTCTAAATGGCGACCCTAGATCCCCCAAAGGGTCGCACGCACCGTCTCCACACAAAACCGCCCCAACTCACTCCTAATGCCTCTCATTGCAATTCCTCCGTGATTAAATTTCAGAGTAAATAGTAGAAGGTCGCGCTTAGCCTTCCAACGGTGGCGATGTAACCGCGTGAGTCGCAACAATAACATAGGATCACTCTCTTGAGGTAAGTGGTGCAACAGGGTTTAGAATATTATTATTGAGAACACCTGGCAGGATTCTGCAAACAGGAACCAATTATTACAGGTTGGATTTCTTATTGAATAAATGTACGAAAAACTGTTTTGATATTATCCAATACTCGACAGTTAAAACATCTTTTAATGTTATTTCACAGTTTTTCAAGTAGGATGCGCATTAGAAAAGCCAAAGCGAGTTTCCATTTAACACGCTGATGTTGAGGTCTCCTCACCTCAGAGATTTTAAACTTGACACTTTCAGGTCTGGATGAGGTCGTCAATGGTTGTAAAATCTGGATGTTGAATATAAGATGTATTTATTTTCATGAAGTTTTAATTTCTGGGGAGAGAGTGATGGACGCCATACGATTTTTGAATCAATGCTATGGTCCATATCCGAATATGATTTCACCTATAATACTGAGGGATTATTGCGACCAAATCATTGCCACTTACAATTATCATCGATCCATCCAGTGCAGAAACTTTCCTCAGTGGTGGAAACTTCCTAAAATAATCCCCGTTCATAAGGACGGTCGAGAGGATTTAATTTAATATTATCGGCCTGTCGCTATTTGGTCGAGATTATTGAGCCACTTATGTGTTAACTGTATGATTACTTTCTCTTCACTTCTGAGGACTCTTGTTGGATTGGAATATCTCTTATTATATATTGGTCGATAAATGAATAATTCGTAATTCACTAGTGAGTTATGGATTATAACTAACATGTACATTCAATGTAGAATTATATGTGGTAATTACAGTTGCAAACATAATTCACATTGATATTCAAGTAAAACGCAAACGGTTTATTCGAATTTAAGTCATTTGAGTTGGACATAAAATATCAAGGTCAGGAAAGACGAATTTGTTGGTCTGAGACTATTTGATACCTGCGCGAAGCCTTCCTGACTTTGTGACATATAACCGTATTTCACCTCGCATTGAATTAATATGAAAAATAATTAATTTAATTACTCGATTAAATTTATAATTTAAATAATATTGATTATTCCTTGGGCACAATTATGAATGGTAAAAGCCGAGTTTGTAGGCATTCGATAGGTGTTCGTATTTTGCTAGCATTGTGACTTATTTAAATGGATGGAGTTGATGAATTCCGGAAAATATCTGAATTCACTGGTATTTTTTTTAGTGGGATACATTCGAAACTGCTACGTTTCTGCTTTTAATTTGCATGGAATTTATTTCATAAGCGGTCATCAGTGTAGCCTGCAACCGTAAAAGAACGCCACCCTTTATATCTTTTGAGTGTTATCAATTCAGCCCCAGAGCTAGCCAGCAGAGTAGCAAAACAACGACGAAAAGAATATTCTGTATATGTACGCGATTCAGGCAGTGTTCAAAAAGTTGCTATTTCGCTAGGAATTGTGCTGAGTGTTATAACGGGTCGTTATATTTACAATAAAAATAAACCGAATGGAAATAAAGCGAAAAATGAATCGAATAATACACAAAAGAACAATGTGTCATGTGGCGCAGATTTTGATAAGGAACCTCTTCGATCACGGGCATTCTCTTTTCACGTGTCGAGATATACACTGAATTTGGTTAAAAATTGTGGATTTTTGGAAAATTTGGATTGTGTATCGCTAAATAGCGGATATAAACTCGATTCGTGTGTTGATTAATTGTATTAATTCGTAAACTGACGGATTGAAGGAGAATTTTGTGCAAAAGGATCAGAACGATGTAAGTTTCATTTATTTGTTGGTTTCCATTGGTTGTTTGCGAGATTCAGCTTGTAATTTCCTTCTCTATTTATTGTAGCCTTTTTTTATTTGGGTCTGGGAATAACTTTTGACAATAGTTGAACGACACTGTCGATTACCTGAGCCATAATATTTTGGAATTCTCGAAGAGTCCGTGAGAAAGACCGTCCACCATCACCTGGACCTGCATTCGCTGGATCCTCGTTTACGCACTCGGCCGCTAGTCTAAGGTCGTATGAATTTCATTTATTGTTCACGCCTGAAAGTTATATTTCCGGAAAGATTGACAAGAATTCAGCGAGGGAGTACAATCGAGTTCTTTCGTGTTTTGATTATCGGTTTTTTGTTTCTTAATTGTGTAATTTTGTAGGAGCTAGGTTCTTAATATCTAGCATTTGTATTTACCTGCAATATTAATTCTGTATATATAGATATCATGTGTAATTATGTTGATGTATAATCAATTTGATGTACAGGGCGGACCATTAACGTATTTCAAATTATTTTGTTTTTCTATGAACATCTTACCGGAATAAAGCAAGTTTGGCCAATCTTCCTTGTCTGGGATTTATCATTTGTTGAGATTTAGCTTCAATACCGTTAATGTCACGCATTTTCATTCATTTAAATTTCTCTGATTTGTAAATATTATTGCGTTATTATAGTAGAATATAGATCAAGGTTTCTTGACTTTTTATTTCTCGGTTGATCCAACATTTTTGGGTATTCGAATAAGTGATCATTTCACAATTTAGATCTCTTATATCCAGATAGTGAGCGTGATAGTTAAAAGCAAAAATTGTGTGGCGCCTCCGGTTTACTAATTGGTATATTTATTGATTCTGTTGGTCGAACCTACCCCATCTCGACTGAGTTGCTGGCCTGTTACGCTTACGAAAGCTGTCACCTGCTTAACCCAGTATTGAATTCATCTAATTTATTTTAATTGGTGGGATTTTTTTTTAATTCTTTTAGTATAATAGTGAAAGGACGTTATTTTTTTTTTATTGATAGTTTGAGGCGTAACAGTGTATTGATTGCGATCGGTTGTATTGTCCATTTACTTTGTTTGTACAAAATAAACAGACGACTATCAGGAGTGTCGGTGGGTCGAAAGGGAATATATTTGTTGTATATTACAGCTAGATTCAATGGATTTTATTATTATTATTATATTATTTTTCATTGGTTGCCTTGACCTGAAGAAGCAAATAAGCAGAAACACTTGTCGGCAAGTACCTTACATCCATTTCCGATGTATTCTGCAATCCTACGGTTTCACCCATTATCCTTCTTTAATATCTAATTTCACTGCATTATCTCCACCTCTGCCAGACGTCAATGTATACTTAGTTCATACGTTCGAGGATATCTCAATTTTTCCTCTTGGGCTCCTCAACTAATGATAAAATGTACAGCACATCGGTCACCACAACAAGCCAAGATTTTGAAAAATGATGTATCATTTACATAATGCATAGTTCGCTCATGTCCGAAATTTCTCTGCACATGAAGTTCTGCTCGTTAGCTGACTTTAAAAATTATTTTTCAATCTGAAGTATGCGTGGCTGGTTTCAAGGCGTATTTTCGACACTCTGAGAACAACTTGAATGAGGCTTTTACATTTTCATCAGTTGAAATATTATGTGAATTCTGTTATTTTTGATATTTTTAATTCAAATCATGTTGATTTTATCAAGATGCTTTTTTACTGTTCCTACTGGGATAGCGTGCTATCGTTCCGATCAAATGTCTGCAATTGTCGAAGATGGACACAATCGATTGGATTCGATTTCCTGATGAGGAATCCGTGAACAAAATTGACTATGTTCGTCCGGGCGGCCTCATACTCTCATCTCCAGAGAGAAGCTAGAGTTTTAATATTTTCAATACGTCAATTATCCAGATATCTTGGTTGACTTTGTTATTGGGCCAATTGGGCCATTCAACCGAGTCATCATATTGAGTGGACGTATATTTTCTCTCTTCGATTCGTTGAGTATCCTCTTTTTATTATAAGAATCTAGTACCCAGAGGTGTGAATTTGTCGAGTGTAATCATTAATTTTGGACTCTATTTTTTGTGGTCGTTTTTCTTTGTGGAAAATATTTAACAAACAATTCGTATTCGATATCGCGATATCGGGCGACACAGCTGTTTCTCTTCGCTTAGCGTTCTTATCGGTCAGCACGTTGAAGAGCCTGTGTTGCCGCTTCTGGCGAGTTCTACCGAGGATCAGGATTTTTCGGGGTGCATCAGTGTTGCCGCGTATACAGAATTGTATTGAGAATAGAGAATTTCTGAAGTCATGAGTTCTACTCAGTGTTTTTGCTGTAAGAAGAACTATGAAAGCCACTTGGTGTTGACATGTACTGTATGCTGTCATAACGTCGGAAATGGCTGTGTGGGTATGTCTTCTTCAGATGTAACAGTTGTAAACTCGAAGAAGTCTATAAATTGGAACTGCAAGAGCTGTGAGGGCATCGGAGTGGATGTGAATTCTTTGAGGGCAGTCATCGTGTCGTTGCAGGAGCAAATAAGACAACTCAATGAGTGTGTTCAGTCTGTTATGGATCAGGGTCCCAGGACGTCGACGTTGGAGGGAGGCCAACTCGAGGAAGTGATTCGGGAGTTTGAGGATCGCCTGGAAAGGAGTAATAACATTATAATTTATGGATTACCGGAGCTGGCCGATAGAGCGACTGGGGTGGCAGGGATGGCCAAGGAGGCTGGGAATGTTGAAAAATTATTGAAAACTATCAACCCAGAGATCACTATTGGTGGACACAGCTCACATCGTCTGGGGAAATTTAATTCGGCTTCCACTAGACCTCGCCCACTCAAGGTTCGGATGGCGAATAGAGCACAAGTAATGAGTTTTTTGAGGAAATCCAAGCATATGAGGACATCCCCTGATTACTCTGGAATATCGCTTTCAATAGACAGGACACACCGACAGATGGACTACTATGACAAGGTGAAGTCTGAGGTTGCAGCTCGCAGGGAAAGAGGTGAAAGAGTGGAAATCCGTTTTATACAGGGTGTTCCGTCGGTTAAGACTTTAAACGAGTTCCACCCAATTGCAGTCGTTCGTTTTCTTGTTACTACCAGAACGTTCGCGGCTTGAGTTCGAAGACTCATCAGTTCCTGTGTGCGGTAGATAGTTGTGACTTTGACATTGTTCTCCACACTGAGACTTGGTTGAAGGATTCCGTTGGTGAGGCTGAACTGTTTCCCTCTCATTATAATATTTATAGATGTGATCGTGATCTCTATTCTAGTGGATGTGGCGCTGGTAGTGGGGTATTGTTGGCTGTTCATGACAGATATCGTTCAGAGCGTATTGACTTGACAGATTTGGAGGGTATAGTTCCATGCATTGATGTGGTGGGTTGTAGGATTGTACTTCCAGGGGTTACATTTTCGGTAATTGTGCTGTATATCCCACCAAATATTGATAAGGAATCTTTTGAAATATTTTTTGACTCGATGCAATGTATTGATGCTCTCTTATGTACGAAGTTATTGATTGTGGGAGATTTCAACGCTCCCTCCTTTATTAACTCAGATTCAGTTGATTACAAAAGTGTGACAATCAGATCATTTTCTAGTGTACTCGGGTTGGTACAGTTCAATACTATTACTAATTCGTATGGAAAGATGCTGGACTTACTATTTTCTAGCCTACAGTGTGATGTTCGTAGCGATGACTTTGCTGTTGTTGACGCGGACATTTACCACCCGCCGCTACATTTCAGTCTCAGTGGTGTGGGCCCGGTGGAGGTTCCTTTGCGGTCAGATATAAGTAGAAGCAACAAAGAATTTAATTTTAGGAAGGCTGACTTCCCTCGGCTATACCAATTGGTTTTCGACACTGATTGGAGATCGATTTTTTTGGGAGTTGATCACCCGGACGTTGCTTGTAACAGGTTCTACTCAGTTCTGGATGATATTTTTGATAGGTGTATTCCTCGAAAGTTATTCAAGAGGTGTCCATTTCCGTTATGGTTCACACCCGAGATAATCGATTTTGTTTATTTGAAAGAGAAGCCATTCAGAAATTATAAAAAATTCAATACTAATTTCTACTATAGAAAATACAGATCCTTGCGTGCTGTCGTGAAGTCGAAAATAAATGCAGCCTATCACTATTCTATTCGAGAATCCGAGCAGAGGGTACGCGACGATCCAAAGACTTACTGGCAGTTTATTCGGTCTAGACGGGGTACCTCCAGACTGCCGGCGCAGATGCGTGGTGACTCGCATTCCTATGAGGGTCCACAGGAAATTGTGGATGCTTTTGCCGATTATTTTAGTTCAGTTTTTGAAATATCTGAAGTCGTTGGTCCATCACATGTTTCCCCGTCGGTATCTTCCTGCTTGTCTGTTGACAACATAACTGAGGCCGATATTATAGAAGCCGGTAAAAAACTAAAGAGTGGACAGATGGCGGGTCCGGATGGTGTTCCTAGTGACACTATTGGCAGGTTGGCCAAACCTTTGGCACTGCTGTTCAATATGATTGTGAATTCCTCTGTGTATCCGTCTGTCTGGAAGGTCGCAAAAATTATACCCATATTGAAAACTGGAGATAAAGCTGTGATAGAAAATTATCGTCCGATAGCGTTGTTGTCAAACTTCTCCAAGATTCTTGAAGTAATCTTGTATAATAAGATATTTCCTCATATTAAGAATCAGATTAGTCAGGTGCAACATGGTTTTATTCCTGGGAGATCATGTGTGACAAATTTGGCTTCGTTCTCACAGTTTCTATTTGAAACTCTGGATGATTCTGGTCAGGTTGATGTCATCTATGCAGATTTTCAGAAAGCCTTCGATAGAGTGAATCACCGAATTTTGCTGAATAAATTGGAAAACAGGTATGGATTTGGTACGCAGTTGTCTTGTCTCCTTGGGTCCTATCTGTAGAATCGAAGGCAGTATGTTTCTGTTGAGGGATTTCGATCGTCCGAATATTTGTCTGGCTCTGGTGTGCCCCAGGGCTCTAATCTTGGCCCACGATGGGGCTATTATTTGCGGATGATTTCGAGCTCTTTTTAAGAGTGTTCAGTGTGCGGGACTGTTTCAGGTTGCAGGGTGCTTTAGTAGCTATGTTGAAATGGTGTGATACCAACGGTCTAAAGTTGAATTTTTCTAAATGTAGTGTCGTTTCTTTCACGAGAAAGCTGGAACCTCTTTTGTTTGATTATTCTTTGGGAGATTTCAGGTTGTCGAGGTTGAATATTGTTAAATACTTAGGAGTCCTTTTTGATAGTCAGATGTCATTGGTCCCTCATATAAGTGATTTGCTGAGTGGTGCCTCTAAGCTATATGGTTACATCGTTCGTAGCGCCAGACATTTTCGTAGTTCCGGAACACTGATTCTCCTGTTAAACATCCTTGTGAGGACTAAACTTGAGTATGCTTCGCTCATTTGGCAGCCTATTTATTTATGTCATATTCAGCGTTTGGAGTCAATTCAGCGTAGATTTTATAAATATCTTTCATATAGAGAGGAGGGCGTTTATCCCCATAGTGGTACTGATCACGCTGTACTCTCAATTGGGTAAGTTCGGTGCTGTCTCGCTTGCAGATCGAAGAGGTTTGCAAGCAATCATTTTTTTATACAAGCTTGTTCGTGGCGTAATTGATTGGTCTTACCTACTGGGGAAGGTTAATTTCTATGTTCCAAGGCCAAACATGAGATCTAGGCCTTTGTTCTATCTGGTCCCTCCTAGGAATAATTGCATCATTCGGACGCCTGTTTAGCATATGTGTAACCTAGTAAATGGCTTGTGTGGGACTTATGATATCTTCTTTGATAGTTTAACTGCCTATAAGCGGGCATACCTCAATGGTTTAGCATAATGATATTGTATTTTTTTTGTGTGTTATTATTTACATATACTATTGTTAATTTTTCTGTAATTGGGTTTTTAACCTGTAGAAAAATAAAGCTGTTTATTATTATTATTATTATTATAACAGAACAAGTTGTGATGTGGAAGATATTTTAATGAGGTTGAAATAAATAGGTTTCAGAATTTTCCATATAATGTGAAGCGAGAGGATGAAAGAGATATTTCCATATTTCCATCCTGATAACTTGACATCTCATGAGATATTCTTTGGATATCTACAAAATTTTTATGTATGACGAAGTAATCGATATTCAGAACACCCTTGAATTTCAGCATCTTATTATAAGAAGCTAACAGATTACCACTTTTCTTAAGACATCGGATGATGAGAAATGTTCTGATAGGTAACACTCCTTGTGATAATCGATATCATTCCAAGACAGGTCCCAAAATAATCAAAATTAACTATTTCACATGTATTTATTCGTCCGAAATTTTTGTATGATGATGACTGAAAACCGATAGGTCATTTTTCCAAATTATGTTGCCATATGTATTGGATGAGTCAAGTTATTATATGAAGTAGAAGTGATGATCCTCAACCATATCACTATTGAGAAATAATACAAAATTCCAGTAGGATAAGAAAAATGAAACCGTATACCATTATTCAGATCTATATTTCCATCTTCAATGGAATATACAACAAAATCAAATTAAGTGTTATATACGTATTATATTCGAATCACTAAGATGATATGAGTAGAACATTTTTAAGTAGAACATGATTCTGGCGGAAATAAAATGGAACGAAAATTGAATAATCTTAAAATGTGGCAGGTTTCAATAATCGCATCCGTAATGAGAACAATACAGAGTGCCAGTGGAATAGAGGTTTTACTACATGACAATGGTGTTTGTTATTACGATTTAGTGTGCCATTTCATGGTTATATTCAAGAAAATTCATAACCATTGAATGGAAATTGCGTAGGTGTCCTACAAGAAATAATTTTAATATGTACATTAGAAGAACATTCAATACTGCAGCAATGAATGCTGTTTTTTCACGGAATTCAATATACTACTTAAGGGATATGTTTTGGCACCTCTGCTAATTAGGTTCAGATGGGTAATGTAGGTATGATTGTGAAGAGATGGGAGTTCCGTTTTGAATATGGTGAAAACGCCTTCAGCTTTCCACTGTTTATGTGATCATTATTATTATATCCATATATTGAGGTTATATTTTTCAATAAAAATTATTGAATCACTGTTTAGAATGTAAAAGAGTAGCAAGAAATCATAGAAAATTAACATAAATGGACAATATCTTTCTTCCTTATCACAATTTCAACAATTCATTCAACATCTAAAGTGATATCACTACTGTTGCCCAAATTTCAAGAATTTCTAGATCAATAACACAGATTTTAACTATATTTTTATTGCTGAATCTAAATATGATAGCAGTTTTTCTATATCAGCTCTAGATTTTTAGATAAATTCACTTATCTATCAATGCTTTTTCAAATTTAATACTTTCAAGTATGAGTGTTGTAAAATTTATACAAGTAATAGATTCTTGTATATTTTCCTTATTATCAGTCTTCATTTGTGAAGGATTGAATTTAAAATAATAATATTCATTATAATTATTATTCTAATTCATTTATTACAAAAAGAAAACTAACAATATGAGATATATAACTGATTGGTTGACAAACTGTTAACAAGTGGGATTTAATCCTATTTAATGTCATCCTGTTAGTTCCATAGAAATCCGATATATGGAGCTGTCCAGTCTGAAGTGAACTTCAACTGCAGTTGAGAGTTGAGGTTAGTTTGTGAATTTCAGCGGTGCAGATAGATAGAACTTAGCGTCATATGAAATTTCTCTTTAGTAACGAGTTGTTGAAAAGTAAATCTAAGAAGTAGATTGTTAATGTGAATTGTTGTATTTGTGTTATTGAATAGAAATGAGTTCAAGTAGAAGAAGCTGTGTACATCATCCTGATATTTTTTGCTACATATGCGGAGAATACACGTTCTTAAAACAGAAAAACTATTAGTGACTTTGTAAAGAGGGCTTATCTTGGATATTTTGGTGTTAAGCTTGGTGATCAGGATAAAACCTGGATACCACATATTGTTTGTAAAACTTGTACAGAGCATTTACGACAGTGGACTACCGGGAAAAGGAAAAGTCTGAAATTCGGAGTACCAATGGTTTGGAGAGAACCAAAAAATCACTTCGATCACTGTTATTTCTGCCTAGTAAATATTACTGGAATCAATCGAAAAAACCGTAACAAGTGGACAAGTAGTCTCTGCAAGACGAACTATCCCTCACTCAGAAGAAGTTCCAATTCCAACTTTTCAGCAGCTACCAGAACTCTGTGAGGACACATGTCTCTCTGATCAGAATTCTGACACTACTGAAGGTGACAGTGATTTTGAAATGATGTCATCAATTCCCCAATATTTCAACCAGGATGAGTTGAATGATGAGATCTCAACCTGTCGAAAGAAGCTTCTGAATTACTAGCTTCCAGGTTGAAGGAAAAAAATTTACTTGGACTAGGAACGAAAATGACATTTTATCGCACAAGGGAGAAAGATCTGTTACCTTTTTTCTCTGAAGAACAAAATCTTGTATTTTGCCATGCTATTAGAGAACTCCTGGTAAAAATGGGTCTTCCTTAATATTTTCCGGATGATTGGCGCCTATTTATTGACAGCTCAAAGCGAAGTTTGAAATGTGTTCTACATAATGGGAACAAATGTGGCTCAATACCAATTGCTCACTCAACGAAAATGAAAGAGCAATATGACAACATAGCTTTGGTTTTGGAAAAAATAAAGTATCATGTACACCAATGGGTGATTTGTGTAGACTTAAAAATGGTAAACTTTCTCCTTGGACAGCAAAGTGACCACACCAAGTATCCTTGTTTCTTGTGCCTCTGGGATAGCAGAGACAAAACGCAACACTGGGTTAGAAAAGATAATAAAAATTCCTTTATTTATTTGTTTCTTTAAACCATGGTTTTTCCTTTAAAATAGTGTAATGTTGATATCTTAAAAATTCGAGCTGACAGGCAAAAACAAATAAGATATTTGAATTCAGGACATCAAATTGATATGAAATCACCTCCAAAATCTTCGGCACCAAAACCACTGTTGACCAGTGTAATCCTTCAATTACTGATCAAAAATCCAACTCATTTTATTACTTAATAGATTCAATCTAGTCAGTTTAAAAAATGCAGATCTGTTTTTGTAATATCGAAGATTTATCAGATGGTGCTCGTGAATAAGCAATAGCACTGAACTAAATATTGTTGTCTATTTTCACCGATAATGGTAGACCCCAAATTATATTCAAGTCATTTTCCTGATATGAAAAATCCGATTTCCTTTCACCACTCGGAATATACGACCTGAAAACTCACTTGAATATAAAGTAATCTGAAATGGTCTCGCCATCCAATTCACTCAAGATGTTACCGAACATAAAATTGGAAAGCCTTCTTGGGGGGTCTGAGCCATATATCTGATGAAAATACTTAATCAAATCATTGAGTCAAGGCTTTCACTGAAAGAGTTTGTGTATTCACACTAAGCGACCAATGATGGATTCAAATTAGTATATATGTAAATGAATGAAATAGTAAAAAATGATAAAATAATTTATGCTCTTAGATATTTCACAGTCAAAATAAACATGAGCATCAATGGAAGATTTGCCGAAGGCGAAATTCTACTTGCTTCATATGCATATTTATCCACTAAACAAATTCCTATTCTTTGGTCTCAGAAATCGACATTATTTATCATTTCTGTAACGTAATTTAGATATTTATTGTATAAGATAATTCATAATCAGTATTAAGGGCAAGTTCATTTGAACATATTTCAAAAGCTGATTCATTATATGCAAATTTCATGGAGTTACAGGGGAAACCGGCTTTTGGAATAGATATCAACATTAAAATGGGACTAATAAGCTACATTTCAGAAATATGAACTTTTTTTCAAAATTTAAAATTGACCGCAGGTATTTGAAAACATTGCTTCGCGTCTAGTTTTCGAATGAATCAAATTGAATTCAAAAGTAAAATTAACTGATGCACATATGTCATATTCTTATTATTCAATTAGAATATTATTAAATGAACTTTGTGCCATCATTTTTAATCATACCAACGCATCTAATAATCGTCATTCACCAGCCAACGCCAAGAAGATTCCGCGGCTATCCAAGGCATTGAGAATGAAAACAGAATAGGAAAAAAAAAAGATAAATGAGAACACGTTGGCGAGACAGATGGCTCTTCGTTGCCAGAGCAATATTAGTGACGTATATAAAAACAGAAATTAAAATTTAAGTTGGCAATTGGTTTTTTTTCTGTGCCGGCAATTCAGGGATTTCCTTCGTACGTCATATGCAGCAGTTTGTGCGCAGAGGTTGTGGACACAGCTAATTATTTATTTCCTTTCTCAGAGAGGAAAGAATTTTAATTATGTAATTTATAGGTAGCAGCTGAGATGAAAAAATGATGGACTCATTTGCTAGTTGTTTCCAATGACTTTAGACACCAAGTTTGAAACAAAGTTTCCCCAGCAGGTATGCGTGTGATATAGATTACATAGGTATTATAATGGTCAGTTTATGGAGACGAATTTTCAATTTAATTTTATGTTGATAATGATCTGCAAACGACAAAATCAATCTTAGACACTCGATTGAACTATCTTTGATACATTTTTCATTCTTGAAAATACTGAATAAAAGAGAATATTTGCATTCTCATCATAATATCAAATAATTCCAAAAAACTACAGAAAAATTAATTAGAAAATGAAACAAAATGAGACACGTCTGTTTGGACTATTGACTCTTCTGGTATTAATATTCAATTTGAAATAATTCGAATAGGTAATTCTCGATTATAACTTACTTAGAAATATTTTGAAAAGATATTTTGAAATCAGTTTGAATTTTGAACACGAACCTCAAAAATGAGTATTCATTTCACCAAATCAAACACAAAAAAATATATCTGCATTCTATGATTCTCTATAGAATTGTGTTCATAATGTAGCAATGAAATTGACTTAATTTTGTAATTGTAATTATTGGAAGATTTCTATTCTAAGTCGATTTCATTCTTTCATAATGAAATCAATTTGACATAAAACCATAGAAAGAAGTAATATTTTTCTCTGTTCGATTAGGTGGAACGAAAGGATCCTCGATGCTTATATTTGAGGAGAGTTTTAGAATATCAACTGATTTCAAAGTTCGAAATTATATCCCATCAACATGTTGTTGTTATAATAAGTAGGTTATAACCAAGAATTAATTGAATTATTTCGAATTGAATATGAATACTCGACGAGATTAAAGCTGAACAGGGAGAAATTGAAACACATGTGTCGAATTCTGTTTCATTTTCAATTTTTTTCTGTAGTTTAATTGAATTGTTCGATTTCATCATAAGATTGAAAGTATTTCCTTTCATGTATCAAAAAACTAGTGTTTTCTTGAATAAAAATTGTGACAAAGATATTTCAATCGAAAATTCAACACCATTATTGGTATTTTCTGATTATTAATATATATCGACACTTTTCAGAAAGGACTCGTTCATTTTAATCATTTTCATTCGAATCATTTTCTTCTTAATATTCAATTTCGAAAAAAAGTTGGGAGCCCGATGAAACTTTTTCTCAGAGAAGATTCAATAAAATTATGGAATGAAATTATCCTAATAATTGTAAAAAAAATCCATTAACATCTATGCAAACCATTAATGATATCATTGGATCCAACCTCTTAACATGAAATGTTAATCTTAGGTACTTTCTGTTTTAAACGTTTTCATTCCAACTGAATACAATGGAGTTGGCTCGGGGACCCTTTAAAACACCCAGAGGAGGAAGAAAAACGAGGAGAGATGGAGAAAATTCGACACGCCTGTCATTGGACGCGACTCCAGGATCACGTTACGTGAACTTAACGTCAGACGGTCGCCCCGAGCGACGAAGAACTCTCAATCTTTCAGTAGAGACTTTCGGATTTTCTTCATAGCTAAAATTTTCGAAATTCGAAAAAAATAATTCAAAGAAAACGAGGAAAAGTATAGATTCCTCAAAGATCTACCTTAGATTCGATCTTTCACAGCCTTGGCATTCAACAAATTTATTGTTTTCCGGTAATAAAACTATGAAATTATCTTTCTTCAAGTGAGTTTATGTCCTCTGAAATACCTTAGAGTCTCAAGTCCTAATTACCGAAAAGGCCACTTCTTTAGTAGGTATGGAACTTCATTGAATTGAATATTGAAATTAGTTGATATTAACTAAGAAACCATTCGTATCTCAGGCTTCTCTATGAACTAAACATTTTTGATCAGTATATGTCTTCATGAATTGAAATTACTTGATGAGAGATGAGAAGTTACAGTGCAGAAGTTCAAGGATGTTCTGAATGGCAATCACGTCGATATGAGAGGGGTACTTACCAGAATTTTCACAAATTAAGTAACCCAAGTTTTATCGTATTAAGATCATTAGTCTTTGAATTATCGTCGATTAAAAATTCAATCGGAAAGAAACTGTGGAATAATGATAATATCGAAGTTCGCGCTGTCATTAAGTTCCTTACCAAGCAACGAAAATCAGTTCAAACCATATTGAAAGCGAAATTTTGGTTCACCCACCTTACAGTCCTGACATGAGTCCCAGTTATTCCCAAACTTGAACACAGAACTTCGTGGGAAGAAATTTTCAAGTGGTGAAGACGCTTAAGATGCAGTTTCTGCGTTTTTTTTCAGATAGAGATCAAAATTTTTTTTTCAAAGGGATTATTAATATGTTAATTGAAAGATCTGAAAAATCAATAAGGGTTGCAGGTGAATATATTGAAAGGGAAAAATAATTTTGTATTTTTACTTGTATTTCTCACACCCATTCCGCTAATTCTTAAATGTACATTCAAAGTTTTGTGATTCTCCGTTGAATATCTTATGACATATCAAGTATTTAATAAAAAAAACTTTCTATTAATTTTCAATCATGACAATTCTCAAGGAATTCTTCATATTTATTACGATTTCAAATATATCTCAGGTTAAGATTCGATCAAATGGATATTCGAGGATATTTTGAAGAAAACTTTCAAGTTCTCATAACTATTTACTCAACACCTTATAGGATTTTGAGATAGTCATGTGGAAGACAAGGTTTTACCCCATTTTACGCTTTAGATAACGCTTGCGTATTCACAGAATCGTGGCAAAATATTTCATTATTTATAGAATATCTAATCAGAACTTTATTTTGATGAATCCTGAGTCATTTGGAAGTAGGTATTTTTTATTCATCAAAAGAAAAAAACAAGAATTAAAGAAGAGTGACATCAAACAGAATAATCTGTGTTCCCAAACGTATTGGAAAGAAAACAAAATTAGAGAAGCACTGACGTGAGCTCAGAGGTATTGCGCGTTGTTATTCAGGAGTATTTTTCAATACTCTGGAACAAGGTGATAATGATACAATCTACATCAAGAATTATTTCTTTCACTGATCTCTTATCCTTTGGAATTCCTTATGTTAGTTACTTTTTGTTTTCTTTCTGCCACAATCCTGTTACACTGAAAACTGTGAGACTTTCAAATAAAATCACTTGAATGCATGTGGCAACATTATCAGAAAGATTTATTTATCGTAAACAAGGTCTTTTTCATCATCATACCAGAAATTCGGTCTGGCAAACACTCTAAAATACATTCTATATTCAAATCCAAATCACAAAAAAAAATTATTTTCTGGAATCGAATCTTCTGAATCATCTAAATGACTCTAAAGAGCATGACATCAAACTTTTTCAGAATACGAAGTTTGCTTGTGAATATTGATAACATACATTATTTCACCGTAATCGAATGACAGCACCGAGCATTGGAATTTCTGTTTGTTTTGTTATTTGATCTAACCTAAATCAAACATTTTTCAATGTTAAATTCGTTCTGATAGATATTCTAGGAGATATAAAAAAATCCAAATTTCAGATCCTCATGAAATATGAAAATTCTAGCTTCTGTTTCGAATGATAGATTATAAGACCAGCCAGATTGCCGGTGGAATATATGCAAGTTTGACCCTGTATACTTCATCAGGAAGTCAGACCCAATTGATTGAGACCGTTTTTGGCTCAATATTCAAAAATTTGACAGAACCATAACACGGGATTCTATTAAAATAATAATATATATAATAATAATTGAATAATAATTATAGTGCGCATGATGGGAAATCGGTGATGATCACGCATAGATAACGTGCTACACTTCCCGTCCGAAATTACGTTATGCGGTTACGTTATTATTGCACGCTATCCCGAATTGTAAAACACAATGAGCTGTACCGTGAATAGCGTATAACGCTAATAGCTCTTGATGTTATTTCGTCTTCCATATCACCCTATTCTTTCGACCTCTAGGACCTATGGCCAAGTTATTCAAAGAGCCTATCACTCAATATGTAGAAGGCATTTTAGGTCTTTCAAGTGGAACATTTTCGGTTGATGAACAGTAATTATCTGAGATCGTTTATCACTTTTAATTCACATACGAGTGACTGAACCAAATAATCGATCGATTCCACTATCAAATCAAACTTCAGCAATTAATATCGAGATGAAATCTCATCTTTTCTGTAATTGATGAAGGGATTCACCTCATTAACCGTAAAACTCGAGACCCCATCATTCCAGATTCGGGTTGTAGGTTATCAGTTCCACCTCTTCGCAATATCCCCCTTACGTCGCGTTTTCTCCGATTCCTCCAGGGACCTGTTGTTCAATTAATACCAGGCCATTATCCGGACGCAAAATTGAATTTCATTGTGTTTTCACTCACACAGACGATTTTTCCGTCCTACAGGCGAAGGGAAATTTCCGAGACTTACGTCGCCTGGGCAACCGTCTGACGTTCGACTCAGGTAACTTGATCTTGGATGTTGTCCCGTAGAGCGAGCTGACAGTTGCATTTTGATCATTTTTGCTGGAAAATTCTTAATGGAAAAAATACAGGGTGTTTGGAGATTCGACGTGATTCCTCAAAGGTGATAAAAATGGATCATTCCATTTTGAGTGAAGAACTGTAGACCTTTGGAATAACTATCATGTTGAAGAAGCGGTTTATACATATTTCACCCGCCGTACTCAGTTAAAGTTCGTCATTCCTCCTCCCACTTGTTGACTTTGGTGTACCTCAGGCTAGTCATTTGTGCCTTCTGTTGTTTCTTATGTACATCATCGGTATCATCACTTGCTTTAGGCTTGCACTGTTCCTTTTATTTGCCGATGACTTTGAAATTTATTTAGTGGTCAATACTTTTAGTTATCATTAACCGCCGAAAATGCGAACATATGAGTGTAATAACGAAGCGATACATCGTTAACGACTTAGGAGTATTTTGCGATAATACGATGAATTTCATATGGCACATATTGATCACATATTCAATGAGGGACTCTGTCCTGGTTTGCGGACTAGAATACGAGGGGATGTATTATTGTATGTTTCATTGGCCAGGGGGCTTTTGTCCCCTTATGGTCTTCTATCTCTTTTTGATTTTTATGCACCATCTAGGCATGTTAGAGTTACCGCTATGTTTCAGAACTTGAAGGTACAATTATTTAACAAGGGCTTCGCCAATTCCAAAAATCTCACAGTATGTATACACTACCAGTAGAATATGCATGGAGTTTTGGTGACCTGGACACCAAATTGTTGATGATAAGCAATTGTGCCAGTGTTCAGTGGATAGCGGACTCGGATTCAAGTGGTGCCTTTCTTCAGTCGAGTAATGTTGAAGCTAAACATTCCGAGTTAATTGATGCTCTTGCAGTGTGTGAACTGATACAATTTAATCATATCCTTAACGCTAATCAGAGAATCCTAGACTTAGTTTTAAGTAATCAATTTGTTATATCTCGACCGATTTTTTGCGATAGTCCCTTAGTCGGGGAGGATCATCATCACCCTTCTTCAGAATTCTGGGCAGAGGTCGATTTCAATTTTCTTTCAGAACGAGTTGAACCTGTTTATGATTTCAGAAGGGGAGACAATGTTGGGGTTGACCAGTAGTTGATGGCGACCTCTTGGTGTGACGTTTTCGGGGGTGTAGATGTTGACTCCGATCTCGATTCATTTTATAATATAATTTATGATATTCTCGACATATACATACCAAGAAAACATGTGGTTGCTGGGTTTCCAGCTTATTTTTCTAGTTCAACAATTAAATTAATAAAGCGAAAAAATAAAATCCATAAAAAATTTAAATTATACAACAAAACTAGAGATTTGTTGGAGTTTAGGCGCCTCCGTTCACTGTCGAAAATAATGATTCAGCGGGATTATTCTCAATCTATCACACACGTAGAGGAAGAACTGCCGCATAACCCTAAATTATTGATCAACCTGACTCGTTTTAAGAATAAGAATAATGTCAATAAACTTCCATCCTCAATGACATATAAAGATAGAAATCTTGATGGAGGTATGAAGATTTGCAATACTTTCGCGGAGTTCTTTCAGGGCGTATTCGTGCCATGGGTACAAAATTCTTTTGCTGCAGCCGATTCCGTCGAAGTTCCACCTGCTTACATCTCGAACATTGTTGTAACCCAGATGGATATTGAGAAGTCGATGAGATCCTCAGATCAGAGTAAGGGTGCTGGTCCCGATGGAATTCCAGCCTACTTTATCCGCCGCTGCCCTGTCCTGAGCGAGCCACTTCATCATATTTTCAACCTATCTCTAAGTACTGGTACTTTTCCACGTCGCTGGAGGGTGGTGGCGGTTTTTCCAGTCTTCAAGGGAGGCGATAAGCGCTTTGTAGTGAACTACAGACCTATTAGTAAATTGTGTATATTTTCTAAAATACTGGAATCCTTAGTATGCGGTCACCAGTCACATGCTCTAAAGAGTCAGATAATCCCCCAACAGCTCAGCTTTTTGAAGGGTAAGTCTGTCGAGACTAACCTCCTGGATTTCGTCACCTTTTTACACGAGTCTATAGATGAGGGTCTTCAAGTCGACGTCGTCTACACTGATTTTAGCAAGGAATTTGACAAAGTATGCCACAACCTACTTCTTAGGCGTCTCTCTGAGGCTGGTGTGAGTGGCAGACTACTGAGTTGGTGCGGATCGTATATTTCCGAAAGAGTGTAGTATGTATCAATGGATGGTTTCGATTCTCTGCATTTCGCCTGTACTTCTGGTGTACAGCAGGGCTCCCATCTTGGGCCCCTATTATTACTGTTTTACATTAATAATGTCTATGAGGTTTTCAGGCGATGCACAATACTTGTATATGCTGATGACGTGAAGATCTTTCTTCCTGTCAGATTGGACGATGATTGTGCTGTTCTTCAGGAAGAATTGAGGAATTTTGAGGCATTTTGTGGCAGTCACCATCTGTATCTCAATGTATCAAAGCGTCAGATGATCGATACTCAGTGTTTATTACGCTTATGTGTTTAGTAGAATCAATTTTGCCTCAGTTTTCTGGAGTCCCCACTATAATGTTCATATTAATAGAATTGAACATATTCAAAACAAGCTATTTAGATTCTTAAGTTTGAAATGTAATATCTCCGTACCGGAGAAGATTTTTATCGCCTGACACGAAAACATTTCAACTTTCTGTCCCTTTAAGACAGGCGTAAAATTGGTGATCTCCTTATGATGAAGAGAATTGTGGGTGGGGAATTGCAGGTGCCGGGTCTGTTGCAGTTTGCTGGTCTTAATGTTGGAACATTAAGACCAGCATCCCATTGAAGCGAACTAATACCTCAAAAAACCAACCAATAGTTTGGATGCTCCGTGGCTGCAATGATCTCCGAGAGGTTGTTGATATGTTTCACTGTAACACTTTGAATTCGAAATTGCTCCTCAAAAGACATTTTCTCTTAATGTAGGTTTACTTTATTTTTTAAGCTTTTGTTTTGTTGACTGGTGTTTTTTTCTATATTTATTTTGTATATTTCAGAGCTTTGGGTGTTGATGTAGATCAGATCAGAATGTAATAGTATATTATATACCGCGGGACTGAAGTAGTACATTTAATACTGAAGGTAAAGTTTATGGCCCGACCGCAGGGAGGCCATATTTACCTGAAGGATTAAATGTACTTCAACCGCAAGGTATATACGATACTTTCGTACTTTCGGTATGATTTTATTAATTATTTCAATAATTTCAATTAGTTTTTCTCTCTTCAACTCATTTAATAAACTGTCTTCAAAATAAGTTACCATAGTAACATTGCGTTGTGACAATTATAATTTAGAAACATTGTCATTACTAGTGTCATTGTAAAGAAACATTGTTATTGATAATTATTGGTATCATGAGTGAAGAAGGTGTATCTGATATTGATAAAAGAGCAGCCGAAGTAGGTGAAGAATTGTTACCACCAAAATCTAGAAAACTATACGAGCAGCAGTACGATGCTTTTGAAAAGTGGTGCCGCTTAAAAAATGTCTACTGAAAATGCGCTGTTAGTCTACTTCAATGATAAATCAAAAGCGGTTTGTGCCTCAACTCTCTGGGCACATTACTCAATGCTGAAATCGGTTATTAACATTAGAAGATATTGATATAAGTAAATTCCCAAAATTATTAGCTTTTTGAAGAGAAGAAATGAGGATTTAAGCCAAAAAGTCAAGAATTCTCACGTCTGAGCAGGTAGATCAGTTCTTACGGGAGGCTCCGGATGACAAATATTTAATGCTTAAGATAAATTTGGAAATGTGTTCATATTCAGAAATGTTAAGAAATCAATTTTTTTGTAGGTTGCACTTATTTCGGGCGTTGCGGGAGCTTGTCGTGGAAAAGAGTTGGTTGATTTAGAAATCGACGATGTGAGAGATTTGGGCGATTCCTTCCTAATTGCGATTAGAAACACCAAAAATAAAATTGAACGAAATTTTGTGATCAAAAATTCAGAAAACAGTGCCATCAGTTTTGTGGCGATATTTCGAAAATATGTGGCATTGCGAAACACAGGGACACCTCATTCAAAATTTTTTGTTCAATACATCAACAAAGAATGTACTACTCGAATAGTAGGAAAAAACATGTTTGGTACATTTCCACGGCAAATATCAGGTTTCTTGAAATTAGAAAATGCGACGTCTTATACGGGACATTGTTTTAGACGCACATCTGCGTCTTTGTTAGCTGATTCGGGAGCAACAATAGACGTGCTGAAGAGACATAGAGGATGGAAATCCTTCAACGTGGCCGAGGATATATTGAATCGTCTATTAAAAATAAATAAAAAATATCAGATAAAATATTTGGTCAAGTCGCCGATTCGTCCACTATAGTTATGCCACAGTCCTCATTCTCGCTTCCTGTTTCCGCAGGATCTTCGAAACAAACACCAGTTCAATATGATAAGGACCTATCTGTTACTCGTCAGTTACCTGCTGCATTAACCCAGGAAAGACTGGTCAATATGACGAACTGTCACAATATTAATTTGAATATTAGAGTTAATTACCATTCTAATTAATTGTATTTTCAATAAAATATCCCTTAGGTTCGTTTGTTTGTGATTTAATCGTTCCGGGAGTTTCGTCAATATTTAATCCCGGAGGGATTAAATGTGACACTTTAGTACATGCCACAAGGGAGTGAAGTTGTCACTTTAGGCCGGAAGTACGAAAACTACTTCAATTTATATTTTTCCACAGGATATTTCGCTAATTAGTGTAAACTGTGAATACTGTTTATGGGGCAACCTGTCTGTATTCATTGTACATTGAATAAATGAATAAATAAAACTCATATACAGAAACATTTTCTTCATAAAACATTTTTCCCAATTTGGCCCCGTTCAAAATATATAGGGTGTTAAAATTTCATTATAAAATTGCATTTTTACCTGCAATATTCAAAGAACAATATCAACTGAAATGATATCTTGTGGAAGGTTTTTGATAATTGATAATGCATATTTTGGCATCAATAGATTCATTCCATTTCTTGTGGGTCTCTCACTTCTACTGTTGAAATTGGTTAAATTGCATGAAAAAATATATTACTTGAATTGAAGGTCCGTATCTTGTACTTCCTAGAATGATAGGTCTTTTATGCAGATGAATTCATTCATCATCTTATTTCCTAAATTGCACCAGATATTTGAAGTTGAAAGGAATCAAATCGATATTATCATCTGATGAAACATGAGTGAGTGAATCATTTCTTAGGTGGGAAATAATGTTTTTAAACAATTCAGATTCAATAGTGGATGCTGCGGAAGGCAATTTTCATTCAAACCAAACTGGACTACAAAGGGGTATTTTCCTAATGTAAAAACTCAAAATGCTCAAAATGGGAAAAAAGGTGTTTCTTTTGATCTCACTAACCTACTATGGTTAAAATTAACGTAGTGGTCAAAGTCCCACCCTGTATGACAAATTATTTGGACCGATCAGAAGGTCCGCTGCGCAAAGGGCAACTTTTCCCCAAGCTATATGGAGAGTATTTTTCAACTTTTGAAAAGTAATTTTTCCGGAACTAGAAGCTTTCAAAAGTAGGCCAGCTTGACCAAATATTGAACTAAGCCAAGAATGTCAAACGAACCCTGAGTATTGGAGGTCTCTAGCACATTCTTCTCGATAGTTATCGGGTAGACTGGTAGACAGAATATATTTTTCACCACGATTTCCTCCGACCAAAACGATTTATAACTATTTTTCGCCAAAAATTCAAAGATTACAGACATTTTGGCAAATTGATAAGCACTGTATTCAGAATAATAAGAGCGTTAGAAACGTATTCCTTTCTTAATTAAACCTACCGAAGTGAAATTGTCAAATGGATGAAGTGAATATTGTACCAAATCAAAAGTATGAAGATAAAGCCCCTCCCTCGCAATGACTGTCCTTGCGGAATGCGACAGGTGGATCCATAAATTCCAATTTCAACCAAGCACTACAAGCAGAAGGGGATACGGCTATTACTTTAATTTATTCACTGGCATATACGTCTTCATTACATTCGTACTGAAAGGCTTAAAGGATCAAACGTGTTTAAGGCAACGCTAATGCAATTCTCTCGTGAACAATTTCTCCGATATGTTCTTCTAGGATTATACTGTTGTCGTTATTTACCCTTATAAATCCCTTCGGTCTGGTTTATTCGATTGCTATTCTTGGAAATAGTATCCGCTGACTTCAGTTCTCAGCTAGCGAGATTTTCACTTTCAAGATCTTACTCAAGGTTTTGAGAATATGTAGAATATTCCTCATGAATTTCTGCCTTAGAATTCTCGATCAGATCACAAATCGCTTGGTCACGTTGGTCATGTTCAAGTTTTGCGTCTGTAATTTATTATCAAGTGAATTTCTTCTCTGAAGCTATCATGTGATGAGTATACAGGCTGTCCGGAGAATAACTGCACATACTCATACCAAAGATAGAGTTGGACTAGCTGATTACGAATTGACTATAAAAAATTAATTTTTGGATTTCCCTTGAAAGCTACGGGGTAATAGTCCAGCTTCGTGGAAATACTGAGACCATTATAAAATCCAAACTCATTGACGGATATTATTGAAACTTGGGAGGTAATTGGCACATGCTAAGGTCAAGTCTGAAAGATAACAATTATTTCATTATTCCAGGGACGGACTCAATAATATTCATTTAAAGTGTTCAGAGTAAAAAAAAACACTTTGTATTCCGAATTACAAATAATTGATTCGCTCTTTGAAAAGCATCTAAATTATGGTTCAATTTGTGGTATCGCTCAAAGTTGTCACATCAACAATTATTTTTTATGAATTTCTCAATGTGGATAAAGTTTGAGAATTTTAATTTATTTTCCTGAACAGGTCATTTTGTGGAGGTCGAAAATAAATAATAGAGTTTCTTTAAAAAGTCCCTGAAGGTGAGGAAGACTATAATAATTTGTTGATATACTTGGTGGCCACCCCAGACCCGGATCTCATTGCGATAGAGTTAGTGAAGGTAAATTTCGAAAAAAAAAATTGGTGATGCGTATAGGTTATACATAAGCATATTTCGAAATTATTCGTATGTATTCCAGGTGTTCGACAACAAAGATCTAAGTAGACCAAAGTGACACTTCTTCCAATGTAAAAAACTCTAACTGAATTAGTAAATCGAGTAGTATGAGAAGTGATTTTTCAATGTGTTAGTCTGTTTCTTTAAAATTTACTTATTCAATATAGAATATTATGAAGTACCTACTACCAGTTTGGGAAAATGTTACAAAATATCTTACTAGATTCAAAGATTCAAGCTCAAAAATGCACTGAAATGAAATTTACTTCAAGATAAAGTATAAATTCCTATTCTCTTTGATAAATTTCATTTATTTATATATTTTGACAACTGAAATTTAGGATTGTTCGTTTCTTGTGTTTTCATTAAAAATAGTAAAATTATCAAAATGCCCAATTTCACAAATAGAGAATATGTTGATATGATGTTCGTGTATGGTAAATATGAGGGAAATAGTCGAGCTGCTGTGAGAGAGTATCGTCTGATATTTCCGACGCGCAGAATTCCCAATCACCAAACATTATGTGTAGTATTTAGTTGTATAGCGCAATATGGTAGACTGCCAGATAGGAAGAAGGATCGCCAGAGGATTCTTAAAAGAGGGGATGAAGTACTCCAATTAATTCAAGCACAACCTTCAACTAGTATAAGGAGAGCAAGTGCACAATTACATTTGCCGAAGTATAAGGTGCACAGAATACTCATAGAGGAAAATATGTACTCGTACCACATTCAACAGGTACAACGATTGGAACCTGGTGATAATGTCTTAAGACTGAATTTTGCACATTAGATAGCAAATCACACAGCCACTTTGTAGAGAACAATATTCAGTGATGAGGCTCAATTCACCAGAGATGTGTTCAATACTCATGACTCGCACATTTGGGCTAACAAAAAGAAGTAACCTCGACAATACCTACACAAATAGGTGGATAGGTCGAGGAGGACCTATTCCATGGCCTCCTCGATCTCCAGATTTGAACCCGCTAGACTATTTTGTATGGGAAAAATTGAAGGATATGGTACCTATATTCTGAAGAAATCCAGTCAGGAGAATAGCTGATGAACAGAATTACTAACTATTGCAATATTTCAAGAAATAATGGCGATATGATTCGCAAGGCAATTTGAACATTCGGCATGAGAAATGTATACAAGCTGATGGTTTTCATTTCGAACCACTTCTAAAATAACGTTGAATCAGCAATTCATTAATTCCTATTTTCATTTTATTAGGTATTCTTTACTGTATTTTAGTTTCTTCCATTACTTATTGTGTAGTTATGGAATGTGCTTAATGAAGTTATGAACTTCTTCGAAAATTTTCTACTAATATTCTTGCATTTTTATATTCAAACATGTGATTTTGAGTTAACTTCATGGTAAAAAATTCACGTTATCGAACTTTATCCAAATTCAAATATTCATAATTGGATAATTGTTGATGTGACAACATTGAGCGATATCACAAATTGAAGCATAGTTTAGCTTCTTTCCAAAAAGCGAATCAGTTATTTGTAATTCGAAATACAAAAATGTTTTTTTTTTAACCTGAACACTTTAAATGAATATTAATGAGTCCGGCCCTGGAAAAATGGAATAATTGATATCTTTCAGACTCGACCTTAGCATGTGCCAATAACCTCCCAAGTTTCAATAATATCTGTCAATAGGTTTGGATTTCATGATGGTCTTAGTACTTCCATTAGGCTGGAATATCACCCTGTAGCTTTCTAGGGAAATCCTAAAATTAATTTTTTACAGTCATTTTGTAATCAGCTAGTCCAACTCAATCTCTGGTATGAATTTGTACAGTTATTCCCCGGACACCCTGTAGACCTGAAAAAGAACTATCGGACATATTTCATTGAAATGATTATTGGGCAGCCAAAAACTCACAGGAATTTCTCTTTAAACTAACGGAAGGGGTGGGATTAGTTGACTGGATGACGTCATAATTAGAGGTTTAGTAAAAACTTACCTAATTATTCTTATACATTTATATATATATTTGAATTCGCTTTTACGTAGTTCTCTATAACATGTAAAGGACTTATTCATATATGTACAGGTCTTCATGAAGGCGATCCTGCCAGACGGTTGGAATTCTGTAGATTTTTGCTGCACATAGATGACGGTGACAACTTGTTTCTAAAACGAATTTTGTGGACAGACGAATCCTGTTTCAACCGAGAAGGAATAACAAATCTGCACAATTCACATCACTGGGCACCTAAAGATGAGAATTCCCACGTGAAAAGGCAAATGAGTTTTCAACAAAAATTTAGTGTTAACGTTTGGGCTGGTGTGATAGGAAGACATCTCATTGGGCCACACTATTTACCGACTCGACTAAGTGGGCCTGCTTATTTGCATTTTTTTGCAGAATGCTCTGCCGGAGCTACTAGCCGATGTTCCGGCCTTCGATGAAGACCTGCCGATTGTGTTCCAGCATGACGGTTGCTCGGCACATTTCCTGAGAGAAGTTCAAGATCACCTCGACAACTCTTTTCCAAATTCATGGATAGGCAGAGCCGGCCCCATCCCTTGGCCCGCGAGATCTCCAGACCTAACAACTTTAGATTACCATGTCTGGGTTAGAGCCAAAGAATTGGTTTATTTCACAGAGGTACCTACAAGAGAGGTGTTGATTGAACGCATAAACGCCGCATTTGTGGTAATGAAAGAAGAAATGTTGCTAGCCACTACAACGGTCGAAATCAGAAAAAGGTGTCGATTCGAACAGAATTTACGTTAAAGAATCGTGTTATTTTACTTTGTAAATAAAGAATCATACAAAAACTGTATTTTACTAAAATCTGTCTTTACTTTGCTATTTTATCTAAAACACTATTTGTAGTATTTTTTTATTTATTGACTAACGTAAATAGCATACTTTTAGAACCGCGATAAACCAAAGAACGTTTTGAAATAAAATTGAGTTCGCAATAACTACAACTTTTTTTTTTATTTCTTTTAGAAGTAGAGATGTTTTTATACTTTCATATTTTTTTTCAATAAAAGGCCCTCGTGTTAATTTGGTGGGGTTATCTGTAACAATAACTACGTTTTTATTTTCAAACACACACTGATGTAGTATTAATACAATAAAAAAATGCATGTAAAAGCCCACGCAAAAAAAGTTATGGGGCTTCGAAGGGTACATTTTGGGTAATTTAGAAAAACCTAATAAAAAAATCATACCTCCGTAACCGTTATACTAAGGACCCAGGTTCCATGACTGAAAAGGTAGCAAATGACCCTACCAATGCCCCAAAAAAATTTGACGGTCCATGTGGCGAACACCCTGTATAAAATATCTGATAATATTGGAGATAATTCAAATTGACAGTTGTACGATCCAAAACACTTTGAAGTGAACTACATTCACTGCCAAAATGAATACATCAATGTGGAATTTTTTTTCACTGAGAAATTATAGTAAATATTACCCTGATCTTATGTCCAAGTCCATGTTTCCTACACAGAAATTAATAAAGGACGATCCCTTCAGAGGTACTTTGTTTTGAATGAAAAGAAATTAGTAAAAACAATTTTATTGTTCATTAACAAATAAAAGAACCATTTTTTACAATTATTTTTCGAAATTTATTTTCTTTCAAATGTTGTCCTCGACTACGGTTAACAAGATCCATACGATAGTTCCCATTATCGATGACGCGTGTGAGTATTTCCGGTGATATTTCTCCAATGACTCGAGTAATATATTAGCCTTCAATACCTCAATCGTAGCCGGCTTCTCTATTTAGACTTTGCACTTCACATAGAGTCAAAGGAAAAAATCAAGAGGTGTGATGTCACATGTTCCAATCGGCCAATTCACTGGTCTGAAACGTGAAATGATCTGCTCGCCGAAATGCTCTCGCAGTAAAGCCATGGTTTCACGGGCTGTTTGGCAAGTGGCACCATCTTGTTGATACCACATTTCGTCTAGCCCACGGGCTTCAATTTCGGGCTACAAATAGTCTGTTACACATGGTACGATAGCGGTCACCGTTCACAGTAGCATTCCGGCCATCCCCTGTTTCGAAGAAATATGGACCGATTATTCCACCGGCCCGTAAACCGCACCAAACAGTTGTTTCTTTCTGGTTTTAACGGCAAATGTTGAGACTCTTCGTGATGTTCATCACCCCAGATTCGGGCATTTTGTTTGTTCACGAACCCATTAAGCCCAAAATGAGCCTCATCAGTGCACAAAACTTTTGTCGAAAAGAGTGCAAACTTGTCAATAGCCCAACGACTAAAACTTAAACGATTCGGTAGGTCGGTCGGCTTCAGTTCTTGCACTAATTAAATGTTTTAAGCTTTCAAAGAAAGATGCTTACGTAATATCCGCCAAGTCGTTGAATACGAAAGGCCAAGCTGTTGAGAACGGCGATGAATCGACACTTCAGGGTCATCACGTACACTCTCCCCCGCCGGCGCTATATTCTCTCTACTACGAGTTGGATGTTATCTATTTGGTTGAGTAATATCCAATAACGAATATTGAGTCTCAAACTTAGTGGCGGTTCAGCGAATTGTGCGTTCGGTAGACCGAATATGTGGACCGTAAGTCTCTCTAAGTACCCGATAATTATTAATCGGAGAACGCCCATTTTCGTAATAATGCTGAACAATTTGAAGACGCTGTGCCGGGCTACGTCATTCCATTATGAAATGTCACTACTGAACAAGAATACCACTTCAGTTTGCACGATGCATGCACGATCTGCAACTAAATCCCCACCACAAAGAGTACGTCTAAACGTATTACCCTTTACAGAACATACATTATGAAATGTTTCGTGTATTTAGGGGGCTTCAAACAGTTTCGATTAAAATTAATCTTGTTGTAGAACATTGATGATCAAAAATGTTCTGAATGTTCTAATCTATCCACATTAGTATTGAAGGTAATCCAAACATATTTTCTCATTAGGTTTTGACAATACAGTATTACTGCCTCAAATCGAACTGAAGGCTTGGAAACCTATTTCGATATTAAAATATGAGAAACTTCTTGAGTATCATCATAAATTTGACATTTGTATTCTATGAATTGTTGAATCACATTTGAATTTGCAGGTTCGAAATAGGACATTGAAGATTAATTACATTGAAATCTACAATATTAATAAAAACAGTACTGTTGATTTGATAATTTCGAAGAATAAGAGACGGATCATAAAATTTAGCATATTTGAAAAGTTGATGTTCAACATGAGTGTTTTTATGAGTATTCAAGGGTAATACCAGTAGTTGTGAGAATTTTTTGAGAACACTCTTGTTTTTTGGGAATTATACGTTTAAATTTCGCGAAACAGTTATCCTTAAAATACCACGAGTCGAAGGCGAGTGGTATTTCGGGATCACTTTGTTGAGTGAAATTTGTATAATTTTCAAAAAACGACAGTGTTTTAAAAAAAAATTCGGATCATTCAACTATATAAATCAAACGAAATAAAGAATAGTTTTTTATTCAAAAATAACCAGATAGAAGCATAACAACAAATTATTCATCTTTATTCTCAAAATAATAATTATTGATAGTACAATTATTATACACATTACGAGCATTAGTTTCGAATGATGAAGTAGATACTGATGTTGTTTCTTGAAGGACATTTTTTTCATTCCTTATGGCTGTGATTATTTTTTTGTGATGTTGTTGGTCCAGTTGGAGATACGGTTTCACTGACGCTGCAGAAGAATATCCTGTCATCTTTATCAGCTGTTCCTCGCCAATCCCTGCTTTGGCTAATTGGCTGACAGCAGTAGCTCGATGCGAGTGGTTGGTTATCTTCGACTTTGTTGTGTTGATGCCAATGAGTTCTGCCGATTCTTTTGTCCATTTAGCTATCGTATTGGGACCGACTGGGGAGTTTTTGAACCATGAACCATCTTTCCAATTCTTATGTGTAGTAAGGAATAGGCAAATATCTTCTTCAATATTGGGAGTCAGCCATTTCGTTTCCGCACATTTTTAGGCACCACCTTGTCTTGTTTTAGAAAATATCGAATTGTAGGCAATTCGGCCCGTGGGATTACCATCGTTTTCAATTTCGAATTGGAAATGCGAAATTAGGTATGATGAACCCTCTCCTCCGCACGAAGCAAGTTACGGACGTATTAATATTCCTATGCAAATTAGGCATTTGATAAAAACAAATTTCTAAAAGTGAAAACACCGTCAGGTTGAGTGTTTTCAGATACAGTTTGTTTCTATTGGTCCGTTTTCAAAAATTGAGTGATTTCATTGGACGATGTAGTATAGTGTTGAATGATCAATTGAATTCTGAATAAAATTAAAAAATTTTGATATTTTCAGAAATATTCGTATTGATAATCACTAATTAAGTAATTTAGTAAGATTTTCAGGTGAAATGATACTAAGGATGAAAATTTATGTGAAATTCTCCGAAGAGCATTGGTTTATGGTTCTATCATTGATATTAGACTTTAGCGCCTTAAACGGGAATAAGGTGCATAAACATGTCTCTACAATGTTATGGTTTATCATGAAGCAAAAACAAAATGTTTAATAGTTTATGTATTATGTAGATAACGTCTTCTTCCACATATTAATTTTACCGAATTGAATATAAACAGGAGTTTTTCGTCTTTAAAACGGTATATTTTACGAGGGAAGTCCCGTGTAAGTAGTTCAGCATAATCTGAATAGGAGACCTGGATAATCGACGAACCTGCAATCTACATGAATCGCAGCTCTCAAATTACCGAAGGAGAACCATTAATCCAGTCTTCCCGGTTAATGCAGCCACGTCTTAATATCCTCTAATCTTTTCCGGCAATTTGTTTCCTTTGTTAATCCAATTTTGTTCCCTAAAACCCATTACTAAAACTGAACGGAAGGTGTCATAAACATCCCTGGGTAGCTTCGTGCAAGGCCTGTTCAATCTCCGTAACAACGGCTATTTATCTACAACCGGAAAATGTTCTATCGTGAGAAAACCTTATTTTCTTCGTAACGATTGCTAATGGGGTGCCCCATTCAACGATCATTTCATAGGAAATTTAACACTAGGAGGTACCGGTAGTCATTCAATTACTTTCTCAACAGGACCTTTTGACCTACTTATCTCATAATTGAATTGAGCATAATAACTTAACGGTCAGAAATCACTTCTTTTCTAAAGAACGAATTATTGCCTTCAAAATAAGTGCCAGAAATTGATCAATTGAACAGTGTTTAGGTTTCATGTACTTTTTTGACTTATATTTCTATTGGTGAAAGCTGTTCTTTCATTAAGGGAATATAGTATTTCATTTGAAACGGATCATGTAAATGACAATGTTTGCTGTTTCATTTTTTATCAATTACACAATTTCACCTGTAGCTATGTGTATTGGCACCGAACACATAACAAGGATAGACAAATAGTGCGACTATTTTGGATGATTATAATCATTATTCAGAATTATTTGAAGTGCAATTCTACAAGAAAATTAATATTATATTTTACTAATTCGAAGGGTTTGACACAATTTGAGTTTCGAGAAACTTTATAAGTTAAGAACCCTGAACTGGATCTGTCTATTGAGGGTACCTCGCCAGGAGCTCTACACCTAACTTCAGCCTGAAGATCGACCTTCAGTTTGTCCTAGACCCCGTTAAGGTAGGGGTTAAGTACCGATACTAGTTCCATTTTTTTTTTCTGAAGCAGTCCACTGAATCGGGCGCATCATTCTGCGACAAAGAGCTAATTTATTGATTCGGACTATCTATTGAATTGAGTCGTAACAAGTCCCTTCCATTGGTCCCTGCAGTTTCGACAGTGAATGAGTTGGTTGAGAACTAATTACAATTTCAAGCTGGTGCATCATCGTTATACAGAATCCATTAGTTGCTTAGTTATAATTTCGATCGTATGAGCCTTATTGTTTTCAGCAAACACGCATGACTTTTTGGGGTATTCCTCATTAACCTTGCAACATATATACAAGAACTCAATTCGTCGAAGAAAACAGCAGAACCATCACATTTGATGGAACTCAGTGTGCTCTATTCGGTCTTGGCTCATCCTGCCGCCTCCATTGGTATGATTAGACTTCGGCTTTGACGTCATAGCTATAAACCCTGATTTCATCATGAATTATGTCTCCTTTAAGCATACCTGAAAACTCGTTTGATGTCATTCAACAACTCCTGAGCGATACTTAAGCGACGATGATTTTGCAGAAAATTCATCAGACTTCACTGTTACAACTCAAAGTATGCGAGAAAATTTAATGACATGAGTTGAGTGAAATGGTAGTATTTTTAACAGATTCGAAGATTTTCTAAAACCATTTTATCTTCGCTGGTTCTCGCGGTTGCCATTCCACGTCATATTGAATATCTCTGCGATCATCAGTAAAGTGCATGTAGAAATACTTATAAACACTTTTTTGAGACAAAAGTAACTCGCTGAAAGTCACAGTCTACATTTCCAGTGCCTCGAAGTACTTCATTTCATTTTTAATGCACAACTCATACAAATATTTTTGATATCTACTTTTTTTCAGAAGTGAAAATTCAACAAACCTGCAAGAATTGGATTTTACTTTTTTTTTTACTTTCAATTATTTTTCTGAAACAGATAGTATTGCAAGGAGTGGATGAATGGAATTTGACAAAGAAAATACGAAGAAAATACAATTATACACTTTAACTATACACTTCCCAATACGTCTTGCTATCGATGCAATACGGTGGTCTTTTTCTTCTTGAGAAATGCTATCCCAAGATATCTGTGGTTCATATCTCATGATGTCTCAAACAGTCTCTAGGAGCGAAAGATTGAAGTATCTGGCGACCATGAAGAAAAATAATGCTTCGAAAAAGTTAAACTAACTCTGGCAACATGAACTCGAGCAATACCTTGCTGGAATATTGGATTCTCGAGCAGATTGAGGTAAGGGAAAACGTATGGCTCCACTATTCTTTAGAGGTGATGAAGCGCTGTCATGTTACCTCGAATAAAGACTAAAAGTGACCTACTCGAGTATGGAATAGCACCCCATACTATAACACCTACTGTCCCATGTACAGGACGCTCAATATCAAACAGAGGTAACTTTCTCCGATCATAATGTGCACCCAAGGAAAGTGGAGATTTTATAATAAAAATTCAGAAAGCACTGACTTAAGGTCGGATTGCTTTGGCGCTCTTGTTGAGCTACTTGCGAGTAAATATTCGAACCATAACAAATCTATAAGCACGCTGATCCGGTGAATAATAGTCTTTTCCCGTAGTATGGGACAATGTGGTACAAATATGTACGCCTAATGAATGAACAAACCTATATCTCAAATTAAAAATAACTACTCATGATTTTTCCAAGTTTTGTTCAAAGCTATAATTCCCTTCCCCTAAAAACTTACTTCAGTGCTTTTCTGAATTTTGACAACGTATATTATTTCAGCCACCGAGATTGAATTCTAACTCTATGATTTCCCGTTATGAAAAATATTGATTAATATTACGCCAACTGACACAGATTAATGAGCCCGGCATTTGTCAATCGAATATCGATCTGTGATGGCCATAGTTCAGAGAAAATCACCGGGACTTCATGTCATTTCTCTTTTCTCTTGAGTAAATTAAAAAAATGGTCATATCTTCAGATGGAAAAGAGCTACGACAATGAAATTTGAGGATAAGTAAGATATCGATTACCTCAATATAATATTTTTTTTTTGGGAATTTTCAAAGAATTTTCTAGAGTGACGATTTCTGCGAAATTTTGAGAGCCGTTTTGTTGAAGCCTCCATCAACAATATTCTAAGTATCAACTTGATCGGATGGATATTCTAGTAGTTATTGAGGAAACAAAATTTCAGATGCTCATAACTACTGAACCATCCGACGGATTTAGCCCAATAACGAACTTGACTGAGATAATTGGACAATTAACCTATTCTGAAAATATAAAAACTCTAACTTATCCTTTTTGGATGCTAGACGGATACGGCCGGCCGAACAGACTTTCAACTCTCACCACGGATTCATCATCAGGGAATCGAACCCAATCGATTGGGACCATTTTCGGCTCGATATTCCAAAATTACAGACATTTGGGCAAAATGATAAGAACTCTGTTCGAGTGAACAAGAGCGCCAAAAAGGAAAGACAATTACGAAGAACCATCGCTCCAGTGGTGCGAGTTAATCACAATTGATGAAATCCCAGAGAATCAAGACATCAAGTGCAACTGTTGGCCGGTCTTGAAGGAGGCTGCCAGTCTTAACAAAGAATGTAAGGAACCTTCCAGACATGTCTAGAAAAAGCGTCATCTACATCTTGAAGACTGAAACCAGACTCACTTTCTCTGTGTACTCATACAACAGATGACTTCCCAAATTCAAATACTATGAGTGGTCATCGAATATTGATATTCATCAATGGACCACTGGCGAGATGAGTGCAAATTTCTGTAGTTTCCGAATATAAGGTAGAAGTGGTATCACTCGATTTATAGGGATTCGCTGATGAAAAATTCGTGGTAAAAAATTTAAACTGTACGTAGACACGATTACGTCCGAAGGAAATGAGCTAGAGAGCAGGATAGTTTGGAGGAATGGATATCTCGGGCTAGTTCGTTATCGGGCCGAATCCGTCCAATGATTCAGGAGTTAAAAGCATCTGAAAATCGGTTTCCTTTATAACTCTCAGAATATCCATCGGATCAAGTTGTTCCTTGAGAGATCTCTGAAGTAACTTGAAACAAATGGGTTCGCAACATTTCGCATAAATCTATACGCTAGAAGATTTTTAAAAAATTTAAAAAAAAAATTTTTCAATACAACATACCCCATAAGATATCGGATGTATTCAAACAAAAATTTGAGTAAGTATGGACGGTATTAATATCTCACATTTTCTCAAATTCATTGTCGTAGCTTTTGGCCATCTGAAGATTCGATTATATTTTTTATTTCCTTAAGAGAAAGGAGAAATGACAAAAAGTCCACCAAGTATCTCTGATCGATGTTATCATAGAGACCTATTCGATTGACATGGATCGGACTCGTTAATCAGTGCCAGTTGGGGAAAACTATTGGAAAATTTTCATGACCATTAAATAATGTACGTTCCCAACATTCAGAAAAGCGTCAACGTAATTTTTTAGGAGAAGGGAATTTGAACTTCGAACTAAATTTGGGGAAAACTATGAAAAGTTATTTCATTCAAAGGCTTGTTGACGGTTCAATGAGACCTTTGTATTGGTATCACATAGTTTCAAAGTCCGGAAAAAGAATATTTTTTACCTGAACAGAGGGCTAATATATTAGTTATAGTTTGAATATTTGCTCGCAAGTAGCTCAACAAGAGCGCCCACGCTATTTGATCTCTTGTCAGTCCAAGAACAAGGGAAGGATTATGTTGGTAGTGGAAAGAGTAAGTAATATTTTAGGCGCTCACTGATCTCACAGCCGTAATGTCCGTATCATTCACAAGCGCCGCCTTTTTTTTGAGTTGAATGCTTTGTTTCTACCTAATTTTCCTATTTTGGCGAAGTTATTCCTACTGGAACAGCGAGCTTTTGTTCGACTCAGATATTCGTAATCTTCGAATGTATTTCGGAAATTTTCCTAATCGATTTTTTTCGACTTCCTGATGAAAATTTGTTGTCTAACTTGATCATATTTGACAGGTCGTCCATTCCAATAATCTCTATCTTCCGAAGGAAATCAGTTCAATTGTTCAAATTTTCAGAATACTTCCATACCCCAAATGTATCGATCAAGTTCATAATTTAAATCCCTCAAATAGTTCAGCAAATATGACCATTTGAAATTTGATTCACCTGATAACACTAGGAATTCGTCTATTCGAAGACGTTTGAATATTATATCCGTTTGATCTCAACTGAAGTGGTGCATATTCATGGTGAGTTTTTGACCACTAAATCAACTTTAACGATAGAGATAAGACTTTTTTCTCCGATCAATTTTTTGAAATTCATCTTCGTGCAAAATCATCAAGGTGAAAAAATTTAATGAAATAATCGTTTATTGCTTATATCGTCGTGATGGATAATCCGATTGAATGAAAATTTTTTAGGAGGTTCCAAACAAATGCGACACACTTTTCAGATTAAACACACTTGCTCTATCCTCTGCAAAGGAGCACGAAGTAATGCGGCCATCTGTGTGCAAATTTCAAATGTGCGCCCTTGTTTAGGTTTAATGAGAATAACCAAAAAGGTTCACAAAAGTAAATCGAAAATAAATGAAAGGGAACAGGATTACTTTTATAATTGGTTTATTTTAAAATACAATAACTCACGACTGCCGTGTTGTAGACGGCGTGTTTCTCTAATTTCAATAGTCTATTTACCGCCACTACTCTATGTGGCCGCCTGTGTTTTTAAGCACAGGTGAGTACATGGACAGCTCTGATCCTTTGAGGACCTCGAGTGAATGCACCAAGACCACAAAAATCACGATAAAAACATCGTAGCATTTTCTTTTAGATTTGTTATTTTGAATTAACGATAAATTTTCGTTGAAAATTTTACATAACCCACTTCACTGGTCAATAGAAAATGAATGAAGAAGTACAGAAGTAGATTATTGTTGTCTGCAAACTATTCTTGTTTAAGGTATTCATTGCCACAATAATTTTTCATGTTGGTATATTTTTCCGTGAATAACGAAAAAAAAAACTCTCATTTACATGTGATTCATTGAATCCTTTATAGTTTAAGAAAATCAAATGAAATTTTTCATTTCATTCATAATATCAAAACCTTCCATATGAACCCAAAAGTACTCAAGAAATATTTTGTGTGAATAACATCATTAAATTAATCATTATGGATAATTATACTCATGGAGAAAATGGACCACAAATATGTCTTCAGGTACACAATAAGTTTTTGAAAATAATCTTCAGGTACATAACATCACCTACCTCTCATCAGAGGCACAGATCCTCATGAAAAAATCATCTAAGTGGTAAAAATCATTGAATCAAACAAATTTCACGTCTTTCTCGCGGCGAATATGACTCCAGCGTTCAAGGACGCTCATACACACGAAACGTCGTAGACAGGACTGAATGAAAACTCCAAATCTTGGATCTACGGAGCGGTGCAGAGCGACGCACGTGCTGATGGCACATGCGCCCTAACTACACTGTTATCAACATCGTTCCGGGTGGATTTGATTATCCTGCGGCGGGTCATAATTCGAACATGAGGGAGGCATCGAATGTATCTGTAACGTTGTGTTCGGGACTATCATGCGAGAGGGGGCTTAACGGGGACTTAAATATTTTTCAGGTTGATAAAGCTAGGATCAAGTAGAAAGAAGTTTTTATGATGGATATAGAAGGGACCCTACTGAATTTCCCAGAGGACATAAAGGTCTATGGAAATGTTTATGCTTTCATACGCCTATTATGATTGTAGAGGATTGTAGGCAACGACTCATTTCGACTTTGGCGTTCAGGGTTCAGACGTTTTCGGATAAAACTCAAGGGGAAGGAACATGCCAACGTAAACCCAAAATTCAAGATGCTCAAATTCAAATCTACTGAATTCAGCCTGACAACATAATAAATGAAGCAATTATTGTAAAAACTTCATGATAGTTCTCACAACAAGAATTATAAGAAGCACATCAAGCACGACTAGAAACACTTGAGTGGTTGTAGAAGTCCGTAATTGAATTCCTCACAACTCGATTTCCGTGGTGCACTCGTACACTTTTTTCGTAATTCTGGGTCTCACAGTATAGTTGTGTAGGTAATAGTATATTATATACCGCGGGACTAAAGTAGTACATTTAATCCTGAAGGTGAAGTTTATGGCCCAACCGCAAAATAAAAAACCTATGTGCCTTATCGTGGATTTTTTCTAGGAGGATGAAAATTCAGAATGTGCAATACAGGGTCTTTCACGAGGAACCTCACCCATATTTATACGGGAAACTACTGAACGTATTTTCATGAAATTCAGCATTTATAAGTATGAGCACCTCCGGTTTTTCCGGAAATGGCGTCTACTTCCGTTTTTCAAATCAGAACACCATTTTTTATTGCAGAAATAGGTTCCTTAGAAAGTTATTTTGATGTAACATTTTTCAGTTTTGGTTGGAAAATTCTCTCTGAGCGAAAAAATTAGTAAAAAAAATCGAAAATATAGCTCCGCTGAAACAAGAATAACTTCGAGGTTTTTGGATGAAAAATTTTCATTTTTGGGATTTTTCAAGATCTTTAGAAATCGAAATCGCGATTCATGATACAGGAGGTGAAAAAATCGCTTTCAAAGTTAGGGATGACAAAATCGTGAAAAATCAGTTTTTTCAAATTAGAACCCCATTTTTCTATGGCAGATATTGAATCTACGTTAAAAAATAATGTGAGAGTATTCATCACACCCTTGCCCTAAAGTGGATATTTTCTGAGTTATTCACAAAAAACTGTTTTTCGTCTTGAATTTTCAGCTATTTCTTTTCCCTTCAGGCCAAAAAGATGAAATTTTTAGGAACTGTTACTTAAACCATGTTTTAGATTTTACTACCCTAATATGCAAGAGAAAAAAGTTACAGGTTGTTCCTAAATAGATGGCGAATTTGGATTCGAATTTGTATCGGAAACCTCTTTATTTCAACTAATCGACCATCGGTTTTCTCTCCAGTGATAAATAAATAATTCCTTATGAACCATATGCAAAAACTTACAATGTTTTACATTCTTTTTTTAATGATAGATATCATTAATTACATCTGCCAAATTCCTCTTTATTCGGTAGCATTTTGTGTTTACTATTAATTTGGTGATAATTCGTATTAAGTTATAAAATCGATCACTATGCCTAATTTAACAATGAAGATTATTTAAATCTCATTCTACTTCATGGAGAATGTAATAAAGTTGTAGATAGAACGATTCGACTGTTTGAGAGGTTTTCTGACCGACCCAGACCAACGAGAGATACCTTTAACAGAACCATGAAAAACTTTAGAAATGTCGGATCTTTCGTTAAGAAAACTATACACAGGGAAAAAAGTGTAGTAGAAGATGAGAACAACGAAATTACAGTTCTTGCATATTTTCGTGTGAATCCTCAAAATTCTCTCCAAAGATGCCGAGATTGCTCTGGGATTTTCTCAATCGAGTGTTTGGAGAATATTAAAAAAACATGAAATGCACCCATATAAATTCAATAGGGTACAGCATTTGAAGGAAACTGATTTCGTCAGGAGAACAGAGTTTTGCGAAGCTATGATGATTCGATTTCAAGAGAATGAAAACTTTTGGACTGTATAATTTGGACAGATGAATCTAAATTCACAAAGAATGGTTCTTTCAATAGGCATAACAGTCATTATTGGGATGAAGAGAACAACCACCACTTCAGACAATGGAACTTTCAAGAGACCTAAAGTTTCAATATTTTTTGCGCCATCAAAAATAATGCAATTCTCGATGTTCACATTTATGATGGGAATTTAACTGGTAAGATAGAACACTACACATGTTTCGATTATTTAAAGAATGTTCTCACTTAGGAGATAGATATTCTGACATATTGACTCAAATAATTGAGCCGCTAGTACAGAACCATAATGACTTATGGTATAAACAAGATGGCGCGCCTCCACACAATTCACTCAATGTGTTAAATATCCTATACAGGCCATTTGAAGATCGATGGTTGGCGAACAATGGTCCACATCTTTGGCCACCACGTTCTCCCGATTTAACTCCTTTAGACTATTATGTTTGGGGTAGGATAAAAAATATTGTATACTCAACTCCCCTGACTGATGAAGAGGACTGCATAGAACGAGTCAGAAATGCGTTCAGGTTTGTTAAGATTTTTAGATTCAAAGTTTTGAAACTCAATTTGGTTTTTAAACACTTTTGCAGATCTCTTCCTCCCAATGAAATAGGAAGAGCACCGCACGAAGCATTCCTGAGACGTATAAATAAATGTCTAGAAATTAACGGTCAAAACTTTGAGCATCTTCTCTAGTTATAACTGCGAGAGTTTGGCATGGTTCTCCTAATAGTAACTTGAAGTCGGTTTCAAGAAGGGGTGAAATATCTACAGCATGGTTCAAATAACAGTGACTGAAAACTGAAACTGAAAATTTCATCTTTTTGGCTTGAAGGGAAAAGAAATAGCTGAAAATTCAAGACGAAAAACAGATATTTGTGAATAACTCAGAAAATATCCACTTTAGGGCAAGGGTGTGATGCATACACTCACATTATTTTTTAACGTAGATTCAATATCTGCCATGAAAAAATTGGGTTCTAATTTCAAGAAATTGATTTTTCACGATTTTGTCATCCCTAACTTTGAAAGCGACTTTTTCACCCCCTGTATCATGAATTGCGATTTCGATTTCTGAAGTGGATACATCAATCTTACATCTTGAAAAATGCCAAAAATTAAAATTTTCCATCCAAAAACCTTGAAGTAATTTTAGTTTCAGCGTTTCTAATTTTCCCGCTCAAAGAGAATTTTCCAACCAAAACTGAAAAATGTTACATCGAAATAACTTGAAATTTTCTAAGAAATCTATTTCTGCATTAAAAAAATGGTGTTCTAATTTAAAAAACGGAAGTTGAAGTCATTTCCGGAAAAACCGGAGGTGCTCATGCCTTGAAAATATTTGAGATTTCATCAGCATCGTGAAATACTTATAAATGCTGTATTTCATGAAAATACGTTCAGTAGTTTTCCGTATAAATATGGGTAAGGTTCCTCGTGAAAGACCCTGCATATATAAATAACCTTCATAGATACATTCATTTCGATGTACCACGAATATCTTATGAGTAATCAAATATTGAAGAAAAACTAGGGAATTTCTTGAAGATTATTTTCTGTCCTGTGGATTCTCGAAGAATTCCGTAGTTTTCTTTCTCTCAACGTTATTCAGAAAATTTCATATTCCTAATTGATCGGATGGATATTGTAAAAGTTATTGAGGAAAAAAAAGTTCAGTTGCTTATGCTGTAGTATACGACGGATTCGGCACAATAACGAATATGAACAAAAAAACATATTTTCAAATGTGAATACTCAATCTCATTTCGCGAAAGAAGAGAAAAAATATCGTATTCAGCAGCGGAATAAGATAATCACATAAGATGACTGTGAGGTCACTAGGAACAGAATAAACAGTACAATGAAAGCGGTGAAACAAGAATACTTACTGAGAAAATTCTGAGCAGAAATAGAACAGGTTCTATAATAATGAAAATAATATTTATTCATCCTTTGAGACATAACATGTTATGTATAGGGCAAGCCAAAAATTATACAGATACAATATTTATACAAATATAATGCGTATTCATTCTTACATTTCGCATTTTCCAAAATTATAACCGTAATACTCCTGGACACTATAAAAACACAGTTTCAATAACAAATCCTTGACAACCAATTTGAACTCATATTTTTCAAGACCTTGTATGAAACGAGGTAGGTGATTGAAAAATTTTGACACTTTGATAAAGTGGAGACATTTCAAATTTCGCAGTTTTATGCTAAGAAAAATATAATTGATTCTTATTTCTAGTATTATGAGAATTGAAACTTGAGAGTTTCACAATACTGTCTTCATTTTCTTTCACATACATAAGACACAATATCAATAGGAGCTTTTTTCAAGATGTTCGGTGTGTTATTGTTCTCGGCCGAAAAAACTGATGAACACTCGCTTTATTCGGCCAGTTGGACCTATCTATAGCTTTCTCGTACTCAGATTTTGGAATGAGAACCTTGAATGAAGAGTAACTATCCGGATATTTTGAAAGTTTTTCACATTTTACAGAAGAAAATTTTTTACTTAAAAATTCCTGTAAGTTCTCCACTGTTGTTTCAGGTTTCAAGTTGGATAGGTGAAGAGCCTTGAATTCCTCCACTCCCTCCACCGTCCAACTTCCTGGATGACTACCTACAACTAATGTGCGAATTCGTTTCTGGGTATTTTTCTTGTGAGAAATAACTTTCCATTCTGAGTCAATCTTCTCCTTGTCCGGTGTTGAGGATAATTCAGCAGGATTTGATTTCATTAAACTCAAATTTTTCCATTCCATATCTCTCCCCTACTTACTTCTTTCGGAGTGGCAATTTTCAAATGTTGTTTATCAACATTCCTGGTGCCGGAGCCACCTGGTGTACTCAAGCGATCGGAAATCGCCGCTGCGGTATCATTCCCAAGTAGCATTTTTTGTTTTATAAAAATGCGAATACACTCTTCGACACTGCCTTATAAAATTCAAAGTTATATAATGTAGATACAATAAATTTTCCCTACCCCCTATATATCCCTTATTGGCCTTAAATGATATAATTTATAACTTCCCTATAATTGTCGACAAAGACTTATGGTTTTTCCGATAACCATTTGAACACTTTTATAATCCTATCTATACGACTGTTATAAAACTCCCATATGGAGACGATACTGTTTCCGTTACCTTTCTGTTGTTGTTTCAATTACCTTTCTGGATGAAAACGCGCATGCGCAACTTTGTCGTATTGTTTCACTCTAATTCAACGTCAAGTATTATTCATCTTTATTTATCTGTTGGTTTATTGGTTAGTTGAATTCAGAAACAACCCAATAACATTAAATATGAAGTTGAAGATACGTAGTTGGTTTTATTGAACGCTTACAAGTTACATTTCTTATAAGCGCGAAGAAAATCTTCAAGGTAATTAAGCAAACACTTGCAATTTCTTCTACACTATGAAATCGAATTTTACCTCCGAATAACACGTGCGCCTTCGATACACGAAAGTTTTGAATTTTTTTTTTGTAATAATATACAAATCAATTTCGATTATTTTTTTCTAAATGTAACAATTTTTCAATACTAACACTAAGTTTTGAATAATAGTATCTTGAAATTAACAAAAATTCATTTTCAATCCAAATTCGACTTTTTTTCTTTGTTCTAAATTTTTCACAAAGCTGAAAAAACACGACATTTTCAATAACAATATGGCCGTGTCGGATATTTAGTAATGCTCAACACTTGGACTCATATAAATTATTTCACATCCCTAATGTAAATACACTGCCTTTTTGTTCTATAATAATTTTGAAATATTCATAATCACCAATTTGAGTGATAAAAATTACTGAATAAAAAAAAGTAGGAGCTTTATAAACTTAAAGTGATTTACACCACCACCATCCCTGTATTATAACTGATGGTAACTCAAAACACCTTGAAAAGACCAGTATTTCTCACGCATGTGAATTAATCCGAATGCGTGGGAACTACTGGTCATTTGAAGGTGTCGCTCTCTGAATGAAAACATAACCTAATATTCTTGACGCAAGTTTTCACTCAAGATATTGTGTATTATTTTCAATAATTGTGTTTAGGTGTGGGCATGTCTTTCAAAATAGTTCAAACCGAAGAAACAGGAAGGAGATATTCCTTCTCTTACAATTGTTCCTGAAGCTTGGGAACAAAACGGCATCCTTTATTGGCCCAAATCAAGGAATACAGCGAGTGCAGTACGAAATCCGTTTTTAAGGCTGGAAACAGTATCCTTGTATTAAGAAGAGAGACAAAGTTTTGTTATACAAGGCTGCAGAAGAAGAAATATTTGCAATGCTGCAATATATGGACAGTGACATAGATCATTCAACGAATTTTCCTGGAAAAAAAGGATTAACTGGAGAGAATTTAAATCACCTTGCAGAAAAATTGGATAATAGATATAATATAAATGAATAATATCAATAAGGACCCAAAGAAATATCTTTCCCGATTGTTGGGTGTAAATTTAATAATTTTTATAGGTTATTCTGCAAACTATGAAAATGCAGTGATGTCACTGTCACTTTCAAGTTGTTATAAAGTTGTATTTAAAAACACCTTTTTATTACTTATTCTCATCTTGATTTATAAGGGTACTCAGTTATTGGACATACATGATTTTTATGTATATAAAAGACTTGATAAAAACTTGAAAACACTGAACACTATCGGTTACATTACGAAGTTGCAAACACTTCTATAGAACGCCCTATAATAACTGTTGTATCACCTTGCTTCTGATGTTTCATAGGCGGGTTCCTATCACCTTTATAAACCCATATTATGAACCTTCTGGTACTATAACCTGTAGTTTTTATGAACAGTTGAAAATCTATAGTTTATAGAAACTTTTGGGAATCAATAATTTTGCAACTCTTATATGAACTAAAACACCTCAGGTACTTAGCACCCCTATTATGAATCACTAATATCACCAATTTCAAATTTATAAATCTTCAGGTTACCAAAAATGTTACTTGGGTTGTGACTGGAAACACCTGATTGATCCGAGAAATTATGATTATCGGTTACAGTATTCCCAATTTCACGAATTTTCGGTTTCTCTTGTGATGAGTATTCACCTGTACATTTGATGTTTACTTTTTTTGATAGGTTGTTGTCACGGTTTCAAAATTCCCGCTCCAGTTAGTACCTACAAATCGAACTGCGTTGGTCGCAGTAGTTTACCAGCTTATCTCGTACGTTTCAATGAACGGTTGGCGGTGGTCCTGTTCTGTGCATGTGACGTAGGTTGTCAATTACATCGTTCTTTCCGCATTTTTGGTTGAAATATCCTGGAAGAATTAATCGCAATTTTGCGGATCTGAACAGGATTTTAACTGAAGCCCTGAGAGAAATCTTATCATGTTGGTTTGGTTTGTTCGTTGGTGAGATTTTTGCGCTTTAGCGGAGTGGCGTATTTGTTTGGAAAAACGACGTGGAATTGCATCATTCTGCTTCGAATTGGGAATTATTATTGTACCGTTGCGAGGTACCGCAGATTCTGAACTGTTCTTTGAAGTCTTCGAACTGTTTGTCTAGGCTGTTTTGAATAACTGCCGTGGGAGCTGTCTTTGGGGACCTCCACCAGATTTCGCCATCTAAGATACCACACCTGTCGTCTACCCAGGGTGCATTATTGTGAGAAATTGTACTACGTTGGTCCAGGAATATATTTGAGCCCAGTTTCCATCTACGAGACTGTGAGAATAATATCCTTTTGTACTTCCAATTCAGTGAATACTGTTTAGTACATAAAACCCGACCTATCGATAAGGTCGCTTAGATATAAGTAAAGAGCTATTTGTAACGATTACCATCGAGGCTCTAAGTATATACCTTGGGGAATATTACTGTTTGTTTAGTAAGAGATAAAGCCTTATATCGAATATTCGGGTTGTGAAGTAAGAACTAGTGATCTACCTTCTGTAAGATATAATCTCGTTTGAAGGACCTTGTGTATTTCCTTTGGGCTCATTATATTATTAAATAATTGCTCTATATTCTTTCTACCAGCCACTACCTCCCGCTTGTGTGATCGGGATCGTTTGGCATCCTGAGAGTGCGTTCGTTATTTTCTCTCTTTTGCGACCCAGAGATCTTTAGTGTACTTTCTTCTTTTTTTTTCTTTGTATTATAATAAAAGAGAGTGGCGTCCCTTTATAAGTAGTCTCAGCTCTAGAGCTAGCCGAGGAGGTACTTTGTGCACTCTCTGGAGCCGAGTGGGTTTGGTGACATTGTCGAAAACAATATTTTATCCCTAATTTCCATTTCAAGTGTCGAAATCTTGAATTTCAGGAGCGAATTATTCTCATGTAGCATTGAATTCTTCGATTATAATTCGGGAATAATTTTCAGAAGGAGTTCCTGTTTTGTAGATTCTCTACTGATGTTTTTATTTACCACATCCGACATTGGTGATATGTCGTTCGAGCAAATATCAACGGTATTTACTATTTCTTCGTCACAGCATTTTTTATATTTATTTGCACAGCTCGGGTGGAATAATTTCATGTAAACTTCGCACTTAATACTATTTTTCATTATAGCACGCTTACAATATCCACATTTGGGGATCATGATTTTTAGGGCTTCACTTGCACTACTTTTTTTATTAGTAGACATTTTTCTGGGGTAGCAAAACAGCTCGATCAATCCGAGTCGGTGGCTGAATTCCTGTCGAAATATATTTCGAAACTATGAGGCCCAGAAGAAAGTATGGGGAACGCTGACAAATAGAAATAAGCCGGTTAACGAGTACATACTATTGCACTCAATATCCACTGATCAATGGGAATAGCATTTTTGAGAGAGCTCTATCGAACTACTGTTGGAATCGGCCAGGAAGGGCCGTCCAACGATCATGACGAACAGATCTTGAATGATGGAGTCCACTTCTTTGGAAAAAATATGCGAGAAACTATCCGAAAACCGAAAAACCGGAAATTTCATGCACCGGATGGTACTTCAAATGAGTTGATCAAGTATGGGGTGACACATTTTGTAGTGAGACATCTGTACTTCTCAATAAAATCCTCCATTTCCGAATGATACTGACCTCCTGGAAGAAATGTACAACAATTCCAATATTCAAGAAAAAGATAAATCAGACTTTGAAAATCACCGTGGTATAACTCCTCTGAGTGCTGTCCTGAAATTGATGACAAAAATGTTGGCCTGAAGCAATTGCCGAAACAGGCATAAGTGGAGAACAACAAGATTTCAGGCAAAATAGGTCAACGCTGGATGTAATATAAATATATTTTCAGATAGCTGAGATGTGGTTTATAGACCTCAAATGAGCATTCGACTGAGTACGACTGAAAGACGTTCTAAGGTTGCTCTGGGGATGGCGAATCGACCGCAGAGTTATGAAAATCATTGAAGATATAAGCACTGATATTATGGCGAAAATAAGAACAGGCAATCAAATATAGAAGGTTATATCATTTCCAGATGAAATAAGGCAAGGGGATAACCTTAGACCAATCCTGTACAACTTAATCATGGATCGAATTATCACTTCATATGAATCCGGAGGTAAGGGATTCTGATGGGTCATCAAGCTGTGAACATTATTTGCTATGCTAAGGGCGCCGTTATCATAGCGGAGAATGAGGACAACCTCCATGAATTGCTCTGCGCATTTTAGCTAGTATCGACGACATTTAAGCTGAGCATATCGGTTGAGAAAACTGAATCATTTGCTACATCAAAAAAATCAAGGTGTAGTGAATTGGCTATCTATGACCAGACTGTGGATCAGGTTAAGAGTTTCATGAACCTCGGCGTCAACATTATCGGCTACAGAAACTTAACAGAGGAAGTAAAGAGCCAAGTGACGAAGGCCGCAATGATATCAAGATTTTTTGAGGGACATAATTTGAAGCAACAATCATACGTCAATCAACAGCTGCATTGGACAAATTCTGCATTGAAAATGACATTGAAATGTGTGAAGTGAGATGCAAGTGTGATGGTGCGGAAGTTTTGATTGTTAATGTATATAGATCACCGAGTGGCAATTGGCGGAGATTTCTTGATGGACTCATGGATGTGTTCAATAATATGAGAAAATCCATATATCTAGCACTCTAGTTTTTCCCGGAAATGACGTCAACATCCGTTTTTCAAATTAGAACACATATTTTTTATTGCAGAAATTCCTTAGAAAATTTCAAGTTATTTTGATGTAACATTTTTCGGTTTTGGTTGAAAATTCTTCTGAGCGGGAAATTCTGAAAAAATCGAAAATAGAGCTCCGCTGAAACAAGAATAACTTCGAGGTTTTTGGATGGAAAATTTTCATTTTTGGGATTTTCGAGATGTAAGATTGATGTATCCACTTTAAAAATCGAAATCGCGATTCATGATACAGGGGGTGAAAAAAATCGCTTTCAAAGTTAGGGATGACAATTCTTGAGTTAGAGAAGGTTATGTTATAATATATTCATGTTCGAATTTTGTAGAAATTAATATAAAGCATAGAAATAATATAATTGACGAAAGGAGACTGCTGTTGTTATATAAAGTTACATTTTTCTATGCTCATAAACAGTTGAAACCATAAATATACTGAGACACAAGTGATAATAGGTTTTTGACCATTTTCTATGACTTATATTTATACAAACCATGCTGCAAATTTGATATTGGAACAAATTGAGCTTTCAGGAAATGGCACAGAAATGTAGCGTAGGTTAGATCACAGACCAGTAAACTGTTACTGGTCAGTGGGTTAAGTAAAGTTAACGTTTCATAATTGAACAAGAGAATTAGAACTATTATCAACAATGGATGATCTACCAAATTTGAAAACGAAGTTTCAGAAACAGTTTTCAAAATGAATCAATACATATTATTTGCTATATTATTGAATAAGTAATAATTCTTCAATATGCAATTTTGAAGACTTCAAACTATTGGCTTCCAAACTTCCGGCCACTCAATGCTTTCATGGTATTAAACAGCGATATTAATAAATGCTGCCTGTGTTATTTGTTTTCTTGTATGGTTCTCTTCTTTGTATATGATAGATTTATCATTTCATTTCGTCAGATGATTTAAGTCCCTAGCATGTTGAATCAACTTGTATCTGTGGGTGTATCTTGAGAAAGCTTCTGATGTTCTCTTATTCTCACTTTCAAGGAGCGTTTTGTTTCTCTCATATAATACCTTCTGCATTCGTATGGTATCTCCTATGAGCAGTTATTAATTATTCAATTTTTGTTATCAGGGACAACAATTCTTTCATTTGCACTAAAGGTCTCTTGTGGCGCGAATGAGGTTATTACGTCGTATTTAAATTCAATATTCTGTTTTTGGCGCTCTTGTTCACCTGAACAGAGTGCTTATCAATTTGCCCAAATGTCTGTGACTTTCGAATTTTTGGGCAAAAGTGGTATCAATCGTTTTGTTTGGACCTACTGATGAATAATCCGTGGTCAAAATCGATTCTGTCCGTCCGTTCCAGAACACGATAACTCTCGAACGGATGAAGTTAGAGAGTTGAAACTTTCAGAATAGGTTTGAGGTATAAATATCTCTTGCTAAGTTCGTTATTCGGTCAAATCGGCCGAATAGGTTCGAGTAACAAAAAAAAATTTTTTTTTCAAATGACACTGTTCAAATAAAAATTTTTTATGGTGTAGTTTTATCAGACGTATACGTTGAAAAATACCACTCTCGAGTCGTTGGCGTGAAACTAATAGTTCTGGAGACGGATTTTTTCATTTACAAAAATCAAGAGTAAAAATAGATGAAGTCTGAGCGTTGCCAAACTCAGAAAAAAAAAAAAAACCAAAATTCAATTTCAAATTGTCGTATTTTATTGTTTTATGTACAGGAGATGGCAAAGATCTGCATTCTTTTTCAGACCGCCATTTATTTTTACTTTTTTATTTATTTATGTTTATACTGGCTTACCTAGGTGTACATATATCAATGTAAACCCCTCAGAAGCTAATTAAAGGTTGTGCGAGTTAGGTTAACCAGTGTGTGTTCTGTGTAGGCTTTGTTACTGTGTCCTTACGCCACCTTAGGCACAGCACTGTTAATTTTAGACCCAACAGTGAATGGTGGCCGCATACCGAAAGCTAGAAAATTTCTTTTCTAGCCCCGGAGTTGAACCTACGACACGACGGGTTTCCACGTCAAAGGTCTTGGCTTTATTCCACTAAGCTATGCGACACACATATTTAGTTTTACTCGTGTCTTTTGCAGAGATGGCTGACGATAAACTCAACTTCCTAATTTTTTCAATATTCGTGCTATACTTTGTTGCTCAGTGACTAGTTTTTTCGTTCTTAAGTTTCTAAATTTCCCTGATTAATTTTTTATCGAATTATCTGTACCATTGCGTTCTTTTTGTGAACACATGGATATCTTTTCTTCTCTTAATTTATTATTGTTTTGTGAGTCAATACATTCAGGTATTCCTGGAAACCTTGGAACATTATCGTTTCGAGAACTTATGAAATTATGTTTTAGAGCCAAAACCTACCGGAGTAGAAACTTTTGAAAATTTGCCGGAGTTGGAAATTCACCGAGGAACTGAACCAAGTACGCTGGAGTTAGAATATTATCGAATTGGACATACCTTATCGAGGTTGAACAAATTTGCCGAAGTTGAATTTCACGACATACTAACAGATGTTTCCCTGAGGATTGGAGAATTGAGAGAAGAAATAATTTTTGTTGGAAAGTTGTGAAAGACTCGAGACCCAATTTCGACACCAGACTCATCCCGAACAGCCAGGATGGTTGTTTGGTCCTGTTATCACATGAATTGAGACTCAAGACAGACAAGGTGAGATTCAGCAACGATTGTAGACATTACCTGTTGATTTTTATAGCCAGAAATTAATCAGTTCTACTTCAAATTTGGACAAATTAACATTTGCGCATATTGTAAATATCTAGTATTTGTAATAAAGTGGAATAAATTTCTATTGTTCGAGTAATGACTATCATTGAATAGGGTGGACATCTATTTAAACCCTCTAAAGGTAATTGTGAGATGGTTTTGTGCTCTAGCTAGCTGTAACATCCTTCAATTTGGTTAAATAAAATGAACATAATTTTCTTACCATTACAGCTTTTCACATAGGAAATAAAATGTTGAGATTAGTTGAAAATCTCTTTAAATCATTCCTATGGTAAAGGTTTATCAGAAAAAATGAGTAAAATTAGAAATGAATATGATATGCAAGACGCAAGAAGCCTTAAGGGCTAATTCAATGAAAGATCAACCTGATAACGAAAATAAAAGAACGAAGAGTTGCCTCTGTGAGATATCATTTGAATGCGGAAGATCTTATATCGGAGAAACAAAACGCCCGTGAAAGTGACAATAAAAGAACATCAAGAGCATTCACAAGTGTTGACAACGGATGGATACAAGTTCGAACGAACGATCTATCATATCTATCATATCCAAAGGACAAGAGCCTACAAGAAAGAAAATTAAAGAGACAGCATTTATGAATAACGCACCTAATACTATAAGTCCACCATGCATTGAGTTGCCGGAAGATTGCAGGCCAATTGTTCGAAGTGACTTGAAGAAGTCAAAACCACAGAATAGTACAAATTTGATCTAATTCTGGAGTTAGGTCAATTTGACACTTATCATTGAAAATTGACATATTAATTTCTATAGTGTCAGCTTTAAAAAAAAATAATTCCACACGAGTTCCATCATCAAAAACTTCTCGTCAACAAATATTTCAACATTATTGATTTCGAAATTTATCTGGGTGTTAATTGTTCCTTTTCCAATGTTTTCGTCCAGTTTATTAATCCTTAGATAATATGCTGAAAGGAACTAATTCAAAGTCTTTGTTCTGCAAAGAATTTCAAAAGTTCATTATTAGGGATAATGAACTGAAAAAAAGACTGCGAGGCGTCCTCATACTACCGCCCCCATTTCTCTCAGACTTCTGAAAGAATACTTCCCATTCGAATACACCTTCAGTTCTTCGTAATATCTACCGCAGTCTGAATGCTCCTTCCAGTTTAATGAAAACTTTCCTCTTTTGCATTCGAGATTAACCGAGGAAAAGTTTCGAGTGGCCCCAAGCTTCGGAGCCTTGGAAGTCTCCACAAGCAAGTACATATGTCAATATTGGTACAGCAGCACAAAATGACGTCGTCCCTAAGGATCAAAACAGAAAATACCTTCTGGAGTTTTTTTGTTATTTAGATTGCCAATGAACGCAATGGCGAAAGTAACTTCAGCTGCTTTGTGAAACATAAAATTTCAACTTTTTCAACAAGATTAGCTTAATAAAGATCTTTATTTGGTAGTATGGTCCATCCATTATGGTCCACGACCGACATCAATGGAAGTCTAGGAACATAGTTCCTTATTTTAATATACCGGGTATCACATATTCGTAGGCTTCGTTCGAACTCCTGGAAAATTAGGCCCAACAATTTTCGTATTTTGTGCTGAATTTTCCTTCATATCTTGGTCAAGTGTGGTGTTGAGGGGCGCTAGCGCTATAGCTCCCGACAGCACGTCAGTGCTTTTCTACATATTTTCTAATTGTTGTGCCGTGAAAACTTCATAATACTCAGAGAATTTTGTGTTTGACCTAGCTTAAAGAATTCTCTCGTAAATTTCAAAATTTTGATTGTAAATCTGACTGTTTATATTCATTTTTGCGGACGTGTTGTTGTAGAATAGCACTCTATGGTTCTGCCCAAATGTCAGTAATTTTTAAAAATCCCGGCGAAAATAATCTCAATCGATTGGGTTTTCATAATCTCAGGTCAACTGTCCAAATATCAAGGCCAGGTTCGTTATTGTGCCACATCCGTCTAATTGTTCAGGAGTTATAAGCATCTGAAATTTGGTTTCCCCTACAACTCTTTGAATGACAATCAGATTAAGTTTAAATTTTGAAGATATTTGAATTTGGATTGAAACAAATAAGTTTTTAGAATTTCGCAGTGATCTAAAAAGATTTTCAAAAATTCCCCAAAAGATGAAAGTTTCCAGAATTTATAACTCGAAAAAGCTCCGACGTATTTGAACAAAAAATTGTGCATGAATGGACGTAATTGACATTTTACATAATCTCAAAATTCATTGCCGTGGCTTCCTTCCACCAGAAGATATCATTAAATTTTCATTTACTTAAGGAGAAGCAATCACATGAATGTATGTTAATGTTAATTAATTACCTCGAAGTTTACGTTTCGTGTCGATTATTGGTTCATGAATACTTTGGGGCGGAGGTCGAAAATGAAACGATAGGAACTCTCCAATCTTCAGAGCCGCCCTATTCGCTTCAAAATTATCTATAAGTCATTCAGAAAAGTAAATTCTTGATGCTCTCCCAGGAATGTATTCGATTAACATCGGTCGGACTCATTATATCATTTTGGAAGATGTGAAATTAATCTGAAGGGTTAATTTCCGATGAAATAAAGTATGTTGTTCAATATAATGCTCGTAAAAGTCATTTAGATGTTTCAGAAGATTCGATTCGGAATAATCATCACTTTTGTTTAATTTGAATTTGACTATACAAGTTGTTCGGCATATGGACCGTCAAATTTTTTTGGGGCGTTGGTAGGGTTATTAGTATTACGGTTACGGAGGTATGATTTTTTTATTAGGTTTTTCTAAATAACCCAAAATGTACCACTCGAAACCCCCTTAACTTTTTTGCGTGAGCTTTTACATGCATTGTTTTTATTGTATTAAGTCTACATGAGTGTGTGTTTGAAAAAAAACGTATTTATTGTTACAGATATCACCACAAAATTAACACGAGGGCCTTTCATTAAAAAAAAATATGAATGTATGAAAACATCTCTACTTCTAAAAGAAATAAAAAAAAAGTTGCAGTTATTGCGAACTTAATTTTATTTTGAAACGTTCTTTGGTTTATCGCGGTTCTAAAGGTATGCTAATTAGGTTCGTCAATAAATAAAAAAATACTACAAATAGTGTTTTAGATAAAATAGTAAAGTAAAGACAGATTTCAGTAAAATACAGATTTTGTATGATTGTTTATTTACAAAGTAAAATAACACGATTCTTTAACGTAAATTCTGTTCGAATTGTTCTCCTCTACACCTTTTTCTGATTTCGACCGTTGTAGTGGCTAGCAACATTTCTTCTTTCATTACCACAAATGCCGCGTTTATGCGTTCAACCAAGACCTCTCTTGTAGGTACCTCTGTGAAATAAACCAATTCTTTGGCTCTACCCCAGACATGGTAATCTAAAGGTATTAAATCTGTAGATCTTGCAGGCCAAGGGATGGGGCCTGCTCTGCCTATCCATGAATTTGGAAAAGAGTTGTCGAGGTGATCTCGAACTTCTCTCAGGTAATGTGCCGGGCAACCGTCATGCTGGAACACAATCGGCACGTCTTCATCGAAGGCCGGAACATCGGCTAGTAGCTCCGGCAGAGCATTCTGCATTCTGCAAAAAATGCAAATAAGCAGGACCACTTAGTCGAGCCGGTAAATAGTGTGGCCCGATGAGATGTCTTCCTATCACACCAGTCCAAATGTTAACACTAAATTTTTGTTGAAAACTCATTTGCCTTTTCACGTGGGGATTCTCATCTTTGGGTGCCCAGTGATGTAAATTGTGCAGATTTGTTATTCCTTCTCGGTTTAAACAGGATCCGTCTGTCCACAAAATTCGTTTTAGAAACAAGTTGTCATTGACATCTGTGTGCAGCAAAAATCTACAGAATTCCAACGTCTGGCAGGATCGCTTTCATGAAGACCTTTAACAATTAATAAAATTCATTAGTCCGTGAATATTTTCTCGCAGTCGAAAGGACAAATTTATCAATAAAAAAGTTTATTTACCTTGTACCGGGGTGTAATGAAAAGCGTGTTGATTTGTATCCCGAAGTACTGACCAAACTTTCCAAATCGTTATGTTGAGTCTTTGAGCAACGACACGAATGCTTGTAGTTGGATCTTCTTCAAAGGCTTGAAGTATTTGATCGTCAACTGCTACATGGTGTTGCCTCACATTGACCCGAGGCTCTTGAAAATTTAAGTTTCCAGTCTCTCTTAATCGTCGATAAGTCGTCGAGAATGTTTCGTGGTGGGGTAATCTTCGATCAGGAAATTAGGCTTGATGAATCCTTTGAGCTGCAGGAGCAACACCATCGGGCTTGCCATATGCCATCACCATATCAGCATACTCAGCGTTGGTGAAATTAGGTATATCAACAACCAAAATTAAAACAACACTAGCAAAAAGTCGATAAAAGTAACAAAAACAAAAAAATACAAATTTAAAAAACTGAACAACGCGGCACAGACACTTCCAACAGCAGAGACAGTTAAATCTCGAATGACGGTAGGGTCAAGTCAGCGGCGACTAACCCAATCCAACCTTAGGACAGAAATAGTAATAATAAGTCACACTCGTCTAAAACGGGTAGGTAAAATTTCCTTGCTCGCTGTGTTGTGTCGAAATCCGTACTTTTATTTACGTGCGACTTTCTTCACTCTTCTGACTAAAACCTTATCTGCAGTATTATTTTTTTTTATTGACTTACGTAAATAGCATATGGTCAGCAACAATATAAACCAAAGAATATTTCAAAATAAAACTAAGTTTGTAATAGCTGTAACTTTTTTTAAAATTTCATTAGGAGTGGAGATGTGTTCCCACTTTCATATTTTTTTTTAATAAAAGGCCCTCTGGTTAATTTTGTGGTGTTATCTGTAACAATAAATACGTTTTATTCAAACACACACTCATGTAGACTTAATACAATAAAAAAAATGCATGTAAAAGCACACGCAAAAAAAGTTATGGGGCTTCGAAGGGTACATTTTGGGTAATTTAGAAAAACCTGTTAAAAAAATCATACCTCCTTAACCGTAATACTAAGGACCCAGGTTCCAAGACTGAAAAGGTAGCAAATGACCCCACCAACGCCCCAAAAATCTTTGACGGTCCATGTGCCGAACACCCTGTATAAGTTTTAGTATATATATACCTAATTTCAAAAGACCGTCGTAAGTTCTGGTATAATGATGATATTGATATTCCTGATTTTGTTTCTATATCCATACAAGTCATTCGATTGACAAGAGAGTAGAGAAGAAAATATATTCAGATAGTTTCAGATGAAATTGACGTCTACTTTTGATGGGCATTTAGGAAAAAGGAATTTGAGTTCCGAACACAATTAAAGGAAACTTGTGAGTAGTTTTTTTAATTCGAGATATAAGTTTCTCTATATATCGTGGCGGTTGAATTAGTATCAAACTATTCTGGAGTACGGGAAAAAACTCTTCAACAAGCGCCAAAAGCTACAGACCTCACGTCAGTGCTTTCTCAAATTTTTATATATTGAGAATAGGAAAATTATTCGAATATCTCGATCAACTGAATTGGGTATGTTCGCGAAAGCTCCCGACAGCAAATCAGAGTTTTTCTACATTTTTTCCAATCGAAAATTGGAGCAGCGGATTGCGGTGCGTGAGTTAAGTTGTGTCGTAAAAATTTTCACGGAAATCCCTGATTAACATTGTTTCGTTGCTGTCATTCAAACTATTCAGCAACTAATTGAACGGTTTTCCTATTTTACAACATAATATATAATGTTTTCAAGGGTAATACCACTAGAGGTGAGAATTTTATGAGAACACTCTTGATTTTTGGGAATTATGCGTTTAAATTTCACGAAACAAAGTTATCCATAAAATACCACGAGCCGAAGGCGGTTATTTCGGGATCACTTTGTTGAGTGAAATTTGTATAATTTTCAAAAAACTCAAGAAAAATTCGAATCTCGTGTGGGTTTTGGAAAGATCATTCAACGATATAAATCAAACGAAATAAAAAATAGTTTTTTATTTAAAAATAAACAGATAGAAGCATAACAACAAATTATTCATCTTTATTCTCAAAATAATAATTATTGATAGTACAATTATTATACACATTACGAGCATTATTTTTGAATGATGAAGTAGATACTGATGTTGTTTTTTGAAGGACAGTTTTTTCATTCCTTATGGCTGTGATTATTTTTTTGTGATGTTGTTGGTTCAGTTGGAGATACGGTTTCACTGACGCTGCAGAGGAATGGCCTGTTATCTCTATCAGATGATCCTCGCCAATCCCTGCTTTGGCTAATTGGCTGACAGCGGTAGCTCGATGCGAGTGGTTGGTTATCTTCGACTTGGTTGTGTTGATGACAATGAGTTCTGCCGATTCTTTTGCCCATTTAGCTATCGTATTGGGACCGACTGGGGAGTTTTTGAACCATGAACCATATTTCCAATTCTTATGTGTGGTAAGGAATAGTCTTTCAGTGGTTATGTTTGCAGTTCTTTTGGATACAAGTAGCTTATATAACCTCGCCGAGCAAATATCTTCTTCAATAGTGGGAGTCAGCCATTTTGTTTCCGCACATTTTTTGGGCACCACCTTGTCTTGTTTTAGAAAATATCGGATTGAAGGCCATTCGGCCCATGGGATTACCATCGTTTTCAATTTCTAATTGGAAATGCGAAATAAGGCATGATGCACCCTCTCCTCCACGCCAAGCAAGCTCCAATGCAGCAATAAAATAAAATTTTCTGTTCAAACCGTCTGGATTATTTTCTTTACATAAGTTGACCATCTTTTTGTGTTATTCCAAAGACAGCGCTTTGGTACTAACTTTTCTTTTCTCAAGGTCCACTTGCAAAATACGCCTCTTGGCATTTCGTGCATCCCGCGCCGTTTTAAAAGCCACGTCTGTGAATGGATCGAACGTAACGCCCCACTCGGAATAGAATTTTTCCTGCAGCTGTTTGGCAGTATTATTCCACAAGGTTTTTACGACACTTTCCTTGTAGTCTGATCCATCTCTTTTCTTCATATTGAAAGCCCAGTCTAGCATAATATTATTGAGCTCTGAAAATCTTGTTTTTTCATTAACAAGGTATTCCCGAGCAGCACAGAATTCTTCAAATTGTTTCAAATGTAGGATCTTGACTTCGCTGTATTGAGCGGCACACTTTTCTTCACTTTTTCCTCAATTGAAGTAATATTACAATTCCCAA